>VZTI01001126.1:0-254923 GCA_013397865.1 Struthidea cinerea | reverse complement strand
TTGCACCTTAATTCGGGTACAGGTATTTCTAAGAGCCTCAATAATCGGATCATAACAGTTGTTCACCAGCACAAAGACACTATATGACCTCTGTGTAACTATGTTTGACATCAAATGAATCAACAATCAGCTCTGGCCACTAGAAAAATGAGATCAAGTCTTAAAATCCCGTAAGTGGGAGGTCTAGATTTTTGACTCACCTCTTTCACTCAGTAAATGGCCATAAGCAAGTCCTATAACTGCTTTTCACTTTTCAGTTCACTTACTGCTAATGCTACCCAGCAGAATTCACAGCAGCCAACTGAAGTCCCCATACAATGCCTGCAGCTAATAAAGATGCGTCACTAGGGCACCTTAGGGTAGTCAGGATTGAAATCTGCACCTTCCAATGCAACAGGTGGATAAAATCACTTTTCAGGATGTGCCTGACCTGGGAGGTGTGCTCCACAGTCACACCCTGTGGTCTGAGCCTTGCAAAGAGAGGATTTCAAGGAGCAGTGAGATTGTGTGTGATCTAAGAGTCAATCTGCCCAGTGCTATAAAAGCCAAATGCTCCTAAGCATGCCTGTTTAGCCTTTTAGGAACTTACCTGATAGAAATTAACTATTCTATCAGCTTTGGACACCTCCAGCAGCTGAACAGGGTTTTTTCAGTACTACATTTATACTGAAGTCCTTGGTACAAAGTCAAAGGTAGATATGAGCACTTAAAGGTGGTTTTTCCACACAACATTTTAAAAGAGCATTGTAATAGTAAACAAATTTGAAGGAGGAGATTGTTCCTACCCCTGTTTTGTGGATGAGGAGATAATTAAATTCTTTAGATTCTGGGTTAAAATGATTCACATAAACTGGAAGTATGTGTCAGAACAGGGAACTGGGACGGCTCTTCTCTTTCTCTTTAAGAGACTATGAGCAAGACAAAGCCATCTCCTAAACTGGAAACCCAGGTAGAGAAGACTGTGCATTTGACCTATATCAATACACTTGTTTGAGGGTTGAGACTGTGCCTTTTCTTTTTGTTCAGTGTTAAATGTAAGCTACTTGCTAGTATTTAACATGGCAAGAGAGAAGGGGCAAGGGAAGGTGAGACCCAGACTGAGAGAAAGCAGGTCTGTGGGTGTGTTAACCCCTCATACTTGTCAGGTCTGTACCACATTCCCACAGCCAGGCTGTGCCCGCTGTTCCTGCACTGCCCTGCACACCGTGGGTCTGGCTGCAGCCCGAGCAGAAGGTGCTAGCAGTGGATGTAAATGTAAAGGAACATCAGAGCCTTGCCTTGCCTTGGGTGTTTCTACCTCATTTCCCTTTCCTAATTCAACTGTTGCAACCTCCAGACGTCCCAGGTTTTAAATTTGTCCCTGCAGAGCCAGTCCACAATGCACTTACTTGCTGCAGACACCTCCTTTCCACACAGAGCTACTCCCTAAGGGTATGCAGATACTAAAAGCTTTCTATTTTAGCACCCATTAACTCAAGGAAAAAAAGTCTAAGGGGATAATTTTTCACATTAAGAAGTCTCATCAGTTGCTGTCACTGAGAAGAGCCACTCACTGTTGCCAGGCTCTTACGAGACGACAGAGCCCAAACTGGAGTGGAAAGGGATCACCTCATTGCTGACGACAGCCTCCCCTGAGAATGCTTAAGTCCTCTTGCCCTTGCAGTACTTGATCAACCAGCAAACACCTAGCCCCCTGCTGCTGGGGCTTCCTTTTCACAGAACAAAATTACATAAACACCTAAGGTGGAAAAACAGTCACCCAGTATTAGTAAAATAAGGTATCACCAACTGGAATAGAAGCAGAACCTCAGTTTCCAACTCAGCACGTCTCAGTGAAGGCTTTAACAGAGGCTGTTCAGAGTAAGTGAAATTATTCAGGGTATTTCTACCCTTTTACACGTCTCCTGCCAGTGTCACATTGCACAGCCTTTAGAAAACTGCCTTTACCTATGCATTTCTGTAGTATTAACTTGCACATCAGCTGGCATGGGAGAGAAGTAAAACATTTAAAAACATATATGGAAAGTTCAGAGTGAAATATAACCAAAAATAAATAAATGTGGGGATTTTGTGGTAGGATTTTCAGAACTTTTATTTAAATACCTGAATTTAAGCCTTTGAAATTAAAGTTAAATATCATTGCCACCAGAATGTTGCTGGACTTAGTCTAAACCAGGTGAACAGCCTAGGAAATGTGTGCAGAGAATTTTGATTACTTTATGCATTTTATAATGGCACAGATTTGAAAAAGCTATTAGTAAGTCAAAGAAAATGAGTTAAAAATGAAAGAAGCCAATGGTAATCAGTGCATGGGAATATGGGACTCCATGTGCTGTTTCAGACTCTTACATGATGCAATACAAAACAAAAGAAAAAGAATAGGTTAGAAATATGGAAGCAATAGACAAAAAGGGAAATGAAAAATTAATATCTTGTTGTTCATATGGGCCATAAGATAAGCATAAAAGAATATGCTTCTGGTTCCTCTATATGTTCTATTTGTTTGTTACACATACTGTAATTTATGCAGTTTAGAATACCCTCTTAAATCCCAAGCCTGTTGCTTCCATGAACAAAATAGGTTAAACAGAAATAGCCAAGGATCACTTCACTCCTTTGGTGTTCCTCAAATATGAAAGCTGTGATACTCCAAATATTTAATTGACCCCAAGGCCAGTCCCTTTGAGATCCAGATTACGTTAACACAAATAATGCAGTGCAAAAAAAGAAAGATTTGCTCATAACATGAAGTATTTTTAGTGCACTAGCAAACGTGATTCCTAGATATCTTTTACTTTCTCCATGAGACACTTAAAACATTGAAGTTTAGTGTTTACATTTGACAGTAGAAATAATATGGAGTAATGATTTATAGTAGTTAATATTTAGAAATATCAGCATAATATAGAAGCAAATATTATGAGCAGTGAGAAAGTATGAGTTTGGATTTTTTAGTTTTTCCAGCTCTTGATCTGTTTAGCCTTATTTTTCTTCTGAATCCTTCCTGAAGTTATGTTTTCACAAATTACTCATTAATGAGTCAAAATTAAAAAACATACAATCGCCTGTTCCACAAGTAAACTTAAATAATCTCAATGGTTTGTATTTTATTTGACTTATAAACAGGATTTATTGTACTTGTCTTATGTGGAAGACCACCTAGACTAGTTATCCTAAAAACACATCTCGAGCATTATTCTTTCTATCAGCATGTCTTGTTTACCACCCCCACTAAAAGCAGACAGAATTTGCTCCAGTTTGAGATTCTTTTCCTTGTAGGGGTGTGAGATCTGCTGTTATTTCACACAGGTCCTCCCTGTCTGCCCTCACAAGGCTGGAAACCACGATCTCCTCTGAGAGATGGTGGCTTTTTACAGTATTTTGGGGAACACCTGCAAGGGACAGCACTAAAGGAACTGCTGGGAGCTCGGATCAGTCTCCGTTATTCATGTCTCCATGCTTTCTGTCCCCTTCCCTCTTTCATTCCCAAGGACAGGCAGAGAGCCACTGTGGGCCTTTAACTGTGTTGCCTGGGAACTGTCAGAGCAAAGAGATGTGGCCTCCCAGTGTCCTTGGGGGTGGAGGGTGTCCCCAGGCTGACAGAAGATTGGCAGAAGATTTGGCAGAACAGATGAACATGGTTATCCCAAGAGTTATGGATGGTGTCTCGTTTTTCTGGTGTTCAGTAACAGTGGGGTTCACGTTGTTGTGTCCTTTGGTGGGAAGACTCAGGGGAAGGGCTTTCTCCTCTAGCAGTTTGCTAGGTTTGATTTAACTTTTAGGATCTTTCTGTCTCCTACACATTTGCAAGATGTGGTTGAAAGAAATGAGGAGTTTAAATATAATTAAAGAAGGTACCCAAACAGGTATGCATACATGCAGATAAGGCCAATGCCACATCTTTTCTTAGGAGACGAAATTAAGAAATAGTCTTTAGAGGTAAAGCCACAGTAAAGATGTTGTGGCTGTTTATCTTAGTACTTGAGGGAGTGCAGTTTAGCTGAACATCTCCCGGAAGAAAGTTCACAAATGGAGTGTATGTCTCCTGTTTCTGGAAATGTCAAGAGCACTGAATTAGACATTTTCAACTTCATGGTTTAATAGTTTTTATCCTAATGAGCCCAAAAATGGAAAAGAAATAGAGAAATAACTTTCTGATGCTTGAAAACCTTTTAAAAATATTTTGAGTTTGACCAACAATTTCTACTCCTCTTTTTGAGAGACTCAGACCAGAAAGATCAGAGATGACACCACTAAAGTATATTTGGACAAGTTAAATCTACTTTTTTCCTAAACTGCCTATCATCATGGATTCATGAATGTTAATTCTGGTGTACTAATGCACCTTTCTAATGACTACCTACTGCTGCACTGAGGCATGACATGTACAGCCTGATAGTCTTGTTATGGGGTGTTTTGCCAAAGTGCTAACACAGCTCCTACCTGCTGTATCACCACATCACTATTTTTTTTAACATATAAAGGTTTTCAAAAAAGAAGGCTGAGTTTTTGAAATGCTGAGCAGCAAGATGCTTCAGTGACATCAGCAGGAAATAAACAGGTCCAAATCAGGCGCGCTTTTAGAAAGGATGAACATGCTTTTCCTTCACTTCTATTAGTATTGTCCTGTTCAACCCACTCAGATGTATTTTTTGGTGTTTCCACCCCTCATGCTCAAACTGTATTACGGCTGCATCAGTTTCTGCTTGTACCAGCAGAGATTCAGATCAATAACTTATAATTTAGTATAAGAGTCTGCTGTTAACTTCTAAGAGGCTCCCTACCTAAGTGAGATAAGCTGGATTTGGCCCTTGGTTATGTTTTAAAATGGAGCAAGGCACAGCAAGATGTTTTATATTAATTTTATATTTTGCTATCATGATTTTCTCTTTTAAACAGAAACAGGTGATACATAAGCTGAGGTGGGGGACAACTTAGCATTTCAGTTTAAATGGGAAAACTTAGATGGCAAGTGTGTTATCTGATATATATATCAGAGGCAGGGTTTGAAATTTATGTCTCATTTTTAAGCCAGAAAATTTTCCAATTAGAAATTCCAGAAAATTAGTAGTGATTCAAACTGTAGTAAAAGCTGAAGTCCTTCCTAGATCATACATATTAATATTCCATCAGCATAAAATGCCACTTTAAATTCACTGATTCCAGTCTCCATCCCATGAGAATCTGAAGCAGCATTAACAGCTTCTGTCAAACATTCTCACAGTAAAATAAAGCAGCATGGTGGTTGGGAAGCGGAGAGACACAGAAAATACCTTTTTTCTGTAGAAATCAGACTTGAAAGTTTCCAAGTTTCTTGCTCTCTACAACAACAAAACTTATCCAGCTTTGTGTTTGAGCAAGCAGTGATTCACTGCTGACTAGGACAGGGTCCAAAAGTGGCAATCTTCTCTGAGGCAAAAGTTAGATGAACATGATCTTTTGGCAGCCTGGATATTAAGAGCTGCCCTATTCCCAGGTTCTCAACTGAGGACTTTCAGTGAGGTTAGCAAAATGACATTGAAATCTGATTTTGTACTGTTTGGGAACTGAATTTCAGTACATCACTCTTCAGGCTGCTTTTGAGAACATGACATCGTGAGATTCCTTAACTTATAGTACCAACTGTCTGCGATACCCAGCGCCTTCAAGCAGTGTGATTCAGACAAGTAAGAGCTTTTCTTTCCATCAGTCCCACTTTCAGCTTTATTTTAGCAACAAAGTGATTCCCTTCTTTTCTTCCCACACAAATAATCTGTTCCTAAATAAGTCCAGCTTTTAGAGATTAATAGCATTTTGCAATCTGTCTAACCCTTTAGTAAGAACTATCATTGTCGAGGCCAGAGACATCAGAGCTCAGGGTTGACTTTCCTTATTCCTGATCCTGCCTCTGACGTGCTTTAAGATTTTTATTAATTTAATTAACCTCTGTGACTCAGTGTAAGCATTGGTATAATGCACGTAGTAACACTTAACATAGAGTCCCACAGATGTAAGGCATGATAAGAGGGTAGAGGACTATTATTTTTACTAATGACCATTAGTTTGAAATCATAGTCAGGCAAAACCGAGAATAATAAGGCCATTACAATTAGTTGAAAGGTAGGGTTTTGATATTTAATCATTGTTAAAAGGGTACATGATGAAAAATATATTACATATTTTCAGTGAGAGTCAAGAAATAACTTTGTGGGATATCTGCAGTAAAGGCCAGGAGTAACCGCTCTGAAAAACAAGGTTCAATAAATCTTAAGATTTTTTTCATCCAGCATAGAGGTTATTTTTCCTACTGTGTCACACACTTGTGGCTATTAGAGTAAGTCTATTTTCGCACATGTGATACAATGGTGCACTGAAAACTAACAAGCCACAAGTCTGTGAGTTTATCTCTACTTTTTTCATTGTTGCCATTGTTCTTACTGTGCTTAATACTAATTATATGCAATATCTAGAGAATCACAGGTTTGGGTCAGTGTACTTTTGTCCTGAGTGCTGCACAAATACATTATAAGATATTCATGGTCTCAAAGAGGTAACAAAAAGAAGCTGACACCTTCATATAGCACTGTTGTTTATAGCTATCATTCCATTTCTTTTAGACATTGCCTCTGGGATATAATTAGATGAAGAAAAAAATCTCATCCATCAATTAAGATATTAGTGATCAGAACTGAATATTGGCAGTCTCAAAGAAGACATTCCTTTCCAGCTATCAAGAATTTTCCTTTATTGACTTGTCTCTTTCAGTCTATCAAAGAAATGTTTTAATTTGCAGCTGAAATCCTGGTCCTACCATGAATCATGGTTTCTTTTGAATGCAAAGGGCGTCTGTCTGGCAAAGTTGGCAGCCTGACCTCTATAAATATTGTTCTATTGATAAAAAGAGGAATTGGACGTAAAGGCTATCCAAAATAAATATTTTGCTGGGATCTTGGACGTCTGAATACAATAGAACAAAGGGCTGTTGCTGCATTTTAAATCATTTAGACATAAGTTGAAGTGAGTATTAGTTTTAGTTGAAAAACTGTCAAAGGCAGTTTGCACCTTTCATTTCAGAAATGAAAATGGACACCTGTTTAGGGATTGCTCTTTTCTCTTTATTATCTGTAGGGATTTGCCATTGGTTTTGCTGGGAGCAAGTCCAGGCTTCTTGATTTCTGGGAGAATTAAAACAGGATTTCAGTGAGGTATTCAGAAATACCAGCCCATCATGCTCCTGTCTTTTGGATGGAGGTGGATGGGAAAAGAGCTCTTTGTGCTGTCCCTATCAGGAGCCTTTGCAGGCTCAGGGTGGCTTCCTCAGCATGCCCTTGGGACAGGTGTGCAAGTGGAAAATCAGCTGTGCATGGTAAGCAGCAGACAGGCTGGGCTGTGCCAAGGATCAGGGGGAGGGAAAGCTTTATGCCCCCACTTCCTATTGAGGAAGTACAGAGGCATAATTTCTCCCAGAAATGTAGTTGTTCCAGTGGGTCTCCTGGCATGGCGCACCTCCCTACTGCTTCCTGACGAGTTTGTGTCCCAAAAGACAAGAGATGTGCTGCTCTGTGCTGGCACACCTTCTCCTTTCTGCCCTCTTTGCTCCTACAAACACTGCTTACATAAAGCAGAAAGGGTGTGCAGAAGGAGGAGGTGTATGTGAAGGATTACAGCAAGAAGTCCTCAGAATGGCGGACGAGAGGTGTCTCAGCACCATCAAGTCACAACAAAAATGGTCTGACACAGAGGCATGAGCGAGCTTGTGCTGAAGCCAACAGAACCGTACCTTTGCCTAACCGGTGACATCCTCCTGCTGCTCTTTCCCAAAAGGAGCAACAGAGGAATTTTTCCCATCAGAGACGTTTTCTTCTTATCAATAAATTACACTATCTAGCTGCTGCAATAGATAGTCTGTGAATAACAGAGGACATATATTTTTATTGGCTCATCTATTTAAGCAAAGAGAATTCCTGTCATCAGTGCTGAGCTGTAAACTAAAATTTGAAGATAAGATACCATCTACTTCTTTCTCCTGTAACTCACAGCAGTGCTGTGACTGCTTTGCAAGGGAATGTTTGTATAGTGTATGTGACAGATATACTAACACTTGCTGTTTATCTGCTTCTCCCTTCCTATGAATCATTCTTCTTTCTGTACTGTATACCTCATGAGAAAGGGCCTCCTGTTTCATTTTTTTAAAATTCTTGTTTACAATAAAATCATAATAAAACAATAATTTTACAATAAAAATAATTACATTGTTTACTTGGAATTTGATTCCTCTGTTCTGGAACCTTGAGCTGAGCTTCCTTTTTCCCTTGTTTTCTTGATCATAGAGAAGCTTTGCATCTATCAGCTTTCCTTGTTGTAGGTATACTTCAGCAATGTCACCCTCTCAACATTTTGAAAAGGCTTTCCTAATGTTTTAAGAGTGTGACACCACTTGTATCCTCTCTACCATTTGCAGGAATCAACCAAAGGCCACCAACTGAATCTTAAACATGTGAATTAGTTGCTCAAAAAAAAAGAGACGGGGATGGCATTCTTCTGTGTTGACCCAAATGTCCAAAGAAAATTTAACAAAACCTGTCCACACTCAGAACAAAACCCAGACAACATTATCCACTCACAGAATCCACCACCACCAGGTAATTCCCCATCATCCTGAGTGTACAGGCACTGCCACCAGAGCACCCTGAAATGCCTGTTGCAGTCATGCAAGCAGAGCAGGGCCCAGTGTGAGTGCTGAGGCTGCAGGAGGCTGACCCAAGAGCTCAGCTCTGGGCAGTGGTGACAGTGCCCCACACTTCGGCAGTGCTATGGCACAACTTTGTGCCTGTGACCTCAGCCACTGCCTGCTCCATCTCTGCCTTAAGTGAAGCTGATGGTGGCCTCCTGGCCATGGTCCTTGCACAAACAAGCAATGAACCTGAGGAGAAATAAAGAATAGATTGTAAAAGGAATTAGGCAAAAACCCATGACAAAGAAAATAAATAGTGGTTCGTGAAAATCTCACACAGTCAAAACCAAGGGTACAGAATTTATTAGGCAACCTAAGAAAAACACAACTGTGCTTGTTATGTTGCCATCTGCTAGACTGTAGGTCTTCAAAGCTGTCAGAGGAAGGCTGCGTACCTAATCAAAACACATCTCCTTCTCCTGGCTCAGTGATTTGTTCCTAAAAGCAATACCATTGCTTTTAGGAACAAAACATTCTCCTAAGTACCACTGGGCTGCAAGTTACAAGAAAGTCTTTCTGCTATATCTGTCAGAAGTCTGATTTCTAAGCCCAAGCTGAAGCTACAGGGGAATTTTGCTTAAAGTCAGACTGTAAATGAATCTCTGCATAACTGTTTTTGCCTTTTTCATACTCCTCTCTTTCTGCTTTTTGCTCTAGTTCTTACAGCTAGAATTGATAAACTGTGGGGAAGAAAACCAGAAGAAACTTTTTCGTCATTTATGTCTACAATATTAATTTAAACCATTTTATCTCTGGGACCGCAATGTTTTTTCACTAGCAAAACTTTTGCACCAGTACGAAGAGTTACATTCTGGGACAAAATTTTAAGACTACGCTTACTATTATAGCAAAAAGCCACAGCAGGCTCTATGTCGGTGCATCAGCAATGCACAGAAGGATCCATAATAAATGCTTGCAGTCCTGTCTTAGAAGCACAGAACTAATCTATCTTCCTGAATAAAGGCATCTAGTGCCACTTGCACGTCCTGCTGTGTCCTGCTTGGTTCCTTGCCTGTCTCTCATGCCAGAGAATGAAGGCTCCCAAGTGCTTGCAGCCAAACCTGGCAGCCCCTTGCAAAAGTCCTTAGTGTGTTCTGCCTCTTAGTACATGTAATCAATCCACTGATGACTGCACATCTAATTTACTTTGAATCTCTCAAGTACATCTCAGACCAGTTTCTTGTCTTCATACATTTTTCGAGCAGAGCTTTTGCAGTGCTTGGGGCTTGCTTGTAGAAAAATTCCCTCAGCCATCATGAACATCCCTGTATTCTCTGAGAAATCTTTCTTACACTTCAGTGAGCTTTGAAAAGAGCTCACAAAGTTACTCTTAAAATGACAGCTAGAGGCCTCAACTGAGACTGACAAATATTGAATAAGAGACAAGAACGTCCCAAAAGGTTTTGAAATGAATATCAAATAAATATGATAGACAATAGGTGAATAAACTGCCCATTTGTAAGTATAAATGTATATATTTTTAAAAATTATACTTATTTTATAGATTTGGTTTCTACTACAAACACCTACAAGCATGTGGTGGAATCCAAAAAGGAGCTTATTCTTCCCAGGTCCCAGGTCAGCACTTTATCTACAAAGACATTCTTCTTCACCTATCAGTTGTGGTAAAGGTAACAGAGATTACGTTAAAGACCATTATTAAGAATTCAGGAGTTAGAAAATGAAGGAGGACCAGGTACTTTGAAACAGCAAGGCAGTGTACATGTCCTAGGATGCCATCTTTGATCACATGCTCGTGTTGTTTTTTCCTTTCCATGGGTTCTTTCTTAGTGCAAAAACCTGACTGTACTCAATTAATGAGTAACAACACACGATTTTATTTTCTTTCCATTGTTCAGTGCAAGGCTGTCCAGGTTTCACCTGGGATAGAGTTAATTTTCTTTCTAGTAGCTGGTACAGTGCTGTGGTTTTTTGGATTCATTATGAGAATAACATTGATAACACAGTGGTGTTTAGGTTGTTGTTAAGTAGTGCTTACCCCAAGTCAAGGAGTTTCCAGTTTCCCATGCTCTGCCAGGGAGGAAGTGCACAAGAACCTGGGAGCGAGCATGGCCAGGACAGCTGACCCCAACTGGCCAAAGGGATATTCCATACCACAGAACATCATGCCAAGTACATAAACTGGGAGGATCTGGCTAGGAAGCACTGATCACTGCTTGGGGGGCAGGCTGAGTATTGTTCTTTGAGTACTGAGTAACTGGATTGCACATCACTTTTTTTTTCTTGGGTTTTATTTCTCTCTCTCTTTTTGGTCTCTTCCATTTCATTACTACTTTTTTTTTTTTTTTGATATTTTATTTTATTTCTATTATTAAACTCATCTAATCCCACGGGTTCTATTTTTCCAATCTTCCTCCTGATTCCACTGAGGGTGTGTGTGGGTGAACAAACTGCCCGGAGTTAAACCGCAACAACAACCCAAGCTGTCTTTCTTCTCCACTGATGAAGCCGTGCTGTGAAAGTAGGGTTATTTACATCCTCAAGAGCTCTTTACAGTGCCTGTCATTGCAGCATGTGTGTGCTTCATTGTAATTTGTGACCTGGTTTCACAAAGCTCCTCTGAGACATGGACTCAGTGTTTTTGCCATGTTTCGGGTTTGTAAAGGCAGTGCAGAATGACTGATGTCGCATTGAACACCACATGCATGCTGAGGGCCGCAAGGTCCTTGGATGCACTCTGGATGCTTTGGCAGGGAGAAGTCACATCTCTGCAGGCTTTCACTGGTGAACCACAACCACTTTCTACAGAGCAATTTTTAACTTCTCCATAGAAATATAGTATTTTAAAGGGCTGTATCTTCACGAAAACTGAATTTTCATAATGACAGTAAAAGATAAGCTCCTAATATAAGGTTTATCCTTATGTGAAGCTTCATATCATAGCTCTAAATCCTAGAAGAACCTCCATTTAAAGTAAAAGATGTGAAATTCTGAAACAGGTAGAAGTATATTCTTTATCCCCAAATCATTGGCACTACAGTTCTAGCTTTTCCAAATAATTAGAAATAATCTTTGGGAAAATAAAATAAGTTAGATGGAAGTTGGATGGAAAATTGCATTCTATACTGAGGAAGTTTTTAAGAGTTGTGAGAAGCTAAAAATGGGGTATTGCAACAGGAAATGTGCAACCTCAGGAATATGCTACTGGCCTCACTGCAAACTCGGAGAGCATTCAAAAAAGAGATGCAAAGGAATGTACTGTAACGCTGAAAAAAAGAAGGAAATCGCAGTAAGAACACCTAAGTAAATAATGCCTGTCAAAAAATAGTGTTTAACAGATAGTAATCCCATAGAATGTTGTGTGTATTCTCTGGTCACTCTTATCCAGACTTGTGGCACCATGCAAATATCTTTTTCTTGTTTTCCACTGTCAGCTCATACAGGAAAAGAGCTTGCTGGTTATATAAAATAGAGGTTATCAGCAATATAGCTAATTAATGGTGTAGTTGCCAAATAAGAAGTTAAACTCTGACAAACATGACCTAATGTTACACAAATATGCTTCATCAATCACAGTTAAAAAATTACACAACAGCCAGCTTTTTTTTTTGGACGAGTAATAGAACTTATTGGCAGTTGATATAATTAAAGGCTAGTAAGCAGATGAAAATGTTTGGGGGTTTGTAGACTTGTGTACAGAAAAAAAGGATAGAAGTGTTTTTAAAATGTCAGAGCTTGAGCTGGTTGTTGTTTAAAATGGGAAGACTTTAGTGGGAGCCCAGGGATCCACAGGCAAATCCAGGTTCAGCATGGGGAGGTCTCAGGTCTTTGGGCCCAGTGAGGCTGTTTTGGATGTCCTCTGATGGACACAGCTGTTGCTGGCACTGATCTTGCTCCCAGCAGCCAGTGTGGCACTGTGGTACTGGCATCCCACTGGGTACCTGCCTGGTCTTGTGACATTTGGGGCTATTCTTTCTTTTTCCCACTGTGTCCTGTAAAATTTGAAGCTCCTGTGGAATACTGGAAATGTCAAGAGCCCTGAAAGGCTGTTCAGGAGATGGGTTTGTTTGGTTTCTTCCCTTTGAATGGAGCAGAAGGAAGTAGATTCCACTTGTTTAATGTATTAAGTGCAGAATTTTTTGAATGATGGCTTGTAACAGGTGGGAGATGAAGACTGAAATGATGAATAGGGAAGTTCAACAGCAACCCCAAATGAGACATGGAGCAGATAATGTTCTTAGGCTTAGATGGAAAGATTAAATACGGGGGGAAAATCTTGCATGGGAGAATTCACTTTACTCATTTAAGGAAGTTAAATCAAAGTTTTTACAATTCTGTTTCAAAACAATGAAGACTAACGATGAGGATGCACAAAACATTCTTAAATATTCACTCTGAATGCCGATTTCCCACATCCAAGAGAATGGATTGACCACTTTTGTAATGCTGTCAGAAAAGCATTACTCATCTATTTTAGTACAGACCTAGCAAATCATTTCACAGTAATATTTATTTAAGCAGCAAAACATTAGTCAGTAACACTGAGAACTAAAGCTCCATTTGTGCTTGGCAATTTATCATTAGACTAACTGGATTCATATACCATCCCAGGAAGATAAGGAATGCTATGAGAAACTGTTACATACAAAAAGGAAAATCAAAATATTAATATTAAATAGATTGCACTGCCATGATGGAGGTTTTATTTTAGTACTGGTGAAAGGGAACTATAAAAGCAGAACATGCTACATGAAAAGAACATGGATGGAAGAAGTGTTGGTGATAGCTGGCTCTGAACCTTTTGTGAACCTGCTGACTTCAGTGGCCTTTGGATTAGGCCCAGACAAAAGCCACATTTTTATGTGGCAGGCAAATTTGATAAAAGCACACTCAGAAGCAGAAACAAAGAAGTCGTGAGGAGCTTTGCAGAGTAGACCATGAAGCAGAAATAAACAGAATCATACAGTCGAAAGGACTAGAATTTGTATTCACTCACATTGAATCCATTTGACTGATTTCCATGTAAAAAAATCTGAGCTAGGAAAAAAAATTAGAAATCAGAATTGAAAAAACATCTTCAATATCTGGGTTATACATCTAAGATAAGCCCTGCCAGAAACAATGCATCTATTACACATGGCATTTGGCCCGTGCTTTGTATTTCAGTTGGGTTTCACTAATCACAAATCCCCAAGAGTGTGTAGCTTCTCCCTCTGTTCGTGGGATCACCTGGCCAGCTCTCCATTATGCTTCCAGCACAACTAAGGCCCATGAAATGCAACATATGAACATGTTGTCTCCTCATGAACATGGGTAAGAGCTGCTGTTCCCACTGATGTAGGACTCGGGCTCCAGTGAAACGTTTCCCTTTTTCCTGATAAAATTGTGAAAAGCCCCTGCTGAGATGACACTGCACCAGAAAGAAGCAAACAAATGTGTAGTGTGGGTTTATAAACACAACTGCAAAGCTGCCAGGCCAAACCCCTTCATACCCCTGTAGGTACTAGAGCTCTTCAGGTGCCTTGGATTTTTAGTTTTTCCCAAGACTTATTACTCAAGTGAATAATTTCAGCAACAGAAGACATTTTTTGCTCCAGAAAGGATGGGATTTGTCTGACCTTGTTTTCAGCTTCAGTAGAAGGAGAGACTCTGTCTGGGTCTTAGGGTAGCCAACAGATGGGGGTCAGGACACTCTTTAAGAAGCGCAGCCATATAAGTGCAAGTTTGGAGGGGAAATATGGATGAGCCTTTTATTTTCCCATAACTCTAAAGTAGTGCAAAAAATTTATCTATATTTAATTGCCACAGGATTAAAAAAAAAAAAAAAAGTACATTGGATCAAAAAGATTGCTTTCCCCAGTCACTGGTATGTAGTCTCATCTTTCTTATTTAGGTATCTGTGCTTTCAGCCAGTGGTCAACTCAACACTTGTCCACAAATGTTGCTCCTCTCCTTCATAATAACTCTCTTGGGAAGCCTCATGTCAGGCTCTGCCTTGAAGCAGGCTAAAAGTAATACCCCAAGGATCCCAGAGGGAGTGTTGCACCTTTGTCAGTATGGTTCACATATGGAAGTATGTATGGAAGGTGGAAAAGAAATCTTAGTGTTTTTATTCCATTTGGTATGTCATGTTTTGAGTGGACTTAGATGTAGACACATTACAACATGTAATGCTAGCACTACGTGTTATTTTTGACAATTTTTATTAGTCCTGCATTAAAGCTAGGCTGGCTTCTGTGTTGGTCAGTCATGTGTCTGACTGTCTGGTTTCTTGAGAACACATTTTGCTTTATTTTGGAAAGAAAAACGAGGCTGTTAAAACCTTGAGGACAAAGATTTGCTCAGCATATTAAAATTACTGATAGAAATATTTCTATTTGTTCACTAAAGATGAAATTGAAATGTCCTATTTTGTTATTTCAGACTCTGGCATGCACAATATCCCATTTAGTTGTTTTTTTTTTTTTTTTTTTAGAGGAAGAAAGGACATATTTACAGCAGCATAATTATTTAGAATGAGGGTTTAAAACTTTATAAGATCATTCCTGCTATTAAATTAGAAATCATTTGACCAAGGATATAATTTTACAAATAGTTAAACAAATGCTGAGTAAGCAATACAATTTCCTTCTGTTGCATTTAAGCATTGCAGAAAGTCAGGCTGCACACTTAGATGAGGCCTTTTCACTCTCCTACAGTGTTATGCAATGATTTCCACACCCATACTGGGGACTGAGAGGGGGATGACAGACTGCTTTATCCTCTTCACTTCAGGAAAAGAAAAACTGGTTGACAGCATATTCAAAGGGAGAGAAAGAGAAAGAGGGAAAGAGAGAAATTTGTTTGCAAACCACCAATGTTATTATGAAATATCAAGTTCTAATCCCCATGACTCATACTAGCTACTCTCCCCACGCTGGCCAGAAGACAAAGCACATTGTAATTATGTGGCTAACATTGGAATGCTCTGAAAGCCTACGTAAGTAGCCTGTTGGACTCCACTGAAACCCACCAAGGGCAATAGACCTCCCAACCAAAGACCATACCTAGAGATTAGAAGCGGCAAGGCCGTGGTCCAGTGAAAACATGGCGCTACTTGCAGATTGTTTCTCCCTAAAATGATTGCTCTGCTGAATGCCTGAGGAGGGTGACATCAGTAAGTGGTCATCCATGACAACTTTGTTCCTTCAGCCATTTCCTATTGCTTCAACTGCAAGGAAAAAGGTTTTCTTTCCTTGCATAAAACTCCAGTTGGAATGAATAGGCAGGGGAAAGCTTTCCTAAAACTAGAGCTCTCACTCCTTGAGTAAACAAGAAAATTCCTGGAAAGATTTATTCATAGCAAGATTACTGTTACAGCATGGACCTTCAGCAAAATAATTTCCTATAGTATATGGAAGAGTTTGGCCAAATGAGGACAAAAGGAGAGCACAAACTGCTGGTTTCACTGGCTGGACAAGACCAGCCTTCCTGATTAGTTTGCCCGTGCTTTTGCTCCCTATTCCATGTTAAAATGAAAATACCGCCCTATAATGTGTTTGTAAAGATGTCTTCTCCATAAACAAAAATTATTTTTGAATAGCCAGTTCTCAGTGCACTGCAAGGCCACCTAGACAGTCTTAAAAAGGCAAGGTAAAAAAGGAAGAAAACAACAACAAAACAAGAGCAAATGTTTTCAACATCAAAAAAACCCAAAACCAAATCTACTATCTTAAACACAGTCTAGAAACACAGATCCAGAAAATCATGCCTACAAATTTCTGCTTTCCTTTACTCTTTCAAACTTTTCCCATTGCTTTTCCATTTTCTCTACGATCTTAGTATTAGCTTCTTTTACTATAATTGTTTTGCCTTTTCCTATACCAGTCCCTGATTGTCCTTGCTCCAGTCTTCAATATGCCGAGGTCTTCTTTCCAGCTCTCTATGCCTCCCCTTTTTCATCCTACATTTTGTGTCATTTTTTCTATTCCTCCTTTACTAGTGAGGAGCCATGAGCTAATGTCTTCTCCTTGCCACAGAAGAAAGGAGAAACAGGACCACATAGAAAAACAGGCTCCTGTGCCAAAGAGAGAAAAGTAGAAGTCCCACCCAGCCATTGCCTTGTGCTGCTTCCATTCAAGGGCTTGCAGTTTACATAATCTTACTTCATTCCTCTCTCGTCCCTGTACGTGAGGAAAAAGGGAGTAAGAGATCCCTCATGGAGGTCCCAGACCACAAGAACATCAAGAAAAGGAAACATCCCCTTCTAGCAAAAGAAGAACAGATGTGCTTTTCCACTAATCTTTAGAAATATTGCACAGTCACATCCACTGGAGAAAATAATTCATCAATTTTCTGTCTATTTTCAAATCACTCCCTTTACTTTCCTTCTTCAGATTAGATCATCGCCTGGCACAGGCAGCCACCAGGAACTCACCCTGCTGTTGCAAGTCCCAGGTTTCCCAATGAAGAACTCAGGAAAGTTACCATATCAATCTTAACTTGATTTTAATATCTTTCTTTTTTAACCCTTACAATGATTTGAAAAAGAGCTCTTAGAGAGCTTAGATGTTTCTAGCAACTCAGTTCAAATGCCGGGCTTGCCATATCTGCTGCTTTTTCCACTAGCCTACAGCTGTTTGGTCTCCTTTGTGAGACCTAGCTGGTGTCCTAATCAGCCTGTGATTTATTTTTGGCATTGGATAAGAATTGTATGTTCAGCTTGTGAGATTTATAAGGAATAGTGCCAATATTAAACTGAGCTCTCCTGTTCCCCTGAAATCACTAAGAATATATTACTCAAGTACAGTTTACACAGATTCATGGTTACTAAGTAATTCTGTGTAATATTTCTCCTTTGTTTTTAATTTTGGGGGTAATGCTTGTATTTTTGTTTCATGCTTCTTAAGTGAGGTTTCAAAGGGTTCTAGTCACTCATTTTACCAGGATGTTGTCTGAGGCTGAAGAACAAACCTTGCCTTTAAAACAATGCATCTTTTGGCTGGATTTTATTGTAATCAGCATTGAAATGGCACTACTTGGTTGTTGGGGGTTGTTTTTATTTCCTGAACTCGTCAGTACAGAGCTGTTGAAAATAGCTTGATGCTGCTCCTTTGCCTCCTGACATTAATCATGGTTAATTAAGTGAGAATAAAGTTTGGGTTAATGCAAACAGGCATTAATTCTTGTCATCTCCCCGCTCTCAGGAGTATACAAATTGGACGAGCAGGGAAAAACAACACTGAAAATATATCCTGGAGAAAACATTCAATTAACATCGGGATTGGAGGTCTGGTCAGAGATCTGTTAAAATGTGTTCCCCATATTTTCCCAATAACTGCATGAAGACAAATCCCAGTGTCTGCTCAGTTAGACAAAGGATTGAGATCTATTTTACAAGCACTAGGATAAAAGCTTTTGTATCCTTGCAGCTGAATGTATGACAGGCAGTGTCAGGCAGCAAATGTGCCAGGCTCATTTTTCTAAAGGACCTTATCAGAAACACCGAAATTTTCCCTCATGCTGCTTAAATGTAGGTAACTAAACCAAATTAGGGATGAAGAACAAGCAGTATTTCTTGTGTGGAAAAAAATAGGCTCAGAAAGAAAGATTTAACTAAACAGCTTTCTCCTTCTCTCCTTTTTTTTTTTTCTTTTTATTTGGGAAAGAATAATAATTTAAAAATCAACTTTAAAAATCTGAATAAGTGTCACTAGGTGAAATGCTGTTGTTCCAACCTGCGTTGGCAGTAGTCCTGAAATGCTCCTTTCAGCTCAGTGAGGCAATAGTTAAATAGTACCTGCTTTTGTATCACTCACAGCTCACTGCCTATTCTTAGACAATTAGCAAAGAGATCTCTTTCTCAAAGGATATGAAATACATGAGGTCTGTTACTACATTCAGCTAAAGCATTCACAGCTCTGTTGCTAGATACAAGACCTACACAATTAGCTCTATCTCTAAATATGTTCTCCACGGCTTCTTCTGCATGTTCTCCATGGCTTTAGTTCAACTCAGCCATTTGCCACCACCAAACCAATGCTCAGCTGCTCTTCCTCACCTGCTAACTAGCCCTGCAACACTAGTGGCACTGACACTACTCCTACGAAACTTGCTGCTGCTACATCCCCATCACAGTCTCCCATTAATCCCCATCCCACTGAATTGTTCCCACTCAGAGCATCCATACAGAACTTCTGCCTGCTGGAGAAGTTTTATAGCTTACAGGACTGGCTCCTTCCAACAGGAGAAGGCACTGGAAGTTGGGACAGGAGTTGCCTTCTTTTACAGCAAAGAAAGTGAAAAGTTTATTTGTAGTGAAAAGACATACTCAACTCTTGATATGTCCCATCATATCCCATGGTTCTCCAACAGACTCTTGGAAATTGCTCCTGTCTGTCTTTGGCCACTTCTACTCAGAAATTGCAACTGCTTTCCAGGTTTGATGTGGAGGCTGCAGCTATCGCACCTGCCAGGATCCCTGGGCAGCACATTTATGCCCCCACTCCCCAAGAGTGAGCAGAGGGACAGGGCACTGCCAGGGGAGCTGTGAGCACCCACCCCAGGCTGCGCTCCTGGGGCTCTCCAAGGGCATGCCAGCACTTCCACGAAGCAATACGAGACTCCCTGCACCTCCACTGCCAAGCAGCCTGTCCTGGAGTCCCCACCCTGGGGGTGCATTGGTTTTCACTCTGAATAACACCAGATAAGCAGAAGCAGAGTGCCAGTTGGTGTCTGTTGTGTAGGTTCATGGATGACTTGTGTTGGAAGAGAAGTGTCTTCCAAATAAAGTTATTGAAGAACATTTGCAACAAAGACAATATGCTCACAGCATTTTAAGTTTCTCATAGCAAAAATTTTAATAAATCTTTTAATTTGGGCACGCCTTTGCATACCGTGCTGTACACATAAGTGTTGGCAGGTATAAAAGCAGGCTTCTGTTGCAGTCACAGGAAGACAAGCTGAATTATTTACAAGGGGAAAATTTTTCAGTGTGGGAATCATAGTCAAATGAAGAAAATTAAAAATCTTGACTGCTGCACAGTGCAAAGGCTATGAATATAAGGTCTCCCATTCCAATTTTTTATGTGGCTAAAGGACACCTATATTCAGCACAAAAAATAATTCATATACAAGTGGATGCAGGGGCACCTGCTTTTCCCTGTTTTGGCTCTTTATGCATTAATATGTGGTAAATACATGATTCAACACAGAAATTAAACACAGCCTTTGAATTGTTTGTCATGGGTTTATTTTTTTTCAGGATTCTGCTTCTTCTGTGCAGTATTACTACACTTCTGTTGTCTTCATTTTTGAGTTCACAGCATCACAAACCTGCTGGGTGCAACAACTCAGCTGTTTTTCTCCTCTTATTGCTGCATACAGCATATACAACTGATAGCAATGCAGAAGGATAAAAGGAATGGGGAAGCCAGATAGAAAGCATACTTTTTTGTAGGTACGTATATATATACATATTCAACTATTGCATAATATAGATACATAAATAGCTATGCTCTTCATCTATGTCAACTCTTAAAACTCATGATTTAAATATGAATTAGTGTATTGTAACAAGGAAACAGTAATGCATTCTAGCATTCCTATGACAGTGACACTTATGGAAAAGACAGACTTTACATTCTTTCTGTAAAAAAAATTGTCATAAGGACAAGTCTCTTCTACTTCTGTTTATTGCTGTTCCCTCCTCCAGAAAAAGCTTTTATTACAGAAATAGCCTTGGCCCTCACATGCTATCCCAGAATGGGAACCTGAGCTCTACTGTACCTTTGGATAAAGAAAGAGGTGCAGTTGTCTCACCTTTCAGAGCTGGATTGCACAGAGGACCCACATTTAGATCCATGTGCTACAGCTTTTCTTTCTCATGGTAAGCAACTAGCAGAAAAGAAACTTGTTTCCCCATTTCTAACACTGTACAGCAACTCTGCACTTATTTTTTGTTAATCTTTCCTCTAGCAAAAAGCTCTCAAACATCAGTCTCTTCGCTGAACCACTGAGCGGGGAGAAAACCACTGCAGAAGGAGAAAACACTGTACATTTCGGTTTCTTTTTTACCTTCTAGACACTAAACCTGAGACAGAGATCACAACACTGGCTGTACTCCTTGAAAAACTTGATTAAGAGGTGGACAAATTATGCCAAGGAGATCCTCCAAGAATTATTTCCATAAAGGCAACACCATCTCACCCAGTAAAAACTATTTTTCATCTGTTAAAAGTCAGAGGAGGAATTTAAGAAAGACAGAATTAAAATTTGCATAATTTCCTTCCTTGTGTTCTCTCATATCCAATTTCAGCCAAGATCATTAGTGCTTATGAGGAAGCTTTGCTTTAAAAATATTACAAAAAAATCAATTATGACTGCTGGCTTTAAATAGAGAGGTGACATTTGGGAACAATCTGGGTTGCTTGATAAGCTGTGTTCAATCTGAACCATGTGCACTTGAATACGGTTAACATAATGCCATTAACCTTGACATAGGAATGTAGGTTACTGTTACAGAAGGGTGATTGTGTTTTGGAAATCAATAACTACATTAAGGACTTAAGTGTTGTCATTACCAGGGAGCTAATCATGCTTTCCTAATGCAAGGCTGATCCTGATTTCACCACTGCATTTGTGCAGAATGTGAAGTTAACTCTTTCAGTTCCTAAGGTCTAGCTGAATAAGTAGAAACTCCAACTGGAAGGCAGGAATGAGTGAGAACATTTATAAATAGTATATTGCTTTAAAAAATAATAACTTAATAGTCAACTGCTTTTGCATGGCCTCCCAGAATCATGCAATCATGTCAGAATTGCAACTTGCATTAAAAAGTAAACAACCCTCTGCCACATATTGCTTCCTAGTTCTGATTCCTAGGGAAAAATATCTGAAAACATAAACCTTGTTTTTATTTGATTAAATCTTATCATGCTTGGACCTACACACCTATGCTGCCTACACACCCAATAGAGATAACAGAAACATATTCATTTTAGAAAATATAACAGGAAAGGGTAGCTAAAATTAAGAGAGATTCTAATATGAAGATACAATTTTGTTACCAAGGGAGTTTCAATCTTCAGTCTGTGCTTGAGAAATGAAGACTAGTGCAGCAAACAGGCTGAATTGGTTTGGCTTATGTATGTCTGTAGATGGTGAGTAAATTGGGATAGTCCCACCTAACTCTAAAGTTCTGGCACTGTCCATGTTTGGTTTCTTGGCTCCAGTCAGTAGGATAACAGAAGTTATCTGTGTTATCTTGTAGTCAGTCAGTACTGCCAGCTGTCAGCTATAGCTGTCTCTCCCGAATCTTGTAACCTTTTTGTGCATCAAACTACCACAGCCAGTTGTTGTTTCCAAAACACAGAGATCGAGGCCTGCATTGGGGGACCGTTAAAAATAGGCACATTTGGGGCCAAAACTCCTGAGATATTTCTTTGTGCTGAACCAAGTCCACAAATACTCACAACACTTAGTCCTGGCATGTCATGCGACCTGGTTACAGCAGTTTTATTCCCTCTAAGGAAAAATTTGGGTGACCAGTGTGGACTTTTCCCTGCCAGCCTTGCTTTCTTTCCAAGTCACGGCCTTGCAGCTGGTGATGTGCGCTGGCTCTTCCTGGACATCACAGCTCCTCTCTGCAAAGTCTCCCCTGGGGTCACCATGCCACCTTCACACCTCTCTCCGCAAGCAACAGCTGAGCTCTAACCCTGTGATCCAAAAAAAGAAATTCAGGGGGCCCAGCATCAGGCACACTACACTCCTTCCCCAAACAAAGACTCTTCCTGTACTTTGTTTCTCCTTCTGGTCCTCCTAGACGTTGTGTAGGTGGGTGACTAGAACCTACTGCTTCCCTGTGCCTCCAAAACCATTTGACTTTTCCTTTGGCTTTTTCACCAGAGAGAAGCATTTGCAAGGCTTACAGCGCTGCTGGCATCCCTCCGCTTTGACCAAAAGGCCTTTTTTCTCCAGCGGTCCTTACCAGCACTCTTCTGCCTTTAACTCTCTGTTTCTGTGCCAGGATAGCTTGCAGGAATGGGGCTTATATGAGGATATAATCACTTGGGAAAGGAATGTAATTAAAAGCAACATATAAAGCAGTTTGAAAAAATCTTCTGAGGACACTCAGCTGGCACAGTGAGAATATTGCTGAGAATATTTAATTGTTTGCATTATTAAGTGCAGACAGGTTGGTTTTAATTCAAAACAAACATGGCAATTAAATAAAAAAAACCTATGTCAGTACAACATTATAGCTACAGAGTTAAAATGAAAACGTAGGAAACACAAACATTCAGGCTTTCAAAAAATGGGACTTACTGGATTAACCAGATAATTAAAAAAAAACCCAACAATACTAAAGTTCTATATCAACTACACTGTAAGGAACCAGATGAAACACTGATGCAGCTGCCTTGATCATTAATATTTTTTATTCCTGTTTTTCCAGTTAAATGTGCAGCAGAATGTATTGCATCTGATGATATCAAGCGCATGTCATAAGAAACACTTGACAGATGAATTTACATTTATTACATTTTCTTTCCTACATATCCTCTCTTACCATTTAATTTTCGAAGTCATAGCACATTGACATACTAATTTAGGGTTTGAGTTTCTTTTCAGAGAATATATGGACTCGTTCTCATGTTTGATGGCAATGTTTGATAGAAATACTGCCAAATATCAGATAGACTTGTGTGAGGTAGTGCCCAAATTGATCAGAAAAAGTCAAAGCTACTTTTTTTTAACTAACTGAGAAGAAAATCCAGACTTCTTCTGAAAGACACTACATAGCTTTATCTAGTATGTCTCTTCTGTGGATGTTAACAAATTAACTTATTCTTACCTGGGAGAAGTAGGAAGCATTTAGCCCTGTTTGAGAAATGGGAAACCTAAGTAGGGAGATTGTTTGACTACTCAAAATTCAAAGAAGGAAACTCCTTCAGTACTATTATTAGGTATTAGGAGCTCTGTATTTCTCACCACCTGCTCAAACCTGTAGACAGAATGTGCCATTCACTTCAAAGAAAATACTTAATATCTTATTCTCTGGAATGGAGTATCATTATAAGGTGTATTTTTCCACAAACTGACCAGTTCCTCTTTTGGAACCCTTTCCTGAGCATTTATTTCCATTATATCCTTACTGCATTTAGACACTGCCTAAACCAAGTCTCACCACAAATCAATTTTTCTCTTGTGTCAAAACTGGGCTGGGGAGGAGGGAATGGAGGGTGCTTGGATGACAGTGTTGACACTTGAGCTGCTGTGGAGAATCACAAACATGATGCTCTAATACGTAAACCCTGCTGACAGGTTAGAAATCAAAGCTCATTAGCACAGAGGGAAGACGAGCATTTTGATGCCTCTGGATTCCATCCACTGCAATTAACACCACATACAGCATATTGTTCACCTAAAGCCATAAATCAGAGTAAAAAAGTGTCATATTCGACACAGAACCTGAAACCACAATAAAGAAAATGAGAAATGGCTTAGAAAAACTAGGGAATATCACATTTTTTCGTATGACCAATTGGAAATTAACCTAGTGCTGAAAATACTTTAAAACCTTGTAAGATGGATGGTCTTCATAAATATGTCTGAAGGTCTTCATTTACCTGAATAAACTGCATTGCTGTAATGCCTGTGGGTCCAACCCTACCAAGGCAAGAAAGCAAGAGTAAGGCAATGGTACTCCTGAAGTGAATGTGTGAACTTATGTGCTTTAGTCTGTATTGAACTCGATATAATTTTTGGTAGACGTCTTACTGAATTTTTTAAAGGGAAAATTAGTGACCCTTAAGTTCAAAAGACATTGAGAGCCAAATCTGAACCTGCACGTGACACACAGTGCAGATCATTTAAACCGGTGATTATTTCTGAGTATTTCTATTTACAGATGTGCTGGACCCCAGAAGGGGCAGTTGTTAAATTGTTTATTGTTTAAACTCATAATCAAATCCACTGTGTTCAATTTTTTATTTTAATCACTTGATGCACTGCAGGAGGAGGCAGACCTCTTTATAAGTCCTGTGCCCTGTCTGACATCTTTCCGTGCAGATTGTCACTTAATTGGTCTTCCTTCCTGCTTAGGGCTTTAGGCGCACACACCAACCAGCTGAGAGGGAGCTCTGAATTGAGACAGGAAAGTGCTGGACAGGGAAAACATAATTCTGATGTACTTTGCAGCCTAAATGCTGAAATGTGTTTTCAGACAGCAGCATCAGTGAAGTGGTGCAAGGCGCAGCTGCTGCAGCTTGCAACAACGTCGGGGATGCACAGGGCACCCTGATGGCCAGCACTCTGCTCAAGCATACAAAGGGGGCTCGGGAAGCACCACTGACCTTCAGCTCTGCCTGCTCAGCCACATCCCAAAGCCCCCATGCTGGCCCTGCACCAGATGATATTCTGAAAAACATTTCTTCTGCTACCCAGGTGCACCGCTCCATGCTTGCTTTTTCCTTCTGCCTCAGCTAGGAGAAAAGCAGGATGGCAGGATGGTGCACGACTCCACAAATTTCACATAAGCTACATCACCCTCCCCAAAAATGTTTCTGCTAGCCTATCTGCAAGCAGATGTCAGAAACCAGTCAGAGGTTATACCAGGACAGCTTTGGTTTTCCTGAGGGACAAATAGAGCTTATGACACCGTCTCTTTATCAGACTCACCTCTGTCCTGGCCTGGTGTCTCTATCGGACCCAATCTGGGTGAATCCGTGTCTCAGAAGGGATTGTACAGCTATGCAGCTCTGCAGGTGCTCTCTGGTTACATGGAAAATTTCTCAATAATCTGGGCTTGCCTGGGTGTGGAGGAGACTCTCTTGGGGAGCTCCCTGTAGTAGGATATAGGTTTGGCACTGGCCATATACAAAGAGTGGCTCTTTCTGCTGTCTAATTACCATTTTGAGCCGTAGGCCCGGAGAAGTGAGCTCTTGCTGCCAGCTCCTTTGTGTGTAGCTCCTGCAGAAAGGAGCCATCTGGGTGCCTGCCCGCTCCTTGGTGGTGGAAGGAGATTCCTCTGAGAGGAGTCTCACTGCCTACCTCTTGGCTGGGGGTTGACTAAGGGACAGCAGTTTCACCCCCACCCCACCCTGGGACCCTACCTATGGGATCCTTATCGCTTGCTATTTTCCTGCCCTGTGGCTCTTATGCTCTTGTCAGCAGGGGCTGGGGTCTGACAGGAGCATGGGATCCCTTGCCTGTGCCTCCTCTTGAGGATGTTTTGATAGCTAGTGGCTAAAAAGAGGCATTACAATACCTTGGGAGACGGAGATTATCCAAATACTCTTTCTAAGAGAGGCTGTAAATCAGATCCTATCTGAAGAAGAAGCTGATACCATCAGCAACCTCAGCACTTCTGCTCCCATAGGAGACCATTAACTCTGTCATGAACCTGAAGGTCTCCACATTCCACGGACAGAGGAACAGAACATGGCCCTGAAGTAGATGCTTCAGGGCCAAACGGTGGCAGAAATTCAGGTGTACTCCTATGTCTACCATGACCTGATGGTTGCTCTGTAATGATCCCTGTTTGATGTGTAAAGCTTTCTGGATCAAGGGTTAAAGGCAGAAATCTTTCATTGAGTAGGATATCTAAGTGTCTTACTTAGGTGGTCTAGATTTTCCTGCCAGATATCTCTTTCTGCCTGTTATAGCTGTTTGCTTCATGTGTTGCAATCTCTGTCTTGCCCTTAGGCACCAGCAAAAGAAAAATAATAATCAAGTTTTATGTCAACAGCTCGTTGGAAACAAACATATTTCTAACACACTATTATCTCTTGTCAGGTGGAGAAGACCTATAGCACGGCAGTGAGAACAAGCCTCACAAATGCCTCTGCTTTTCCTCATGTTCCATGGGTGTGCATCCAGTTAGAAACAGGAAATGCAAAGCAGAGTAAGGGGTGGCAAAATTTGACCTTCATGCATGTTCTGAAGTGGTCTTTCCCCCACTTCTCTTGTATTTCAATATACTACCCAGAGCACTCAATTACACATCTGAATTTCCTCAGCTTGTCAACAGAAATTTAAGAATTTGGCTCTTTACCTGGAAGGGTATGGCTGCAGCTAAAGGAGAGCAAGATTCTCACCACAGTTTTCTAATCAAGTGTTCTCTATGGGCAAATATTCCTTGTCCCACCTTAAGGGTCTCTGAGGAAAGACACATGCTGTCCCAATCTCCATAGTCATCAATTATCTGAGCACTACCAACAGCATTACCGAGACAGAAGAGAGCAGTTTCCCACAGATATGCTTCTCATTTGATTCTCAAGTAAAAATAATTTGCAATTAGCCAAGCAAGTGTATGCTGCAGGGAGCACATGAAGGCTGCTGGCCACAGCTGGTGGGTGGATTACTCCTCCTATGTGGAGGGGACTCAGCATGGGCCTGGCAGGGGGCTGTCATGGCATCGAAGTCCAGCCGGGGCTTCACACCACTGTGATTCATGAATCATTTTCTGAAGTCACTGGCACACTGAATGGCCTTCAGCCACTTCTCTTTGGCTCTCCAGCCCTGGTGACCACATCATTTACAGCTATAGATCCAATGACCACATGACTGAGTGTGGACAGCCTGTGGCACAAGTCCATTGCAAAGGTTTAGTCATGCTACTGTGCCACAGCATACAGCCTTTACACCATCTTTTACGGCTGAATGATGGCAGAAGGAGATTATACACTTGTCTTTGTGTATTTCTGGAATCTGAATGAACCTGTGACAGCTGCAGCTGACCAAAGGACTCCTCTGCATTACGGAGAAGATTGTGGCCAAAGTCCCTACAGTGCCCTTTGCTTCCCTCCCTGCCTTCTGCAATCATCCTTTTGTAGTAGCCACCACTGGCAGGTGCTAAGCATTTCTTTCCTTTCTCTGTCACTCTTTGGGTAGGTACCTGTTCTCTCTGTCAGTAATACTAGTGTACTAGGGAGAGTAGATTGCCCCAACTTTACGGAAACCCATATGGAAGAAACCACAAGATTTCTTAGTTGATCCACATGCCTGAATCTGCTGTGACACTTTTGTGGGCACATGTGATGAAGTCAAGAGCAGAGATCAACCTGCCTTCACCTGTTTGCTGCCTTTAGAACTTTCTCAGCAGCCCTGAAGTTTTGCCCGAAGTAACCCAAAACTACCTCTTACATTGTCATACTCATTCTGTGGGGCCCACAGCAGTTATCTGGCAAAAACTAACACAAGACATTTCCAACAAACAAATTAAATAAAATAAAACAAACACCAACAATCAAAGATGCATGGATTCTGCGGGCAAAACCCATAACAATTCATTGGCTGTTTACATTCCTTTAAAAAAATCACCACTTATTCTACAGATGTGTTTTGACAGCATCATTTTGGGCAGCAGCCAAGCAAGGATAAACACAGAGAGCTGGTGCTTATAGGGAAAGCACAAGAAATGGAGGAAGGCAAGAAAAAAACTGCACATGCACATAGAAAACCCAAAGGACTTCATAAGTAGATCAGGAAATGGGGAGAGTATTTAGAAACAAGTCTGTAGTCATTGAGCATTGGGAATGGCTGTTCTGAGAGGAGCCATCACAGCACCAGGACATGAAAGCCTGCCCCAGTGGGCAGGCGAGTGTGCCGTGTGCTGTCCACATTGACCCGACATGGAAGCACAGGCCCGTGCTACAGGGCTGTGTTAGCACGGCACTGTGCTCGTACTGAGAGGCAGCTGTGAGGAGAGCTCTCAGCCCAAACCTGGTTTATGTCTGACCAGCCTGGGGGTAGTGGGAACGGCGAGTTTGTCTGCATCAGTGTACACGGGCCTGGGTAAAATAGCTTGGCTGAGCCATGCACTCCCCAAGGGCCACACTGGTTGATGAATTGCATGAATTGGTTAAAGCCTAGGATCTCCCAGAATACAATGATTGTCGCTGTTGTACCGGGGCCGGCAAGAAACGACATAAGCTCGATCCAGGAAGAAAAGGAATTATTTATTAATTTACAGACTCGTTTATATATCTTAGTTCTCTTGAATGGAATAAGGTTATTGGTCCCTGACCATCCACCTCCCAGAACGATTGGCTAAACCCTACAACACCCATTTCAAAATATTTCTTCAGTCAGCATCACAACAGTACTGCATAACAATCTTGCACCTGCAAGATAAAGGGATTGGTTTACAAAAACCTCTAACTGTTTTCGGCCAGCATCTGTGTGAAAGCAAGGACTTTCCATGGACGCTGGCAGAAAACTTGAAAATCTCCCCGTGACCAAGCCTTCAGCGTCCACACAATGATTTCATTATCAGTTAGAAGGAAGGTGTATGTGGACTTTCAAGGCCCTGAAAAATGTTAAAATTTCTCCAAAAAGCAAAGTTTTTCCCATGCCCTTTTCTGATAGCCATTTTCTGCTTTCCCACTACCTTAACTCCCTCCTGTCCCAGTTTTACTGCTAAATCCTAAACCAGCGCCACAACCTAGAGCTTCTCTCCACCCTGGCTCTTATGAACATTTTGTTCCCGGAAATAATCTCCAGGTTCTTATCCAACAGCTGTGCTGCTCACCTTTGAAAAAGTTCCCAAATCCAAGCCCTTTCCCTTCTCACCTTTCCAATGACGTCCCTTAGAAACTTCTGCAAAAGTGATGGTTGTAGAGTAGTTAGCTAGCAGCCAAAAGTGTCTGAATAGATACCCCAAATCAAGATTTGGTATGTATATGCAGACCTGATATCTGAAAACACCCACCAGTGTCACAGAGCAGCCAGGTGAAGATACGTCTAGAAGAGAAACCAAAAGCTAGGACACTGTGTAAGTAGCTTAAATTTCAGAAGGGCCAAGCATCCAGAAAATTCCACTGAGACCAAGAGAATGATTGTCTGATTGTGGCTGTATTTAATACAAACTCCAGTAAGAGAGACAGACACAAAAAAGGCAAGATTGCACTGGCTTTGAATGCAAAAGCTGATTAAATGCATTTTCCTCAGTCACTATTTGACACTACTTGTCACTGTATCTACCGATTATTCATTCCTTCTGCGTGTCATGCTTGTGTTTGCCATGTTAAAGCACACAGTTGTTATTCAAATAGCCCAGATGCTGAAGCACGAGCCTGTTGCATTTTGTTGGCCAGCTGCAGAAGGTAGAGATATTCTATGCTATGTATATACAAGAGGTACTTTTTCTTCTCCTTCTGTGGGATAAGGGAAAACAGTGGACGATCTCCACATTTTAGAAATAATTCCCATGCTTTTATTTAAGTCTTTCAGGCCCTTATCTATCAGGAATAATAATTCTAATTCCTTGCATTACTGAACTGTTGCAGGTTGAAATCCATTACACGAGGTGAAGGGCTCCCACACCATTGTAAAACACTGATGATAAATACCCAGATATGTAGCTGGTTACCAAGTTACATAAGTTAAAAGTCACCAACCTGGTTTACAAAACCTACTTATCTGATTACTGTAATCTGATGCAAATACAACTTAACCCCAAAATATTTTGCCTCTGGATATTTTAAGATCAGTGACTGATGTTACCTAGAGACCACATACAACTCCTGGTTGCTCTTTAGGATGTGCAATGGAGTGGACTGTGACGCAGTGAACTGCTGCTGGCAGAGGTTTACAGTCCCTGTAGTCCAAGCTATAAATTCAACTGTGGTCTCACACTCCTGAGCTTTGCTTTTCTTAAAACCTTCTGGCTCAGCAATGCTCCCATTGCCACCACCCTTTCCTGCCCAGTGTGTGGCTGGTGTTCTGTTCTCTTTCTGGGAGTTGATGGAGGAGGTTCAGGTTAGATGCTACTAAGGCCTTGACTGTCCTCTTTTTCTTGAGACCAGAACTGGAATGTACCTCTTGCTGTTCACAAGAACATCATTACAGGTAAGTCTAATCTTGCTGGCTTATCCCCCTCTATCTGCGTATCAGCTGAGAGTACAATCTCTAATGGAAATCCAGTATTTCCGCAGTCCTCAGCACTGTACTTCAAGCATAAGTAGGAGGTGTGCAGGGTGTGAGGAATGTATTAAAAGCACATATATTTGAATGCCTAAATGCCTGCGTTTGCCAGCCTTGCCTCCCTGTCCTCCCTTGATAGTCAGTGCAGACAGAGCGTCTCCCCCAGCAGGCAAGTCAGAGCCTATATCCAAGGCTCCTCTCTGAGTCACCCCCAGAGGTGTTACCCTCATCCCCTGGCTCTGAAGGAGGAGAGGGAGACTTATTTCTCTATGTGGGCATCCCAGTTCAGTACATAAGCCTTGTCAGTGTCACTGTTTTCCATCTTCCCTGGATATTTTCTATTTTGATTTCTTACGGGAATAAAAAACAGTGAAAGAACTGCAGATATTAAAAGCAGTTGAACTTAACCCAGACTAGAGAAAGCAGCCTGTTGCCACACTGGCTTAATGGAGAAACAAGCCCTGGCCAGGAATGTGTGACAACCATGTCTAAATCTGAAAGACGGGCTGGGATAATACACAGTAAAGCCAAACTTCCCAACTTCTAATGAAGCCTACAGCATGTATGGACCCATAAGCAAGTGTTCCATATATGGGAGGAAACTGGTTGTTTTCCAGCGCATCCTCAACTCTATGTAAACCAGGAGGTGAGCGACTAAAGTAAGATCCAAAATGAGATACCAGATAGTTCTTTCATCCAGTTTTAAATATATGAATACATAAATCAATGGGCATGTTTATGTGTCTGGCTCCAATTAATAAGCACCCGTCCTATGCCTCAGGCTTCTTGACAAGCATCAGAATTAATAATTTAATACATGGAAGAATGATAATCTTGTGGTTAAGTAATTTGAAAGTTGGATCAGTTCTTGGCTCTGCCATAGATTTCCTGTGTGACCGTGGGCAAGTCACTTAATCTCCTTGGCCAAGTACCTCAAAGGTATGTAGGTGCCTGATCCCACCAGTTAGGCGCCACTGCTATCTTCAAAACAGCATTGCTTAGCTGTTCCTTCAGTCGGTAGGTGTCCAATTTCTCTCAGTCGGCATAAACAGGGTTTGCTGATGTCATCCCACAGGTTATTGAGCCACTTTGAGGCCTTATTCAAGTTCAAGCTCTGGGGTCCCCACTGTGTCACAGCTGGAAAAGCTGGCTTTCAGCTCATGGGACCCCACGTGGAGGTGCAGAGGATGTGTCTGCCTAGCTGGAGAGAAGCAAGCAATTTTGGCTGGGGAAAGCACTGCCTTTTTGCAAGGACTTTGGCTGTTAGAAGTCCTGTCTCAGCTGGGAATGCTTTTTCCCATCCATCCCTTGTCTGGACCCCTGCACATGCAGTTAGGTAGCAGGGAATCTCAGTATAAGGGACATTATGGGAAGGACAGATGCCTTAGCCTCTGTGCCTCACAGGAGGGGAGCAGCCACATCTGGGCCATGTCAGCCTGCCCCCAGCAGCCCAGCAGTGCCTCAAGGCTGCGTCTCTTGACTCACTGTCTCCTCTTTGCTGTGAGCATCCTTTGACCTCCCTTTCCCTTTCTCCTGGTGCTGCTGACTTTCCAAGGGGGAAAGTTGATGTTCATCACTACTACAAAACCTCACAATGATAGCAATGGTCAGTGCCCTGCTGAGTCCCCAGGGAAGCTGGAGTTGTGATTTGAAACACAGAGTAATTAAAAAAAAAGAATCCACCAAACATATTTTCCCTTGTGACAGACTGGGGGGACACTGACCAACTCAGTGACAGGGAAAATGATGCATTCCTCCCATTTCCAGCTATTGTCTGAGGGTGTGTGGGGCATCTTGGCATTCACTGGCCAGAGCTGTTGCTCAGAGGCCCCTGCCCATCTTTCCAGAAGGACCTGGAAACCTGAGCAGCCCTGAGTAAAGCCTGGTGTGCTATGCAAATGGGACAACCACAGGGAGTTAATTCCACATTTTGCTGAATTTTCCTGTATTCCTTTGGAAGAAGAATGATGTTTTTAGACTCAGGAGTTTTAGACTTTGAGGACTGGATTTAAACAAGTCAGTCACGTTGTTCAGGTCTTTAGCATACCTTCTAAGCTCAGCCAGTTGTACTTGATCCAAAGAAAGAATAAGGAGAGATATTTTACAGAGCAGGAAAGGAGTAAACAGAAAATACAGCATTGAAATTAATTTAGTGGTTTAAGAAATTATTCCAGCTAAAAACTCACTCTGTGAGTTGTTTTAAGACATTGCAAACCAATCAAAATTATACAGAAAATTAGGTTTTCCATATGTGCTTTAATGGTTTCCATAACAATGTGTAGTTGCTAAATTTCATGAATCATACATGAGAAAATCGAAGTTCTCTGAGCACAACTGAAAGGCACTGAGCTACCCAGGTAAGGAGATTTCAAGCTGATGAAAGCTGTTCCCTGAGGTCAGTGTACTTGAGGATGTGAAGGGTTGTCTCTAGTGCATAGTGTCTCTATGTTGTGGGGATAGCAGCTTCAGTGGAGGAAAAAGCTGCCCTAGTGCTTATTTCTCCTTGTGGTGAAAACACAGAGCTCCCTTTTTGTCTCTTTCACTGGCACAGCCCAGTGGAGTGAGCCTGCTTGCTGCTGCCCACAAGGAAGTGTTCCCAGCATGGGGGCTGAAGACCTTTCTCAGGAAAGCTTTGCCTGTCATTCCCTGTACAAACAGATGCCAAACAAACCCTATTCTCTCCCAGTAACAATAGGAACTTGATGCTTCAGTCTTGTTTTGCTCCCTGTTGTGCAGCTGTAGCTTCTCCCTTCCTACAGAAATGTACCCAGGGAGGTAAAGAAGAACTACACAGCAAATCTCCGCTGTGGCCAGGAGGGCAAAGCCCTCCCCAGCCTTGCAGGTGAGGCTCTGCAAGATGCCCACTGGGATCACAACTCCCTTGGCTCATGGGCAGATTCAGTTAAGCTGGAATGAAAGCCAGCTCTACTGAGTTCATTGTGAAGTTAAATAAACCAAGGTTTGACAAATGAACTCCCCTGATACACATTACAGGAGACAAGTTCGGTTCAAGGTGGCTCCTGTGCCTCCATATTGTCAAGCAGTCCAGCATGGCAAAAATGAAAATTTAGAAACTCCTTCGTGACTTTTAAAGTAACCCAGAAAGTGCTTGGGGTGCACAGATTGGGACATTACAATAACAAACAAACAAACAAAAAGGCAGGAGATTCAATACTTTAGAGACAAAAGCAATTCTTTTATACCTCTGCTGTTTGCATCCTCCAGAAGCAATCTCACCCCAGTCTGCTGTCATTATAGTCAGCAACTACCACAAATGCCTCCAGGCCGGATCAGGTCTTGTTTTCTCCTTCTGGGAAGGTTTATTTTTAATGGATAATGTGATGAATAGAGTATAAAAATGTTCTGGTTAAATCTTTACCCCTTCAGCCCAGTCATTATAAAGGCTGATTTTTTTGACTTTTGATCTAGCATACAGGCATTGACTAAATAAGTAGTAGATGGAGGTTTAGCCAAGAAATTAATCTTGCCTATTTATCTAAAAAAACTTACGTGGAACACTGATCACAGAATGTGGTGGAAAGGCTCCTATGACAGCTCTTACACTACCCTGGGCTAAAGTGAAGGTTTTTCCTTTTACTGACTGGTAGAAATCAACTGTTTTCTTATGGCCCTGAACCACCTGGTCTAGTGGAAAGTGTCTCTGCCCATGAACAGGGGTTGGAACTAGATGATCTTTAAGGTCACTTCCAAAACAAGACATTCTATGATCATGCTCTATTGTTTAAAGAGTATGTTATGGCCATTGCTCTCCATGCTGTGTTTTACAGGCACGTAAGCAAGAAACACTTTGTGAGCTTAGTCATCATTATACCTAATGATAAGCATTTAGAAATAGTTTATTAACATCTGGCAGTCATCAGCTTGTAATGAGATGTAATTTTAATATATCCATTACAGAAAATTACTTTTTGATGCTTAATGGACAGAAACAGTAGCATCCATAATTGAAGGATTTTTTTTTTTTAACATCTTCATTCTACGTGTTTTACTTATTTTCCTTTTTTTTAAAAAGTGAATTATTTTTTACTTCTAGTTGAGGACACACACTTTGCAAAGGAAATTAATGAAGGCTTCCTGTTTTGAGCCAAAGGAAGTAAAAAAAAAAAAAAAATCAAACGGATATTTTAAATGAGTATCATCAAAAATACACATAATGATTTTCACTTGTTCTTAATAAAGTGTACATTTGCTTTCTCTAGATTTTGCTTGCAGTTATACCAGAGAGAAGCAAGGTGATTATATATTTGATACAGCTACTGCTTAATCCCTTTATACAGTTCTTTCAGCAGTTTGGATACACAATTAACTTACAGGTCCTGTCAGTATCTACTCATGGGATGAAGAGCTGCAAAAAGATGCAACTTACTTTTTTTCATATTTATCCCAAGAAGTCATCAGAGACCACTAGGCCAGTCAAAAACTATTAGTTAGTAAATCAGGAACATGGAAATCAGAAAAGACACCACCACTCTCTACAAATAAATATGAAAAGGGAAAAGCTTAAAATAATGATCATATATTTGTCAGTTCAGAAAAGGATCTAGTAGATGCAAGATCTCACATTGTATATTTACAAATGCTCTTTCTCATAAGTTTTTTTTTTTCATCCTGTGTTTACTTGCATGTTTAAAGGTCAGAAATGGAGTTGCCTTCCCTGGAGTTTGATTTTGTATATTAATTCTCAATAGACATCACAGCTTTTTGCATAACATCAACATTATCATCGTTTATATGCAATTATTCTCACAGTAGGTTCTAGTTCATTAATTTTTGAGAAGCTAATACTGTCAACAAGACTTTGATTTTTTAATGCTATCATTAGAAAGAATCTTTTTACTTCCCTGTTTGTTATTTCTCCAGTGGCATATTTCACAGTAGGAACTCCTTCGTTTCAGTTGCCCTGAGTTTCATCTGTGCTAGGATTGTACAAATTCAATTTCTCTTGGGCAGACACCCCACAGGATTTTACTTTTGGTATAATAAGGTTCGAGTATTTCACTGAAAATCTAAGTTTTCCAGCATTTCAAGATCTTGAAGCAAAAAAAAAAAAAAAAAAGNTTCAAGAATATAAAAAAAAAAAAAAAAAAAAAAAAAAAAAAAAAAAGGGCAACCCAAAACACAAATGTTGGATACCTTCCTTAGGGCACACAGTGTCCCTCAGTTCCCTTTATCACCCTAGGATGTAGCCAGCCACCCAGGTGTTCCCACCTAGCTTCAGCAATGAGCACAGCTGAGATGAGCTCTGTGGAGGTGAGGGTGATCAGCCTGTCTCAGGGCTAAATGGCTCGCTGAAGACTGCCAGTCTGGCTCCCCAGACATAGTGCAGGTAATGGAGGCACCTGAGCTGGGGTGGAGTAAGTTGGCCATGGCACGTAAATCCTTTATTGATGAAAATACCCTGTCATTCAACACAAAGCCAAACTTAGGTATATTCCCCGCTGTTCTGCTACGCTGTATGTTAGAATAAATGCTGGCATCCAAATATCTATCATGTTCATTATGAAACTAGATCAGAAATTGCATGTTGGTCACTGGGTAATGCATAACACATGCATTTTTGCTTAGCTTTCAGAGCACGTGGCTTCAAGTTCTTCAAGACGTCCATGACACTGATGTCAAATCTTTTTAAATCACTGGAATATATCCTTGATCTTCATAATCTGATTCAGAGCTTTGAGAAGAAGCCCATGCAGGGCTTGACGGAGTAAAAGTCACACTGGTTTTACCTACCTCTTTGTTGTACCAGAACTGCCTGTGAAATTGAGTGCTTGCAAAATCTCTTGAACACCTGGGTAGTCATTAAGGGACTTTCCCTTGTTTCAGAGGTTGACCAGGGATAATATTCCCTGCTGATGGCTTTTTATTGCGAGTGTTCAAGTTCCTATTCAGTTTTTCTTTTGAGAGAAAAAAGAGAGGAAGGGAAAAGGGGAAGGGGAAGGAGGAAGCAGGGGGAGAGAGAGAGAACGAAAGAGAAAGAAAGAGAAGCTAAGTATTTTGATCATGGAAATATCCATTTTAGTTTATGTTTGCTGAAGGCTCAGTGCTGGGAGAACACTGGCCAGAAGCCACCAGGTTATCAAATTGCAGCAAGGACATCCTGGAAGATGCCAAGTAGGGAAATAAGCTGTGTTAACTAAGTTCATGCCCCCTGTGATCCCATGTTCCTGATGGAGTGAAGGCTTCTAGCTTGCTCAGTACTGACTAGAAAAAGACCAAGCCAGAGATTATGCTCTTTCTATACAAAAAAAAAAAAAAATCCTGTTTTCCTACCTCCTGGAATCAATAAACCCCAAAGGAGCAGGTTCTTTTTTTGTATACCAATACACAGTTACTAACAGTGAAAATTAATGCTATTTTCTAGGTCATTTGTATTAGCACATTTGGCTCAGTCTTGAGTGTTTGAATTATTTATTCCTCCCTTACTTACACAGAATTGTTTTAACCTCTTTTCCCCTGTACAGCTAAGTCATCACCTCTGCAGCATCACAGAAGTCAGTGCTGTAGGCTGATGACAGAAACCTTTGCTGAGCAGAACCCAGTGGAGTCATCCTGTGTGCACTTTCTTGGCTCTTGGAGCACAAAGTTTTATACCTGTCTGTATAAAAGCTGCCACAAAAAAATAGCAGAGCTCATCTCTGTTGTTTTGGGCTTTCTTTGCTTGAGATATTAATTTTTGTCAGAGTACGTTACAGTCACAGTGCATGCTTTAACCTACTTGCACAAGGCTCACATTTATAAATACACCCACCCCCTGTAAACACTTTTGTATCATTCCATCACACACTTTTTACTAGAGATAAATCAGGTACCAAAGCTGGCTGAAAGGTCCTGTGATTTGATGCCAGAGGAGACATCATCTTGGCTTCGGCACACACGTCGGAGGCCTGCAGTAGTACTTTGGTGCTCTGTCAGAGCAGGCTTAGAGGAGCATCGCGGAGAACTGGCTGATTTTCAGCAGCTCTTTGAGCTGCAGGTAGATCCATAGGGAGTCTGATATGCATTATTCTGTCAGAGTACTGTTAAATAAGGATCCATAATTAACTGCTTCAGTGCTGTCACAGAGATCTGACATGCTTATTTCTCAGTATCTACAGCTAAAAACCTTCTGGGCAGAGACAACAACATATGACTTCATGAATATTATTGGCTTATCATAGACTCACAAGACAAATAATAGCAGTTTAATGTTGAAGAGCAAAAGGTGGGTCAGCAAAAGCCTTATCACAGAGAGTCTTACCCTAAAGCCAAAAGCATGTCTCTGCTCTATTCTATAATTGAATTGCAGATACAGATAAATTAGTAGTAAGGACTGAGCTTTTGTGGAACCTGCAGTAATCCTGAAGATTTTGAACTGAAAACGAACAAACTCAATCTGCAACTGGTAGTGCCAGCCCTGGGACAGAGTCCTCCACTGCCAAGGGGTTACCAGGGCCTCTGGCATGGCTCAGGGCTGTGCTATCTGAAAGCCAATCCTGGGAGAAGCGCTGGCCAGGAACAGTGCCTAATGAGTGGCACAGTATACAACAGCCCTGGTGTGGGTAGTGCAAGATTTTAGCAGCTTGGAAACACCATTTGGCTCCACCAGTCCAATTCCATGGACACCTACTGTGTGCTACCATGCTGCAGGCAACTGCAGGGCAGCTGTTCATAGAGAGCTGTCTGGATGGGATGAATTCCCTGAGATTAGTGCCTCTGGGAATTTGATATATTTTTAATGTGTTTCTCCCTGTGAGAATCAGAAATGAATGTCAATGTGCAGCTAGCACAGTTATTGGCACATGGGTCCGGGTTGCCACTGCTGTGCACTCCCAAAGGCTTTTCGCCTCAGGGCTCACGGGATGTTGAAATACTACCTGTTCATATCATAGGGACCTTAATGCTGGAGAATATTTGTTTCTCTCCTCCCATTGAGGAGAATTCAGTGGCTTGTGCTGGAGGCATCGTTTCTTAGGCCAGGGCACTGTTTCCATGTCTGGCCAGAGGCTTTGTGCTCTGAGGACAAATGTTCTGCTTCCCTGTGTGCTTTCCACTGCCCTGGGGCCACACCATCTGGGTATTTTCTGAAGGATGTAACACCAGCCTGCAGTCAGGTAATGACCCCTGGTTCCATTTACCCCTATGGCATGTGCCCACTTGGAGCTGCATGCCACCAAAGAGGATTTAAATTTGCCTGGAGCTGGACATTTCTCAATTTTTTTGTATTTCTCAATACAATGGAAACACTTCTCTATGTGGCGCTTCCTGCAGGTGTCAAATCACTGAAGGATGGAGGTGACATAGGTAAGTAGATGCACCATGACAGGAGGGGATGATGCTCAGTCAGTAGCTTTGTATTCTCTGTTTGGATTTTCCTTTTTGCCAGCCGATGATATTACATATTGTCATTTCTCCTGCCTGCTTTAAGAAATTATGTCATACCTTTTTGTGAAGTAGACAGTTGGTGGCTGTGACAACACAGTAAAGACCAAAGGCATCAGGTGTTAAAGACACTACTAGATTCCTTAAATATAGACCAGAAGAATCCACTCATACATGTTCACTGGGGGTTGCCTCTTGAAGTTACCACCTAAATCATGAGATTTTAAAGTGTTTTGGAGAATAAAAATTGGCATAACTTCCAGTGTCATCCATATTAATCAAGAGAATTAACCAGAGTCAAGACCAGCTAAGGTGAAGGAGGTACTTTTCGTGATGTTCGTTAGACTTGGTTAACGGGCATGAAGGTAAAAGACGAACATGTCAGCCTGGCAAAAAAAGAAAAGACAGTGCTACTTCTTTTTGAGATATGAACATCATTTTTTATTTTCCATTCATGAGGACTTTTGTGCACTCTCTCCTTTCTTCTGTTTTTGGAAATAAGAAGAATTTTCAAATGGCAAAGCAAAAGGAGTTAGTTGTAGAAAAGTTAAAAGACAAATGTATCATCTCTGGAAGAAATGGAGAAGGGTGCAGAAGGAGTTGGGAAGGGACAGTCGGGACAGCTGACCCCAAACTGACCAAAGGAATATCCCAGACCATATGACACCAGCCTCAGCATATAGAGCTGGGGGAAGATGGAGAAGTGGGGAATGTTAGGAATGATGGCAATTGTCTTCCCCAGTGATGGTTACCCATGATGTATCCCTGCTTTCCTGGGGATGGCTGAACACCTGCCCGCCCATGGGAAGCAGTGAATGAATCCTTCGTTTTGCATCTGTGCATGACCTTTGCTTTTCCTATTGAGCTTTCTCACTGTTACTCTTCTGATTTTCTCTCCACTCATGATCAGGCAGTGAGTGAACAGTTGTGTGAGGCTTAGTTGCTGGCTGAGGTTAAATCATGACATATATCTACTGGAATAGAAAACGTTACCTGAAAAAATGCTCTACTAAGTTATCTTCTGCTTCCAAAAACGCCGAAAAGCTCTCAGGATGCTCTCTGTTACTGATTTTAGGAAAATATTTCTATCTGTTCACCTATAATCAAAGCAAAACAGCCAGAAAAGCTCTTAAACTCCAGCAATAGTCACAAGAAGGCAGGGCAGGGATACACAGGACTTCATTCTATCCACACCTTTACTATCACAGATGACCACATCACTGTTATGAAATTAGAAAGTTCCAATTCAAAAGACAGTTATGATACTTTGAGTAACATTAATACATTTATTTGTCATTTACTTTTCATTCATAAAAAGGACAAAGCACAGTCCTGTTCTACTTATTTGAAAAAAAAAAAAGATAAAAAGTAACTAAAAAACCAGTTCAATATTCATCAGTATCAAATAATAGCAATATCAATTTTCCTGAAATATAAAGAAACAACAAATATGTCTATCTATATAAACTTTAATTAAGAACCTTGCATTTTAAAGCAGATGATACATTAGTTAGTTTTTCTTGACAACAATTTGAAACTGAAGGTCCCAGTCAAATTTACACAATTAATTGAAACAGAAAAGTCTCCAGCTATCTGATCAGTATGTGACACCTACCTCATCTGTGTTGCTGATCTAAAAAAAGAGAAGTGGCTTTCCTTCCCAGGTCACTTCCATGCAAAAATGAAAGTTTTGATTCTTACACCATGTATTAGAAAAGTAAAAGGCAATCATGCATTTGGCAAAAGATGTAGTTGTGGTTGTATATTATATAAAAACGACTCATACTGCAAAAGAACAAAACCAAATGAAACACAATAAAACACTTTTTTTTTTACAGAAGGCTTACAGTTACATATTAGTTTCTTATGTATGAAGACAGCTCATTTCTCTTTCAAATAATTATACAATTTATGAAACTCAGCAGTGTTTGTCACTTTGACATTCCTCTATAGGGGGGTTATCACTTCTGCCTACTTAAAAAATTTTCATCTTGTAACAAATAGTTAAAATTAAACTAAAACAGTATTATTGATATTTATTAATGAAGACTCTACACTTTTACATGTAAATATATAGTACAAAATTATACAAATAAAAGAAAAGGGTGTAAATTATTAATAGACCTATCCTTGCTTCATGTAAATATTATTACGGACCTCTACAGTATCAGTTCTAAAAAGATAAAATCTATTTCTAAGTAGCTAGCAAGGTTGTGCTAATAAAATATGATTCAAAGCTTATAATTCTTGAAGCATCAGACATTGCACTATTACTTGAGCCAGCTGATTCAACATCACTGTGTTTCTTCATCATTCACACTCAAACTAATTCCCACCATACCATGGAAAATGAAAGGAATGTGCATTTCTTTAACAACTTAAAAAAACCCAAACAAACCAACAAAGAAACCCAGCACTGAAACACTCTAGACACAGTCAGAACAAAAACATTATCTCTAACAGAGTTCCCATTTTGCAAAGGCCATAGTAAACATGTAGCTTTGACTAACAGTTGGGATCTGACTTTCACGTACTAACACACAGTTGGATCATTCTGTACTCTATCAAATAGAGAAATGGTCTCAGAACTTTAAAACTCTTATTTACAACACTATGAACATTAGAATAATATCAAGTTCTTGAAAAAGCATATAGTTCTCCCAAATGTACGCCTTCAATACAGGAAGGTAACACCTGGCATCTGCAGCATAAAAATGTAAATATAATATTTTTTTTACTGTGCTACTCTGCTTTTGCCATTTATTGTATACCTTTTTCTTTTTTTTATATTTTAAATCTTTTCACTTTAAAAAATAACATATGTTTCCTACCATTTCATGGTCCACTTGACTGATCTTAACATGGACTTCATCTCCAAACTCCTACATGTTATATTGCTACCTTAATAATAACAATAGGAATAAGACTAAATCAAAACCAATACATTACGCTGCTTCCCTGAAAGCTGACATTCGACTCCCAAAATCAGCAACAATTACCATAACAGATTTTTCAACAGAATTCTTCTAAGAAAAGAATATAATAAATCTCGTGTCAGTGAAGCACAGGTAAATTACTTTAAGCTGAGCATGCTATCCATGTCTCGGGTGTTCTGAACATATTTAAAATAAAAAAATCCTTATCACTGACTTTTATTTCAATTCTTTCAGATTCTATCCAATAACCTCAGGAAATACAGCTGTAAATAATGAAATGTTTTTGCTTTGACTGTCTCTCTAAAAACCAGTAATCCCAATAAATGATGACGGGGCTATTCAAAAATATGCAGTACACAAAACATATAGGATAGTACAGACAGACGCAGTACTCTTACATTTATCACATACAATCAACATTTCAATCTCTATTATATTTCACAATTTGTTATTCAAGTTAAAGCACCTACGTATGGTGATTTTACTTTCACTGTACAGCCTATGTTATTGGGTTTTAACACTGTAACTTGCCCCATTGGACCGAATCATGCAACTGTCACAGATCAGCATAAGTGTTTTATAAGGCATATTGGAACAAGTTAAAAATATTTCTTAGCCGTTCAAAAGTTGATTTACTTCATGAAGGAGTTCCCGGATGCCTCAGTCCTCTTAAAGTTCATAGGAAATCGGTAGGGTAATTCTTTTTAAAGTATAATTTATTTGGCTTAGGATGGTGCCACAGGAATCAAAAAGAATCGTGGTCCTCATCTTCAAAGGGAGTCCTTTGTGTTAAGTGGAGGACAAGGTGAATCCAGCTACATTCAGAATCCCGAGCAGGCAAGGACACCCAGGGCAGGTACCACCAGGACCAGGAGCAGAGTCGGTACTCCGACAGCGGCACCTGTGCATCAAACAGACAACAAGACAGTGTTGGTCTTACTTGGTCTTACTTCAGCTCTACTTGCAGTGGGAGGAATAATCCTGAAGTCCACCGAGTATGGAGGCTGGAAACCAGCTGGCCTATCTCAGCACAGCCCCTACCTGTGTGGATAATCTGAAATGGACAAAGAGACTTGCTACAGTACGGCGGAGGACTCACTCTTTTGTTCTGCAAGAGCTGCATGTTTATGCAGCATGTTTATACAAGAAACAAGGCCATTCAGGACACATCAGTGTATTTTGATTTGGCCAGTCCAACAAGCCAGGAGGTTATTATACCAGGAGGCAAAAGGTCAAAATAAATATTTAAGCATGTGAAAACAAAATTAATGGAGTCTTTGAAATGTGACAAAGCAAAGAGACACCTTTGGAAATGTTAATGCTCATATGAACAGCAATAATCTGAGAGATGTCAAAGAGCCTGGTCCGTTTGTTTACCTGCCAGATTACAAAGTCCAGATGGCTGACTTTAGCAGTGTGGCACTTACATCTGTTAAAGTCACAAGGGTCTTTCTTAAACAAATATTTTAAGACATAAAATATTAACTACAGCTTACAAACTTTACATGAGTCGCTCTGGCAAAAAGAAATAAGAATTGCTATTGTTAAGTGGTTTGTGTTGTTATGGTCCAGCTCCCTGTTAAGAAGCATCTATATGAGAAAATAACCCACCCAAACTGTGCCTGGCTGCCAGTCTTGGAGATGGGCCAAAGGAGCCTGAGAACTGGCTATTCTTTCATCCCAGAGAGGGCTTGTCTCTATCAGGATGGTAGATGGGCAGTGCAGGACCCAGCTGACTGCTCATCTTGCTGTTGAACACAGACTAAGGACAGAAGTGCTTGCAGCTGGTGGTGACAGTCCTGAGGCGCTGCTGGAACAGGCCCACTGGACAGCTCTCCAGAAAATGTTGAATGAAGAAAAACCACACTGAGAAGGTAATACACAAACTAAACAGCAGAGATTTCAGCAGGCCTAAAAACAAGCACAGCACGACAAACCAAAAGTATGGGGGTATATTCATATGGATTTTTTAGTGATTTATGAGGCACATTAATATTTAGTTTCTATTCCTAAGTATCAAAATAGTGGTTCTTAATGAATGAACAGCCATAGGGAAAAAAAATAGAAATTCAGGTTTTGTGTTCAAGAATATCCACAGAAAATATATTCTGCTTTTTTCAGAGCAGGATAATGCAGTTGGAAAGACACAAATATTTTGAATGCTTCTAGTGAAGGAAAATGAGACAAAAAGGTTGCTGAGTGAAGTTGAATGATGAGCAAGCATGAGGAAACTTCTATTGGCACGTTGCTATTCTGCAAAGAGAAAGGAATAATAAATCTTCCCCTGAGATGTGCTTGCTGGCTCCAGAATTAATAGTTAGCAATTCACCTCATTATAGCGCTCCTTACAAGGTTTAGGTACTGTTGCAGAGATATATTTACCAGCTTTCTTAAATAAAGCAAGTCCTACCCTTAGCACATTAACAGAACATCAGCAGGATAAATGCACATTAAACAGATAATCTTTTTCTTTCTTGTTAGATTACTGACCTACATGTAAGGATCCATACTTTACAGGAAACACTATTTGCCATTGCATGACAGCCAGTACATTCCCGTGGCTTGTGAATGAAAGTTAAAAGTTTTGCCTAAGAACAGACTACAAGATTTAACTCTGTGCAGCAATGCAATTCTGATCTGTCAGTTTTAACAACCTTTAAAAAACTAGAGAAATGCCAGATAAAGACTTAATGGATGTGTACAAATAAACATGTGGATGTAAACTGAAAGAGAAGGATTATTAAGCTCCCTCTGAAGTCTGGCCAGGTATGAGCAGGATATATGCAGTGCCTAAAGATTCTTTCTCTCCTCAGTGTTACAACGTGTGATCTCTCCTCTCAACCAGCATTTTGTGGCTCCAGTGTGCAAGTAATTGCAAACTAAAGCCATCAAAGTCAGTGTCAAAACTAAATCAGCATCCCACTACCTAACTACCACTCTAACATACCACGTGTGAACTTGCTATCAAGAGTCCTCATTTCTTTCAAATAAACAAAACACATGCCTTAAATTTGGCATTTGGCAAGGGGGTCCACTTGAAACCTTGTGACACAACCCGAGATTCTCCCTTATTCCTTTTTATCCTTACTCTTGCCCATCCATACCTTTTTCCAATCCCTACCTGCATGTACATAATTTCAGGTTGATTTTAGATTGAATGATTTCAGATTTTAGTCTGATTTTTCTCTGTGTGTTTTGTCCATCTAGTAAGTAGAAGAGTGAACCTTGCAAACAAACTTTGTTGGGCTTTCATTTTCATATTAAATCTGCTTTTGCTGATACCTTTGCTGGTGATTCTTTGAACAACCTAAAAACTCCTTCACGACAGTCTGCCTTTGTGTCTGTTTTGCAAAACAGATTTATTTTTTGACCAAACTCCTACCCATTTTCCTGTAAATAATACTCTCCTTTTGGTCCAGGATCCAAGGACCTATATTCCAATAGGGCTGTTTTTTATCCCTCCTTTTTACTATAAGAAAGGTTAATTGCAAAGCCTTCTCATGTTCTGTTTCTCCCTGCTTCTGTTTCCCCTTGCTTCTAACTAAGCTTGTCCATTTCTGTGGGAAAAAAAAAAGGCCACCTGAAAAAAAAGAAGCTATTTTTGCCTGTTTCAGTCATCAGTTTTTTTATCAACTATTAGGCTTCATTTGTATCTGCTTTCTCAGTGTTTTCATATTTACTCAGGTAGAACAGAAAAACAGATACGGGAGAAATCTAGTTTCTTCCGGTTAAACTGAACTGCATAAAAGAAAGAGGTGGGTTTGTTGTTCTTTCAACTGGCTATGGAAAAGAAATTCCTCTTGTCCCAGCTGGAAATACTGTCTTCATGAAAGACTATTGCAAAAGAAATAGGTAGTATCAGCTGACATGATTTAAATTCTGTTATCCCTATTCATGGTAAATGGAAAACAACTGAACTAATTATAATATACTTATCATGCATCACTGGCATCATTACTAAATCATGCGTCCAACTTTCCCTTGTCTAGGAAACCTTTGTTTTTGCACGAGGAAATTTTCCTGTTGCCTGTGCCATAAACATTTCAAGAAAGGCGCTATGGAGCGATTTACAACTCTGTGATTTACTGTTTTTGCAGTAGAGTAGATGTACGGGATGGAAACAAAGCTGTCTGTCCATCTGCTCATGCTTTGTGCTGTGCTAAGGTTTGCTGTGCATCTGTGGAACAGCTTCAACTGTCCTAAGAAAAACATATCTGAATTGCTGCTGATGGTCTGGGTGGTTTCTCCACCCCACGGTGCAAGTTTGCCTTCTCCTAGTTGAAAATTAAGAGCCAAGGAAACATTTTGTTTTGTTCTGGCAATAGCACCTGGCACATTGGCATCGTCAGCAGGCAGCAGCCAGGACTTTTTCATTGACTCTAGCCTTGCCACAGACCTGGGCTGCCAAAATGAAAAGATGACCTGGACTCTGAGAAAAATCAGAAAATTTTCAGTCAGTGGGTTATTACTTAGCTGTCAATAAACATAGGTTATTTCTCAAATACCCCTTCCCCTCCACATATATTAATACTTGTTACAGATTCTTTTGCATGGAGAGTAAAGTAGAAGACCACCGGTAATATTTTTTTTATAAAATGTACTCTTTTAAAGCTGTGCATGCAACAAATAATAGCATGAGGTGGTTCTCCTGTGACCTAGGCAGTGGATCTTCTTTGGCCAGCTGGCATGTCTGGGAATTTCTGAGTGAGGATTCTACTCCTCTTTGTTCAAGAAAATACGGATTTGTGAATTTTTCTTACAAATAAATTCAGCCCAAGTATAGACCAGATGTGTCACTCTTTTTGACTTGCAAATAGTCCACATTTAAAAAACCACATGGTGCAGTAGGCAAATAGTAGAAGCTCTTTGGGTGCAAAAAGGTGGCACAGCCTCCCTCCCTCTGCAGTACCGCAGTACTCCCTCCGAGTACTGCAGTACCGCAAGGAACCATCAGTGGGAATAAGCAGCACCCAGGGCTGGAGAGCAACGTGAAAAATATGCAGACAATGAAAATAATGGACTGAGAAGCAGCAAAGAAAATAAATTAGTCCAACAGGCCAGATCAGCTTCAATTTGGCCTTGCTCTTCAGCAAGGCAGAAAAAAATCTTAGCTTGGGCATTAAAGTCACTGCAGAAAGGAAGAAAGGAAACAGGGTTTATTACAGGATAAGAAGACTAAGAAAACATAAATAGATATGAAAATATTTCCACTATCTGTCTAACCTTTGAGTTTGAATAGAAGAAAAAGTTGAAATAAATGAGAATATGGCTTTTCAAGAAAACGCTTGTTCTATCACTGAGTATGTTGCAATGCATGGAATTGTCACCCTACTCAATTAAACTAAGGAAGTTTAATTGAATAAGGAGGGAGGCAATACCAATAAATTAGCATTGTGACAAAATAAAATGCAATGATGAAGGAAAAATCAAGAAAAGTATCAGAGAACAAAATGTGTTGATTTAAGCATATGTATATACCAGGTTAGAGGGTATTCTAAGTATTTTCTACTTAATTTTTGAGTCATGAGACAACAGCAAATGCATTTTGAAAATTACTCTTCTTTTAGAGAGCTCTTTTGAAAATGTATTTTTAATTCAGTAGAAGCTTTTTGCTCTATTCTTGTACCAGATGCATAAGTTCCAAGGTAAGTAACCAATAACTGTCATGCCAGAGAGACAGAGACTGTTTTCTTCAGCATTACTTACAATTTTTACCTGTGTTCGCCTCCTCTTACTACTACAACAATGCTTGTAGCAGATGGACATTTTCAAATCACATCAAAAGATTTTGATTATACCACATGAAAAGTGAATGATCACATGACTTACTGTATACTAATACATGCAATAAACATTTTTCTCCTTTCAAGCAGTAATTGAAAAAATTAAAAGATAAAATAATTAAAAGGATTGTGTAAATTAGTACAGGCAAAAATTACAGATTTTCCTTTGAAAGAGCTGTACTTCAAAGTAAATACTATTTCAGGATCCTAAAACATGCCTCTGGCAAATAGAATTCATATGTGTATATATGTGTGCAGTGAACATAGATAAACTGTAATTTTGTTCTCTTGCTATAAGCATATACAATACATAAATTATTCTTTTTCCATGTCACTATTTAAACTGAGACATTAACCTGATTTCACATGTGAAGCTGAAGGTGTACAGCATTTTCCTTTCTTCCTCAATATTTATCCAAATGTGAAGAGTAACCCTCCCCTCTCTCCCACCCTGGATGGCATTTTAAAATTTGAGAGCTTGATTCTATTTTTCCTTACTTACATAAAGGAACTGCACTGAGGCCAGTGCAGTTACACAAGTGAAGCGAAAAAGGAATCAAGCACCATATGGTTTTAGTTCCTACTGATTGCAAGATTGTTTTGATTACACTAATATTAGTAATATGACAAAGCACTGCAATGAAAAAACCATGCAAGAGACAAAAAAAAAAGAAAAAAATCTCAGCCTTCATTATATTTCAAAGGAAACAGATAAGTCTATTATTAACCATTGAAAAAGACTCCATTGGTTAAACAAGTTGTTCAAATCTTCATCTGGTTGTGGTAACTCAAGAATGAATTTTAAATTGTGTAGCTCATTAATTTACTATAATGGGCTTGAAAAATATCCCCAAGCTCCTTACTGTACAACAGGCCCTGACCAATAAATCACAACTGTTCATGGTTGTATTTTACACTGATTATAGCTGTATTGGGGAATGAAGCTAGGCACTCATACAGAGAGTGATTTTATGATAAGAACTTTTATTTCAAGATGTTCACTAAAAAGAAATGCATGCAAGATAGCCGTGTTTAGTAACCTTCTTTTATATCACTGTCAACTAAAATAGTGTATCCTGTTGGAAGCTGACTGGTTATATGAGAACAAAGTAGATGCAAGATGTTTGCCTCCCCCTTTTGCAGGTGACTGGGTTTTCTGTGAGAAGGAAGAAGATGAGGAAAACCAAAAGGAAGTTTTTTCCTTAAAGAAGGAACTGAGATAGAAATAAAATCTATTTCCAGTTTCTTTTCCATTTGACTTTCAAATGTAATTATGTTAGTTAAAACATGCTAAAATTTTAATTCTTATGTTAAGATCTCAAGGCCAGTTAGTGTTCCTGAACCTGAAATAATAGGCTAAAAGATGTCTTCTGGAGTCCTGTCTGGCCTCCACCTGCCTATCCAGAAGGCCTCAGGTCCCCTTTATATCATGTCATGCCTGTCAGAATTGTGTGGATGTCCCTGGTAACCCGGGGCATCTCAAATGCTACAGGCTTTGTTTAACATTCTGAATTACACTCTAGATGACAACTGATTATAATGGAAGCTTGGACACCTAACTCAGCCATATTACACAGATTACTTTGGATTTGATACCCAGTGAACAGCAGGAAAACACCCATCTGGATGACACATTGGTACAGACACTCCTTGTTCAAGATCTGGCCGTTCCTGGTCAGCATACAGGCTATTTGGAACCTCTACCCTAGCTGCTCAATTCTCCCCATTCACTTCTGCAGGAAATTAGGTAGGTTTGCAAACTCTGGAATCAGATGTCTAAAGGTCATGTAAGGCAATATTCCTCTCTGAATTTGGTTAAGACATCTTACATTTTGCTCTAGCTGTTGTTTACATCTCTGTGTAAATATGTAACTTCCATTTTGGTCAGTCAAGCACCAAAACATGCATTCCTATCAAACTACATCTTCTTTTCAATTCTCTGAGAAAAAACATAATTAAAAAAAAAAAAAATCGCTACTCTATCATTCTTTTGGGGCAATTATTCTAAGCCCTGATGCATTACTGGAAAATTTCCTTAAGAATAAAAATTGGCAGACATAATTTGCCATGCGTAGGTGTTAAAACTACACTTTGTTCTGCTTTTTGGAAAAGCAGCCTAGAAATAACCTGAAAATCTTGCCCAATTTGCTGTATATTATGTATTCCAAAGAGATTACCTTGCCTTTTGTCTCTTTTTCAACCTTTCCTGAACTGAGTACAGAGAATGCTGCCTCTGTCTAGGTCACCAGAGGCCCAGTCCCTGTCTGTCTAGCTGGTGCGTGGTGGAATTTACGGATGAGAACTTGTCTGCAGTGTGAAAGACAGCTCAATACAAAACTCTGCTAACTAGCATTTGTAGGGTGCTAACTCTGCCAGTGGTGCTAATTCTGCACAGGCATGCTTGGGACAGGTCATACTGGCAAGACTGATTGGCTTGGGCTCAACATTGTACTGACACAAGGCTTTCAGTCTGGGAAGTGATCTACCTGCTGTGACCTACAGGGTCTTTGCACCGCACCAGTGGCAGGTTGTAATGCATGTTTGATACCAAGACACCTGGGACACGTCCTGAATATAGCAGTTGCCTCAACTCCTTTGCGGCTTGTAAAATATGTTATATTATCATACACTGATTGCCCCAGTGTATGATGACATAACACGGTATATTACAGCTTTTTTAAAGTGGTTGACTTACTATCCCAAAATATTCTCATAGAGCATGGTACACACAGTTAACATGTATGCTAAATGGATTAAGAATTCAGTCACCAGCAGATTTCAAAACACAATTATTGAAGAATGGTCACTGAATTTCGACTGTAATTCCACACTGAACAGCTGTAGACTGAACGCAATCCAAATATTTTTATCAAAAGCAGCAGAAGTAAACACCTAAGGAACCAAAATGGAAAATAGAGACAACACATTCATGTAAAAATTCAGACAGCACAGGGACTTGAGCCATTCAAACCAAGTGTGCTTTGTTATAGTCACAGGCAAAATTAAACACAAAGTTAAAAAGAGACATGACACTGTGGTGGGACTCAGATAAGGATGAGACACTGTATTCTGGAAAGCAAGGATTCCAGGAAGGATTTAGAGATGGTGTTGGACAAACAAGATGAACACCATTTCATAGCCCTGTGCAAGGTAATAAATGGCTAATAAAAGCCTTTCATGAATAATGCTGGAAGAAGTTAAGTGTGGGGACGCAAGACTATCTGCAGACAGCTGAATTGAAGCAGTGCACATATAGTGTCTACAGTCCTAAAGAAAGTCTGAGATGCTGGAGAGGTGAAGAAAAAAGCTGATGAAATTATTTAAGACCTGAAGAAAATGTAACCATGGAGAAATTCAAGGCACGCAGTATTTTTAACACTTGATTAGTCACTTGGCTAGTATATATATATTTCTTAGTGGGAAGAATGTATTAGACACATAAAGACTCTTTAATCTAACAAAACCTACAAAAGGAAACAATGCCCAGACCCTAATGCCAGATAAACATGGATAATAAAATTAGGCAAAAAAATGTCAGCAGTGCAGGTGATTAATCATTGGGACAAACTACACACAAAACACAAACTTCATACAAACCTAAAAATGGTGACACCCACGAGTTCACACCAGGTGATATAAACTGTGCATATTATTGAAAACCTGTGGATGGGAGGTCCACTCCTTTAGGAATGGGCAGCTTCCCTCACAGTACAGATAATATGGCATAAGCATTGTTCTTTTTAAAAAGCCACAATAACGGTTGCATTGCTTCTGTGACAAAAATATTGTTGACATTTAATCCTTTCTATTCCCCAAGTTAATTTTTTAAATTAAAAAGGAAAGAACACAATGCAAGTGTTTGAATCATAATGTTGCAAAGACACTATCCAAGTCCTTGATATCAATTCATATGTTTTATTTCATACCAAATAGTGCCAAGACACTACTTAAAAAAAAAAAAAAATTAATAGGAAAGAGAGGTGCAGACCATATCTGAACTTGTATTTATAGTCAACATTGAGCACAATTTGAATTATCCTAAGCCATTGTCCCCTCTCTTCTTTACCAATCAACCAGACCACTCTGAACTAGAGCATGTGGAGTTTCTCATTGCTTATTTATCATTTTTGTGCCACAGATCCCCTTTTCACTGAGAACTGGAACTTCCCCAGCAAGTGGTCTGTGGATCACTGTGGACCACTCCTTTTCCCTACTATGTTCCTTCTAGCAACAGTTGACAAAGGAATGAGATAGAGGCAAAAGGTAGTAGGAACTATGGGGTTATTGCAAGCTGACACCTAGATTCTGAGGCCTGCACCATGCAGTTATGCTTGTAGGACACTACTAGCAGTGGCAGCCTAACTGGGGGCATCAGTAGAAGCAGTATGATAGTTGGAAGATTGGCAGTGCTTCCAGGATTGAGCTGGACTGCTATTGAAGTGTCCTGTGTGTGCTATGAGTCTCAGAAATGTTTCAAGGTGAACTCTTATTCTCAGGGCAGTCACTGCTGAAGGGCTACCTTTCCAACTTTGGATGTGCCCATCTCTCGATAGCATGCAGGAGGAAAACACTCAGTCCAAGATTTCCAAGGAGTGTGGCAAAGAAGAAGGGAAGTTATCTGCTCACCTGAAATTTTTATTTGGGCTACTTCTCCATCTCCTCCTTCACTGTGTGCTCGGACCTCAACAACATATTCACCATCACTGGGGACTGGGACTTCTATCGTGTGCTTTCCAGTAGAAAATAGCTTGCCTTCATGTTGCCCATCTGGCCTATAAAGTACCTAGGAAAGTCATGGTAAACACAGTTATTGAAATGTTATATTTCCACAAAGATACATTTATAGATGTACAGTGTGTCAGTGAAAAAGTATTAGGTTTTTATTCATATGAAACCTCTGTGTGTGTGTGTGTGTGTGTGTGTGTGTGTGTGTATGTATCTCAAAACACAGAGAATCTAGACAGGATGTTTCCTCATTTTCTGTTACAAAATTATGCCACCTTTTTGGAAAATAATTTCAGTGCTTACATTCAAAGTAAGTAATTAAGTGATGGAGAATAATAATGAAGGGTGGCAGAGAGCATCAAATAAAAATATGAGAACTCAGCTGGGTTTTCTGACATAAAATTTATAACCATTTTCATAAATGAATCAACAATCAATTTTATTATTAACTCTCAATGATGCTAAACTATTGCAAACGGGACGGTATATGTCTTGTGGGACCTTTAGAAATTATCCCATTTCTTTCTGAAATAATCTCTGTGAAACATTGTTAGCAATTCCCAGCAAGGAGTTCAACTCCTCAAATTTGCGGACGTAGACCATGATACTAATTTTCTTACTGTCAAGCAAGCGGCAAAATTAAACAGGAATTAATATCTGAAGTTTTCTATATGCCTAAAGTCAGTATATATAACCACTTGCTGTGGTTACAGAGTAACTGCATCTAATGATGGTAGAGGTCCCTTCCCTTCCTCTACCTTCCCAGGCTTTAAAAACTCATATTCCAGGAACTGTAGCCCCTATGAAGATGGGAAAGGAAAACTGGAACAATGCATACTGATATAAGGAAAAACTAGAAAGTGTACAACTTTTCTATGCATTATTTTAAGCCAACAGACAATAAATGTGATCATATGGGAAATGAGGTTGTTGCAGTCACTTCTATGAACTTTCCCATAATACGGTGTACCACCCAAATAAATTTCAGTGCCCCAATGTCTTCTCATCATATTGACTAAGTCCACTGGCTTTGCCCTAGGCCTACTGGTTGTGATTGCTGAGCATGACACCTTCCTCTTCAGCATTTGAGTATGTTTAAGTCTGATTATGTACAAAGATTCACCACTGTCTAAAAAATGCACTACATGAAGCATACATAAAGACAAAAAATATTTTCAGATATCATACTTTGTATCCTTCAACAGCAGACTCGTTTGACATTGCTTTCACGTGATCCCAGGTGATGATGTACCTTGAACCAGATCTTACAGAACTGATAATTCTTGGACGTTGGCTTGGAGCTGAAAAGCAACATATGTATAATGTACACATAAATGAGATTTCATAAATGTTCAGTGTTTATTAAGACATATAAAAATGTAAAAATGGAAATTAGGCTGACATACATATGATCAAGGGATAGTCTCCTTCCTGGAATGAACTGCTACAGTTCCAGCCAGACGATTTTAGATGGCTTTGTGCAGTGGCTGCGTTGTGGGTCTGCCTTTCTGTGTTGCCAGAATGGAAGTGGCCAACATTACCCTTCACTGTGCTGCTGACTGTGTGTGTTTGCTGGCATGCAACTACCTTCAGAACCTCCCAGAAATGTGGCATAAGTCATATTTATTCATTGAGATCAAATATTTAATTAACCATTTACAGCCATTTCTACATCACTTAACTCAGTTCAGCAGAAATAGAAGTACCCCACTGCAGAAACCATTAATTATAATTTACACAATAAGCTTATAAAATGGACTCTTACTCAACACAAATGAACCCTGCAGGTGCAAGTTGCAAAATACACTATTTACTGACAGAAATCCTCAAATCAATTGTATGTATTTTTAGCCCAGATAACTGTGTTTTAAACACAGTTGTATAAGATGTATTTCTTACATTGCTCAGTCAATGCTGGTGCTAGGTATCCTCATTAAGTCAGGAGCAATATTCAAAAGCCTGTTATGGTATGTAAATTCTAGGGTGAGATTCAGATCACCTGCTCCTCAAGGTTGCCTGATCGTGCTGCTCTGCTGTTAATGAAAACGGCAGTTGGTCACATTTTAAACAGCAGAATCCTTCTTGCTATTCACTAAACAGAAAGGCAGTGTATAGATGCCTAAGCAATAGCTGGTCTCAACTGTTCCTCATTTGGAATATCATGTCCAGCTCGGGGATTCCCAGTACTTGAAAGACACTGCAGATGGCTACCAACCTGGTGGGGAGCTGGAGCAATTATTTGTGAAGGAAGGGTGAAAGAGTTGCACTTGTTCACCCTTGAGGAGAGACGGTTTTGGAGGGGATCTAGGTGTCCCCTGTCCTAGCAGGGGGCTTATCAAGAAGGATCCAGGCTCTTGGATGACATGGAGGACCAGTAACAAAAACTCACAATACTGATTAAGAGTCTCAGACCAGATACTCAGAAAAAATCAGGGAGTGGAATGGGTTTTTCAGAGAGGTTGTGCAGTCTCTATGCCTTTAGGTTTTCAGGATCCAGCTGGATAAATCCTTGAGCAACCTGATGTGAGCTTGCAGGTGACCCTCCTATAATCTTAGCCTCTCTACTGCCTTTTGTAAGATATCCACGTTATACATGGCAACAAAAGAGAAGAAGGAGAATTTTAGCAGAAATTTTCAAACAAAGATGCAATACCACATGAAGAGAGAACATTCAGTGTATATGAATGAGAAGCCATGTTTGAAAACACGATGGACATGATTACACTTAACCTAATGCTCCATTTACTTACGTGCTTTCCTGGTGACAATATCAATGGTGTTGCTGGGAGGTCCATAGCCTGCACTATTGAAGGCAGAAACATCTACATGGTAGCGAGTGTTAGGCTTCAGGTTTTTCAGTTTGGTTGAATACTCTTGATTGCTCACCTGTACCCGCTGTGCAGCTGCTTCTTTATCATGAGCAGCCCAGTAACGAATCTGTAAGCAAGCCAGTTGGAGGATTAAATTTAACAAATTTAATTATAAAGAAATCTTATAAAAACTGATGTATTTCTGTACTATATATTCTGGATATAAGCCAGCTAAAAGAAATCTAACAGCAATAGCATAGAATTCCTTCTACAGGCTGTGATTTTAACCAAGTGGTATATAAAGAAACAGAAATAAATGCAGAATTTATTATGTAAACTTTTCTCACAGTGGTTTAACTTGTTCCCAGCTAAGTCACTAGAAGCCTGGGAGGTGGATAATGCCTTCAAAGAACAAGACTATTTTCTTTTTGCTCTTTTGTTTCTGCATTCTACTCTGAACTTTAGTATTATTTTCTTACACTAGTAGAGCCTAAACTCTGATAATGTTTTCAGAGTATTTTGTTTTGAATGTCTTAAAAATTTAGCCCTTTTGTACTTCTATCTACGGAATGCAAAGTATTCAGTCATGTTAGCTGTACACATAGGTCTGGATGGATGTACTTAACCATTTTCTAGAGTTCTTCAGCTAAATTCAGATTTCATAGCACAATATTACATTTGTCAAAGTGGATTAAGAAGAACATGAAAAAACTTAAAATATGGGAAAAGCATGACTCTTAGCTTGTAACATCTTAAAAAACAAAGCCAATTAAGAGTAAACAGAAATTCTGTGAGTGGTTTTTTTTTTTTCCCAAGAACTTGTTGCATCCTACTTTAATTCATTATGCATTACAAAGCACCAGGTGAAAACAGTGTAATTCCTATGGAGTGATGCCATTCCACACAGTACCTCACATATAAACAGTCCTATTCTGCATGGCCTGGTGAGATGCAAATGAGAGTGAAATACTGTCAGTCTCTGGGTTTTGTCAGGTTTATAACCATTTGCATAAGACTAAATTACTGCACCAACCGGAAAGAGCAGAAAGCCGTGCCCACTGCATTTCGATTTTGAGTGTTTTCAGCCCCAGCTTTTCTGCTCAGCTTCTGTCTGACTTCATAATGATTTTTGTGTATGCTACATGAGAGCATTTAAAATTCTTTAGGGAGAAGTTACTATAAGTAAATTCAGGCTCTGGGAAAAATCTTACTTTGTAAGACATTATTGGTAACATGAGGTATCCTGTCGTCTTTTAAATAGCAACTGCTTTAACCTTCTGTTCTTTTGACATTAGTTGTCCATGAAAACTTCATTTAAGGAATAGGTTAGAAGAACTGATAGTTTGTCAAAGTGTTAATATCACAGTTCTCTTCTTCACAAGTTGTGGGTACAACTCTTGTTCGGTGAGGCTTTATTTTGTCTTATTTACATTTAAATTACAATATTTAATAAAAATATTTCTTTCTTTTATCTTAGAACACATGCTATGGCTGAATGATGAGAGATGCAGAGGATTTAGTTGGGGATTTCTCTTCATCTACTTCAAATGTCTTTGGACATGAGAATAGCATCACTACACAGAGATTACTGTCAACTAAATACTTCTGGTAGCTTGTCTCTTGTCAATGTTTGTTGCCACAATCCTTCCCACAGTGCTACAGGTTACTCACTCTGATTATCATAAATGTGACATCTTAGTGGCCTTTGTCACTCTTTCCTGGTGCAGGGAGAATCACACTGTATCTGCAGACCAAACTGGCTTTGCTTTTTAAGTTCAGCATGCACACCTGGTTTTTGGCAGGTACAGAAAGATAACGTTCATTTCTATAAATGTATGTCCTGAATTCTGTTTAGAAAGTATCATCCACTAGCATCCTAAACATCGGTTTATTGACATTTAGGAAATCACACTCATGAAATTCCCACTTACAAAGGTGGCTACTTTCCTGAGTAAATAGCCTTTACCCTAAAATGAGTGAGGATTATGCATCCAATCTATTCTGCAGGCTTCTCCAGCAGGGTGATAACCTCCACATGATGAATGGTTTCAAACTGGCATAGATCTGAAACTGTGACAGCCATTTTAGCTGAAGGTCTGATAATGATCTTCAAGTCAGAATTTCCTTCACATGATTATAATTAACATACTGTTGCAGATAAGCTACTCTTGTTGAATGCAACCAGCTGTACACCATAAGGTGTTAACTGTAAGTGGCTGACTCAGGTGTGAGAGGGCGTGTACATCAGGAGCTAGAGGACGTCATGTCTGTCTCTGTCTCTAAGTTCAAACCAGTTTCTAGCCTGCACCAAAAGGATGTCTGTGAAGTTCCAGGTGGCCAAAAGTCTGTTAACCATGACAGGATCAATGGTAGCTTTGCTGTTGATTTTAGCTGGCCATTGAAAACTAATTAATTAATTTTTAGTATGATCTATTATGTTAATTAAGTAACAGCTTTTCCTAAATATAGAAAACACACTTTATATGAAGTTTTGCTAATCGTGGCATATTCTGGAAGCCTTTAAATTCCTCCGCCTTGCAAAGCTTTTTACAATCTCAATGTTCATTTGCAGTACAGGGATGCTAAGGGTGTAATACAAGAGTAACATAGAGCATCAAACAAGACAAGCAAGAACAATGAATGAAAATGCAAATTACTTCACTGAGAGCACATTATGTTTCAGACAGAAGTAATATAATTTTAAAATTTAATACAATTTAAATCCCAAATACTATTGTTCTTGGTTGCTATGTTATGGACTTTACTCGTATAGTGTGTGAGCTGTATGTCATGACTACAGAAAGTTCTTTTTCAATATACAGCCATATTTACATATTTGGAACATTGTAACAATGCTTGGAAAAGAGTTTCTCCCTGAGAGCTAAGAAAAACTACTTACTATCTTCTTTACACTATTCCTATATTTCTCACTTTAAGTAATTTCAAATTCTCTTGAAATAATTTGGAGATTTCTTTCTTGCCACTGGGGAAGTGATATGTGGAATTAAAGGCCCCATTACTTCAAGAGGTCGCATTTCCCCACTATACTGAGTAGCCCCTCTCTCTTTTTCTTAAAGAGCTTATACAGTAGCCCCAGACAGGCTGCTTATTCCTGGTGCTCTGCATTTACTTTGTTAGGGTAATCTATAGGCAATGAATCCCTAGAGGACACAGAAGGGGATTTCAACCAAGATCTAGAATTTTTGTAGGAAATAGCCAGTAGTGATTCGTGTGAAGGAATGCCTTAGCCACCATGAATTAGTGCAGCCCTCTGTGCTAGAAACAGGGAAAAACCTGTCTTTCATGGTGCTCTCCTCTATTCAAACTTTAATATACTGAAGCTGTTTCTGTAAGTGTCGTGAAACAAAAGCTTCCATATTCTTGACAGTTTTACGTAGGACTGGCACAAAAATATACTTTACTCATATTAAGAAAGAATGCTAATAGCATAGTCAACAAGAGACACTGGTGGTCAGTAGGGATAAATTTGTTTAATAAAATAAACCTATATCTATTGCATAGAAGCAGCATGAGATATGGATAGTGTCGCTGATGCTGCATGCACTGCAGAGATATGGCTTTTAGCAGTCTATTGTAAGAACTCATAAATCTTAAATTCTTTATATGGATGGAGACAGTTTTCATACTTTATCTGTTCTTTAAGTGTGAGCTGAGGATACTCCTCTGTAATGGCAAAATGTATCAGCTCACACTCATCACCATGAGGGCAGTCATCCTGACAGTATGCATTAGTGTCAGGAAAATCTGACTCCTCCTGGTGTGAGAAGCATTGTGTCACAGGTGAAATACCTCAGGTTCTTTGCTCAGAGTACTCCCACCTCTTAAACTCTAGCATTCAAAAGTCAATTATGCAATTTTCAAGTAATAATAAAGACCAAAAGGAAACTAAGAAGGTGCTCTGGTGAATGATGGTTTCTACTAACCTGTATTACACCTGAGCAGTAATTAAAAAGATAACTACTGCAATGTTTATCAATTCCAATAGCCACAGAGCCTTCCAGAGATAGTCACTGGAATTTTATAATACAATTTGAGTACTCCTTCCACCACAACTTTTGTTGCAGCTTCACAAAAGCTATCTGTGGCCTTAACCTTCCAGAACAGCCCTTTCTATTTTTGCCCTGTCCTATGACTCCTTCAAGACTCATGGGAGTTCTGATCTTCAGGAATACAAGCCTTTCTTTTTATTCTCAGTGAAGAAGCATGGGCTTTCCTTTTGCTGCCTTCCCCTCTACTAGGATGAGACTGGTGATTGCCCTGGGGAAAAAGATCTCAGAACTAATACCTTATTGAGCATTGTGGGGCAGTAATTTGTGGCTATCAGTCTGTTTATTGTCTAGTCAGATGGAATTTTTTACACAGTCCTGATAATTAGAAGATTATCTTAGAAAAAGAGGAAAAAAAAAGAAAAAATTTATATTCTAACGTAGCTGTTCACTGTACATGTACAAGCCAGTCAGTTCACGCTGGATTTGTGAAAGTGTATTTCTCCAGGAATATGTGGACGAAATTACACTACAGCTATCCAAACAAAGCCACACCCTGAACATCCACAGTCCATGTAACACATGGTCCATTCCCAGGATATCCCACCTTTATAGCAGTTATTCTCTTTTCAGCCCAAAGATCCCCTGCATTTCTTTCTGATCTTTTTCCTTTTTTTTTCCTACTGACTGTTCTGTTCATCCTGGTCTTTCCTGCTAAATCCTCTCCCCTCCCTTCTTCCCCTGACAGCAACTCAGATGTCTCTATGTAAAATAAGGTAAAATTTTAAAAAATGGCCAAATATGGGTTACCTCTGGGCATGTTCTCCTATGACGTTCTTTCCACATTCATCTTTACCCCTTCTGCTTTACTACCCCATTCCCTACTACAACTCTGAGCATCCATCTTCATGGTCTATCACAACTGCAATCCTAACCTCTATCAGCACTCCTTGTTGCTGCTCTCTCCACCAGAGAGCAGCTGCCACTCTCCCCCAGTTGCCACTCTCTACATTCCCAGAAGTCCCCTGGCGTGTGCCTGCCAAGTGTGTGTCCAGACTATTCTGCATGCGAAGGCTTCGATTTCTGGGCAGACTGTCCAGCTTGGGAGTGCAACGCTGCTACAGGGCTGTCCTGGCTGACCTCGTAGATCTCAGCTATGACCATCAATTTGTCCATCCTATTCTAGCTGCAAAATCTCTGTGAGACACCAAACCAGTGGGCTGCTTTAGCAAACGAAGAGTTACCACTGATATTAGTATCTTAATTTCAAACCCCAGTGTCATCTGTTGGAAATTTTTAAACCTTGTGTCTGTACTGTATAAAATCAACCTTTACATGGGACACTATTCTTGTTACGGTATCACAAAAGTTTTACATAAATCTCATGGAGACAGAAACAGAGATCAGGAAATACAAAACCAAGTACTACTAATTTATTCATAGATTTCAATTATAAAAATACATTCTATGAGATTACTCCTCATTTGTATGTGTTTATTTTGGAACATAGAGGATATAATCAAGTAGCTGAAAATTTAAATCACAAGGCAAGTCACTAACAAACTAAAGACCCAGAGTTAGTAGCAATTTCACACATGTTGACAATCACACCTGTAATTTAATTTCAATATGTTTCCAGAAGCTAGAGATAGGCATTCAATTACATAAAAGAGATGATATTCTTTCATGAAATAATTATGTCTTTTTTCAGTTGAATAGTGCAAATACATATTTCTTGATATGTTTTAATAATGGAGTGCATAACACCAAAAATAATCTGTTTCTCAAGACGCAAAACCTGCACAGAAAATGCTAACTAAAGCAAATCCTAAGAGACAGAATGCCAGAGCGGGAATCATTGTTGGATTTAACTACTGACAGTACATGAATAAGAAGATTGACAGTGTTGCTACCAAACTCACCTGATATCCTTCCACAGATTTATCAGAAACATGGTGCCAAGAAACAGACATTTCAGAAGATGACAAAACTTTTACACTCACATCTGTAGGTATTTCAGTTGGAGCTGGAAGATGAAACATATGTTAAACAATCAATCTGATCTTGTGGTATTGCTATAATTTTTTACAGGGAACTCTTCTCACTTTAGTATTTTATGTAATTTTTGCTGGTATCAGCAAGCCAAGTATTAGTCTTTAATCTGGTTTTTCTTAAGTAAACTTCAAGTCCAGTGATGATCTGTATGGAAAATGACTCTATAAAAACAAAGCAATGATCCTGTTACTTGGCTCAGACTGTGTATTTTTATGCTTCAAGAGATTTCTTGCTGAAATTTGTGTAAATTGAAAACAGCCTTTAATAAACAGAATGAAGCATCCAGTGTTCTTTTACTAAACGGGACAGCAGCTCACATATTATATACATCAGATTTTTTAAGTTAGTTACACAGAAATACTCATGTATGTCACTTAGTCCTAACGATACAAATTTTTTGTGAGAGCAGATATTAGATACCCGGCTGTCCAGTGGCACATACAAACTTGAACATAGGTGTGAAGTGATCCAAAGTACCCTTCTGTAAGGCCTACATCACACGGTTGATTTTGTTTGTATTCTTAGTTCTGAACAGCAGCCAGCGCAGACTATGGACCATTATAATGTGATAGACTTTTATCCAGGGCTTCGAATACCAAGGTCTAGTTTCATTTCACTGCTGCTTAAATTATAAATGAGGTAAGGAATTAAGAAAGGCGTAAACTTAGCAATGTCTGTAAAAGATAAAGTTTTCCAAGCTAAGAACAGTTCTCTGTCGTGAATCTTTTGAAACAAGTTGCAACAGACAGGCATGGCAGCCCTAGCTGAGGAAAGCTTTCATATACTTAATCTTCCAACTGGGCATCCAGTCAACTATGCAACAAAACAGCCACTGTTAAGGAAAAAATCAGTAACATCTCTCATGAAAAGTATCCTAGGTAACAAAATAATCTTATATGCAAAGTTACCTTTTGTAATTGTCTTTCAATGGCTGTTAATAATGCAAATGTCTAATTTAAAAATTATACATTATTGCAAAATTGTTTTCACAATGACAGGAATTTAGATAAGCAAGAAGCCTGTGCACTCATTACTAGCAATCATTACTCACTACTAGCAATGGCAGATATGACTAGCAGTTGTCAGACATGGAACTTGGCTTATTACACATGGGAACACAGAAATTCCCCAGTCACTGAAGTGAATAACAATGCCCACAGTTACAACTGGAGAAACATAGATCTATTATAGAATACACAACTTGGTGGAAAAGTTGTCACTATATTTATGTATATGTGGATATTTATACATATCTGTATGGAATATTGCATGACCATATTGCTTTAAGATTTCCGGAATACTGTTGAGAAGTTGTGTTGTCTAACAGTAATAATATCACTTGCTGACTTAAAGGTACAGAAATACAGGAGGAATAGTTGTGATCATCTAATCTATTCCCAAATCCCTGTCAGACTCTTCTCTATTGTATCAAATACAGAACTTTCAAAAAAATTCATACTGAAAAAGTTTCAACTCTCAGGGCTTTTGCTGATACAATACTCTAACAATATTTCATCTGCTCATGCTTGTTTATGAGATGCAAATAATTTACATCCCTATTTGTCATTTATGTTCTATAAATATTTTGCAGCCTCTCCTGAGCCTGAAAGATGGTATCAGTTGGTTTTCTCCAGCCTTCTAATTCAGTAATTCTACTGATAAAAGGAGAAATCACATGATCATCACAATATGTTCTCTTCACTGAAAATATAGTGGTCATCATACAGTTATCTTCTAAGCAGAACTATACAAAGTTCAGGCTGGAAGCCAGTAAGCACACTACAAGGTATGCAGGTGATTTTGTTCAAGTCCTGATGCCAGGAGACAACTCTGCAGAATGCTCTGCAGAGTAATTTCCATTACATCTCTTGGAAAAATTTCTTCTAACCTGCCCTGAAGTTCCTGGATTGGATATAGGCAGTAGTCACGGTCACAGCTCCGTGCAGGACCTGTGAGCACTGCTGGTAAGGTTTGTATTCTTGTGCTTGAAATCAAAGAAGTAGGTTCACTTCTATTCTATTGCAGCTTCTATTTCTTTTGCAGTCTGCATCTGGCATCATTTAACCACAAATGTTTTTATTGGGTGTCTGGGCTTTGCTAAAGTCTGTGTTAGAACATCAGCAGCCACTCAAGTGACCTCTCTATCTGGAAGTTGGCAGTACTGCACATTTGCTTTTCCTCTTCTTTTTGAGCTACTAGGCTCTATCATGTCCCTGAACTTAGAGACCATACAAACACACTTGCCACCCCTGACATGGTATGGATAATCCTAACATAATTACATGGAAGCTTATCAGTCAGATAAAGCCTCTGAGCAAGGATGGAGACTTAAAGTGTTATTTGGCTGATACTGCTTTCATTACACCATAGCTATTTACTAACACATACAATTACAAAAACATCCTTTGTGTTGCTACAGCAGCTGTTGAAGGCGATTTCCCAAGGTGCACGTTCCTGAGAAAAACAGTATTAACCTCATCAGCTAGCTTGGTGTTGCTAGCTTGAGTCCTGAATTACTCCGAGAAGGAAAAGGACTCTTTCATCTTTTCTCTGTGTGTGGCCAATTTGTGTGCGAAGTTCCCATTAGTGCTAATGGGAACCATGAACATAAATCTTCCATGAAGTACACAGAGTACAGAACAGAATCGGAAGTGTCAGAATGTGGCCCTGTTATCATATCCCTCTGCTTGGCTCTTTGGTCTACATCTGTTGACTTTGTGAAGGAGATTTTGCTCTATGGAAACAAAAATACTAGCAATTCTTTGGGTTTCTGGCAGAAATTAATAAACTGCATTTTTCTAGAACAGGCTTGAATGATGATAATGCAATTAAAGATGCTGTATATATTTCTTCTGATTTAACGTAAACTTTCTTCCAGTACTTTCTCTCTTCTGCTAAGTTTGGAAATGTCATTTAAACTTCAATCCTAAAGATCATAGCATGTGAAATAATTACAGTAAGAATTAAGAAAAATAATTCAATGGAATGTGAAAGAGGTTTCTATTGAATTACTCATTTGATAGCTCTAAAATGCAAACCAGAATAAAGAATGTAACAGGGATAATTTAAATGAGACTCTAAACATGCTGGAAATACAATTAGATACAATTCCTTCACAATTTTGGGCTATATTCTGATACTGATCTACTAGAATACTAGGCTTTAGTGTGGTCTGTTAAGAAGAAAAAAATTAGGCATATGTCAAATACATGTATTAAGATCACAGAAACGTTGCTGAATAAAGATGTAAATGTTTTAGGCAACCACTATGAACATCAGAATTTCTTTTTTCCATTTTCGTAAATCTTTTAACAAGCTGTGTGAGGAATCTTGCATGCTGTTGTGTATTGCTCATTGACAGCAAGTACAGCCAAGTGCTCTGCACCACACAGAAAGCAGAGTGGAAGCTGGCTATTCAGAACAAGTGTATTGTGTGAGCAATGCACACCCTCCCTGCTGAAGCTGTATCCTCCTACAGAGATCAGTGTTCTACAGGTGTCAGTAGTGCTGATCTGGCCCCTCAGTGTAAAACTTATTTGGAACATTTACTCACCATCTTGTGCTGAATAAATGACAGCAGTGAGACTAAATGGTCCATCCCCTTTGTTGTTAAAAGCTTTCACTTTTACTTGATACTGAGTTGAAGGGGGCATTGATTCATCCTTGTGGACATAGCGGCCAATTTCAGGATTAGTAACTGTAACTCTTCTCCATTCCTTCTCACCAAATGGCTTGAAGGCCACTATATAACCAAAGTTATTGCCATAGTGATATTCTCTTGACAAAGGCTGTAGAGACAAAAAATAAAACATTAATTTTTGCTAAACAGCTAGGTCTAGAATGAAATATAAATAATGCAGAAAGCACTGACATGTACATTATAAAAACACTGAACTAAACCTCCATTTTGTCCTGGTTTCCTTCAATGGCTTGCTTCCACCCCCTTTAAAAACAGGCTCTCTTAGATATGCAGTATTACCATATTTGCTAGGAAAGCATTTTAAGATCTTTTTCCTCATCTGAACTCAGTGCAACACATCATGTTAACTCCCACAGAAAGAAACCAAGAATAATTGTGTACTAAAACAGCTGTAGCTAAAAAAAATGACTTAAGGAATGACGCATAGCCAACAAGTAACACAGCATACAATGCCAGTATATGGGTCCATGTATATGTGTGGAGATAGATATTCCTGCAAAAGAGTGAAGAGAAAATCTATGTGGCTGGCCCAAATTATATTAATTTACTGAAAGTTTGTCACCTAGGCAATTGGCACAGCTGATGAAGAAAGATGGACACATTCAAAGGAAGACTCATCCTACCACTTTTCACTGATGATGGAGAGGATCTAGTTGCTGATTTAGACTACCTAGCTTCTAACTGGTAAATCTTTTAGTGAAATGACTCCCACTTTCAGTACCACCACTAAAGGTACCTATCCAAAATATTTCTTAAAACTATAGCTAATTTCCTATACCGAGGAATACTGGAAAATATGAAATTAGGGAGGCAATCTGCCATAATGAATTTTTCTTCTTTAACCAAAGCCCTACATCCAGGGATCCCTTCTCAGTCCATGGAGCTTTACCACAACTGTTAGACACTGCACCCAACCAGCCAAAATCACATCATTCATCCATGCATCACGAGGCTGACCAGAAGCATCCTTTGAAAATAAGCTTCCTGCATCACCTCATAGAGATGAAATAGCTTATCTTGAGGCAAAGGTCTTGGAGCAGTGACCCAGAGAGCAATTATTCTCCTTAGGTGTTTGTCCACTACTGCAGCACTTTGGCCAACATGTGTGGAGATATTCTGAGCAAGGTTTTATGAAAATTTGAGGTACCTCATCTTCTGAATCTATCACTGTAACTAGCTGCTTAAAATAAACCAGAATTCTACCCCATATGCCAAAGTAAGCAGCCTGGGTGAGGCCCTAGTCTCAGGATGATTTTCAGCCAGACCAAACTTTAGAAAGCCAGGACTGGTGCTTAAAAATTATATTCTGAAAGGTCTTATATAAAGTATTAAAAGCAGCTTTCCCTCCAATGGCTGCACATAGTAAGTAGGTATAAGTAGCTGAATAGTTTGCAGTATCCACTAAAAACTTTGAAAAAGAAAATGGGGGAGGGAAAGACAAATGGGAAAAAAGGAGAAAAAATGGGCATGCCACTCCTAGCTGTCCTTCTCAGTTCTTCTTTCAAAACAAGACTTAGAAGAGCTTTGATTGCATCTCTGGCTGTCTCATTCAACCTGAGCTTATGAATCATAGCAAAAGCTGAAAAGGGGTTGGCAGCAACATGTCAGCCTGCCATACATTTTGTTCCTCTCTTCTTAATTAAGGAGTATTTAGAGTAGCATATGCAAATGTCAGCACATTTGGGGGAATCAACATACATTTTTATCTTAGCCTTACAGATAGATATATTGTTGTCTGTCAGACAGACTTCATGAATCTACAGCCTCTATTCAAAAACCCTTGCTAGACATAGCATAGGAGATTCTTGGGAAATTAATACTTGAAGCCATGCTTAATTTGTCTGGCTAAAGGAGCTACTCAGAACAGATGTGAAAAGCATGACATTACATAAGAGAAATAATGAGAATATAAATCTACCTGAGTGTACAGGAAATACTAAAGTGGTCTTGTACTTCTGATCTTGCATTAGTCACTATTCTCCTGGTAATATTTTCTTTATTTAGTTTGGTCACAGCCAAGTTACCACTATATTGGAAATGTCATGAGTACCAGTCTTTACATGCAATGCAAGAAGTAGCTCTGTAGTTTGTAGAAGTTTTTATGAGAAAAGCTTGTGAAGTAAAATAATCTAGGTCTTCTGTACCTGTTGATTGCATGTGTTCTTTTGCTCTTGAAAAATAAGAGACCAGAATTAAGCCAATTAGGACACATCTACTTCCTAACCTATTACTAGGGGAACTAAGATACAACCTTTTCAATATATTGTGACAGAACTGTGGACCTTCTTTTTCAGAAACTTATAAATCTTTTCTTCACTGCTAAAATACTTAGGAAGACTGAATGAATATTTTGCACTGAATTAAAAGACAAAAAAAACCCCAAACCCCAAAACAACAGCCACCCAGGAAAGCCCAAACCTGGTAGCTCAAAGATATGGCTGGCTATTTCTGGGTCATACTTGAGAACTTTCACAGAGATAGGATCAATCCTAAGCACAAAAAGAAGGAAATATGCACATGGATTAAAATCTGCATATTCACAAGGAGAATCCCTATACAACAATATATGCTGTTGGAATTATGACGTCTTTACATTACTTCCCACAAGAAAAAGCACTCTTCCTAGAGGTAATTCAGCTGCTACATTTGAAACAACTATTCCCCAAAGGACACAAACAGGATAATGTGCCTTATGTATCTCATAGCCTTATGACAGTGAACAGAGAGGTCAATAGAAAACAAACTTGGTAATTTTTTCAAGCATAACACAACCATCTTTCTTTGCCAGAGGCAATGCTGCTGTGACTCCGTTTTTCCTGGATACTGATAGGCTCTGACATGAATCCAACAATCTTTTTTTTTTTATTTCTTCTCCCTAGCTTCCCCAAATACCCTGCAGCAGATTTCAATTCTCTCTTCCATGCTACTTTTGCCTATACAACTTTGTTTATAAATCCTTATTCTCTTGTGCTGGGTTTTGCTTTCCTCTTACCTTGGTGTCTCTTTTCCTTTCCTACCTAACCCTATATCCACAACATAGTTGAGTTTTCAAAACCATTGTTTCAATAGCAGAATGAAGACTGCTTTTTTCAATGCATTATCATAGTCAGTATGTGTTTCAATCTCTTTGTATTAGAATGCTTTAGATGATATTTTAGAAATGTCCAACACATAAACCCCTAAGGTACTCTCTTCCTCATTCCTTTTCATGTATTTTTTAATGAGAGAAGTCTGAAAACCTATATATTATATACAAATCCTGTTCTCACAACACCCAGAGACAAACCATCCACAGGTTGCAGGAGGAGCAAGATTAGATATAAGATAGTACAGGTTTCATGCCATCTTGCATGTGCAATACGTACCATCCATGTTATTGTCAGCTCTCGATTGCTTCCACCCCCTCCTCCAACATCAGAAGGAGCCACATTAGGAGCTAGTGAAACAGAAGAGACAAGAAAAATTACTACAAAGTATGCAGCAAACAGCTGCAAGGCCAATGAGCACACGTGGCACACACTATTAAAATAATGATGGTGTGCAATCTGCCAAGACTAATGTATAGCTACTGCTTCAGGAAACATGCCAGCTGTAACCATAGCTAGCAATCATTCCTCTTTCTCCCCGTATTATCTACAAATATTTAATTGAATATTCAGGAATGGAAAATTTCTCGTAAGTCTTAAGAGAAGCACACTGTGTATTGTTCTTGTGCTTTCTCAGATGTTGGTATGCCAAGGGCTCAAGCACCGTGGACTTGCATGTGTAATTACCTTAACACACTGTGATCGGTTCCGCCTACTTCAGTGGATTTACTTGCTACGTGTAATGTTAAACTCATGGGTCTATCTTTGAAGCACTGGCAGACTAATTGTATTCCAGACTAGTGGCACATGTCTTCTTGATTATCATGTTCAGGATGGGTAGATGTACCTAAGCAAAACCAGCATTGCACTTTATAATTTACTAATTGTATTTTACACTGATATCCTGTGTACTGAAATATGGTCTGTTGATCTATCATTGGTGCACAGCTGGGTGGTAAAGCAAGATACTTTCAAGGACTCCATTATAAATCATTCCTATATTGTCATTTCTCTCAGCCTCTCTGCACTGAGTGCGATGATTCTATTGCTATCCTCTGTGGTGTTTGTATATTTATTCACCGTCACTCAATGCTGAGAACACAGAAAGTACCACTGAAAACTTAGGACATGATAGACTCCCTACAGGGCATTAACAATGCCTCAGATGTGCATGCATTAGCTACATGCCCTATCTAAATTGTGTTCTTTGCGTAAATAAATTCTGGTACGATCAGGCATTTTCTCCACTAATCAGTGAAAGTCATAGTGCTCTTGCACTATGTAAGTAAGATGTTTGCTGAGGCCTTCTCTGAGGGTCAGCTGAGGAGAAACAAATCAGAGCAGAACCAATGTTTCAGACAGGATAAAAATAAGTAAAAATAAATTTGAAATTGAAATCAGCACTCAGTACATGGTTTGCATTATTTATTTCTGGCCTTTCTGAAAACAAATTAGTGGAGATCAAGACTAAACATGCATATGGCAATTTGAGAGAAAGCTGGGGTTTGTTAATTGACCTCGTAGTCACACTATCTAAGTATATAGCTTTAGAGCTAAGTTAGAAGCAGAGGACTGCTAGAATGCCTAAGGAGTCAAAGAAGATAGACCGGCTGCCAAAGAATAGAAAAACCCGACTGTTTTAAAGTCTAACAAGTCACTCTTTTCAAAAGAATCTTCCTCATTCTCCCAAGCATTAAACCCAGGTTTCTCTGTCTGTTAAGACCAAGTGACTAATTTAGACAACTATACTTACACAATTACTCTAATGCACCCAGAAGCTAAAATACATAAAATCAGACCTTGATCCATTGAATTTCAAGAAATCACCGTGAAATGTTATTGATGAAGCAAGCTGTTTCATTAAAAATAAAAAACATTGCACACAGTCTTAGCATGCTAATAAGTTATTCAAATTAGTTATCTACCAGAAGAGAGACTTCAAAATTGATAAAGACACTGACAACTTTTAAGTGTAACAGACATTATTTGTCACCCACATAGTACAACAAAGACACAGCACTGTTTGTTGCTATTTAACACAGAATAAATGTTAGCAATAATAACTACAATATGTGGACATGGCTTGTTGTTTGCTATTCACCTTTTTTAGAATTACATGAAAATGCACATGCAGTTGTGCATACTGCTTCTGTATGCCCTTGACACTGACAGTGCAACCCAAATCCTACTGTTGCTTATAACAAATTCCAGCTCCTGGCAGAAAATGCACTCGGGCGCAGAAGTTAATCTGTAAACTGTAAATTATTCATACCCTATTTTGGCATGGGAAGAAGTGCTGACTGATGCCTAAGAAGACTACGTTACCATTTTGCATGGTTTGCCAAAAATTGTCTCACAGTCTGCCAGAGCATGGTGTTGTGCCTGGGGAATCAGACAACAGACTAAATAGACCAATTCCTGCAAAAGACGTACATTCTGCTGCAAAACTGAAAAGCATGACATTTTTGGGGAGGCTACAAGAAATGCCATGAATCTGGCACACTGCAAACTGCAGGACACTACCCCTATTCCACCTGTTAGCATTGTTTCTCATTATCTGTGTCTTTTCTAACATTTTAAAAGTGTCTATCGTGCACCAGGCATTCAAAGTAGCATGTGTAGATTTCTTCTGTAGATTCTTGGGCCTTCAAATGCAGCTCTTGAGTCATAAAACATGCGATGTAAGTAGTCAATTTTCTAGGCAGTGATTATCTTTTACTTTAGTATTAAAGTTCTGTGGCTTTTCCTTCCCTATCCAAAATAATTTAACCAATTTCTTTTCTTTCTCCCCAAGCAACAAAGTTTTAATGGACCAAATTTGTCTTTAATGAATGTTTTGAAATTTACAATGCAAATACATTTTATTTTGAAAATACTAACTAATCAAAGTTATGACCTAGCAGGTGTAATTGCAAAAGTTAGTTTTTATGCTTTGGTTTTTCATTTTTAGTTTCAAATCTCAAGCTGTGGGAAACAATTGTAAAGAAATGTAGATTGAGAGTGAGTGCTACTATGGGGTACACAGGCCTTGCTGGATACAGACTTTGTGCAGTGATACATTACCCCCTAGAACACTGCTTTTATCTCCTCTGTACAGTCAAACCAGAATGTATTATCTGGAACAGCAACATCTAATTCCTCATATTGGAGAATTCGTTTTAAAAAGGATGTGCCTGAGCCTAAAGAATATCCTTAAAAATGCTCTGAGCTATTAACTCTGAGCAACCAGACTGACAAGAGAGTACGTTGTGTTGGATAATGTCCCGTATGTGATGTGAAGTAAGAAGACACCAGACCAAACCTTCAATCACAGAAAAATGGCATTATCCAGTAGAACACACATCTTGTCATGTATTCTTTAGTTAGAATACAAACAAATGGCAAATGGACATTTTCCTTGTTAAATACATGCATGTTTGTTCCTAAGTCCCGAACCACGGTCCCAAACGTGCGTGCACTCATACACACACAACCCAACTGACAGATACAGTGGGGGATCTCTGAAAGATACAGTATGATTCTGTTTCAGCAAAGCAGACAAATATTCCATTATCACGACCATTTCTTTTCTGTCTGCTTTGATGCTATCACATCTCGATAGTTTGGTACTTGCTTACCATAACCTGTAGTAGGGGGTGGCTGAAAATATATTCTCTGCACTTGGATCTTACAAAATGCTTTTTTAAAAATAAAACCTAAATGTACCAAATTGGTGATTAAAAATGTAAAAATTAAGAAACACATTAAAAAAACTTGACATTTCTGTTTACGTACGAGCGCCTTCAGTTCTAATCTTCTGTGATGGCATACTAGGTTCTCCTGTCCCCAGAGTGTTTGTTGCTATTATCCGGAATTCATATTCCATCCATGGAATTAAATCGATCACTGTAGCAGATTCCATATTTCCTTCAATATCTGATGGGTCTAAAAAAAAGATTAAATGCTTTAGAATTTTCACACTTAGGTCAGCAACAGTTGATTGCAACAAAACTTGCACTATTCTTCAATCACACATAGACAACTACAGGAAACCTGATGCTGTACATTAGGAATACCACATTTTACAAGGAGTAGTCACAGCAGTGACTGGGAATATGGAAACTATGACACTATCTTGGATAAACACTTATACACTTTTAACTGGGTGTGAACCAGTACAAGTAGTTATGAGATTTCCTTACTAATTACATATTGTAGCTGTAGAATTTCATTTTACCTACAGACAAATGCAATGAGAAATCTGTAATGCAGAAACAGTAAAATAAGAATTCATTATACAGATAGGCAATGGCTAGATATGTAGGGTTCAATCAATTGATGAAGAGTGGTTTATAAAATGTGGTCCTAATTTGGTGCACCTAATTAGTGAACATGTTACAACTTGCTATCTGGTTCTGATCAACAAAGGTAAATGTTCTTGTAATTCCTGTGAAGAGACTTGTTATTGTCATAAGGATGAGCTTTTTAATCATAAATAAAATGAGTAACTCATGACTGTCTGCAATTCACAGACAATAGGGGTTGTTTCTATAGCTGTCTGCAGCTACGGAAAGACGGAGGATTTTCATTTATATACAAACAAGAGTTGTTTGTCAAATTAAGAGTCTTGTTTTCAGAGGAAGATGAGAATTGAGATATTCTGCACTGGAAAGGCAGCTGATTTGGACTTAAAATATAAATGCAATGCCTGCGAAAAAAACAGGCAACAGTGTAAGCAACAGTGTAAGCACTAGATGATGACACAACTGCCCTCTTCCTAATGATCATTAATTTTTTCATTCCAGAGTGAGGTCCTGAAGGAGAAAGAAACATATTTTCCATTTTCCTTTCTACCTGCCCGCCACCGTCCCTCATCCGTACTCAAATTATTTTTCTGTCTAGTCAGTAGAGCTACTGCAAACCTCCCATGTCATCCAAGCTGTGATACAAATTTGACATTCCCTCAATGTCTTCCTGGGCTACTTCTGATCTCCTAATTTAATTTTGCTGTCCCACAGATTCCCAGAATAATTATGAATACTTGGCACAATGAGAATCTGACCCCCTTAACTGGAAAGACCAACGTAAATGTAAACAATTTATTACATAACGCATTTCTGTACTGTGAAGTAGAATACACTTCTTTCACAAAACACACTCAGTATTACGAAACCTGAGATGAATGATTTGGGGGAATAATGCTAGTAGCAACAATAACAACAATATTTCCAAAATGCAATGCCAAAATATATTTTCTTGTTTCACACATTGAAAATTAGTAGCATTAACTGATAGCCTAAACATTTGATGACAGATCAATTTGGACTGTTCATCATGTGTCACTAATACAAAAGTTAACAGTGAGTCAAAATGGGAGCAGCTCAGCAATTAAGTAAAAGATTGCAGCGGTGCCAGTGATGGTTACTATGGTGATTTTACCTATTTTGAGGGAATCATCTATTTATAAAAATTCCTACGTTTGGCTCAAATGAAAACGTAACAATTTTGAAAACACCAGAATAGTTACTTTCAACTTTTCAGAAATTAATAATGTATATCTTTTGTGTTGGCGTCTTTAGAAAGGAATTCAGCAATCTAGATTCCTCCTGTCCCACCCAAGGTGTGAATTTCACTCAGCATTCTTTAGGGTAAGATTCAAAGTCTGACTGCATGTCTCACAGACTATATCAATAATTCTGAGAAGCAGAGAACTTCAGAGATGCAGAGAAGTTCATCTCATCATGCCAACACCACTGCAAGGAGGAATCTTCCTGAGAAGTGAGAAGGGTGGTTTCAAGTCTCTGCTCTGAGTCAGAGTGAAAATCTGAAACCAACACTTTCGTTAACTCTTACACCTCCATTTCCAGTTCCAGTAACACACAGCACAAAACAGTACCAGTTGCCACCTGAAATTCTTCACATTTCCTTATTTTTTTTAATGGAAAACTAAAGCATGAATAGGAAATAAAATATAATTTATCCTGAAAAAGGCAGAGGCTAACAGGATCCTCCCTCCTGCATGTGTTGTTACTGAAGCAAATAATCAGTTATTTGAACAGCTCTAATTTCTACATTAATTATTTTTTTAAAAGTTCAAAGAAATCTATTCTACAGAAGCCATTAAACAAGATGTAAGAGATAAGAAGGGGCTGGGGAACCTTCTGGGTTTATTTTCCAAGCTACTTTGACATAAAAAATATCAGTGCTGGCTGATGAAGGCAATTATATCCAACAGAACTACATATACTACATAGTCTGACAGAAAAATATGATTTAAGGCAGATGGCCTAGTATTTCTAACTTTTTACTCTAAAAAATGTAACAGATTTTCAGCTCAATATGTCAGTCTATTTCTTACACACCTGTAGTTTCAAGTGACAACTTAAATGGAAGACAATCACTGAAACTATTAATATTCTTAGAATTTAGAAATGCTGAGTATGGGATATCTTAATTCCACAGGAGAACACTTAAGTTGTAATTCATAAGGGTGGGATAATGAAACACATCGACAGGAAAACTCTGTATAGCTTGTGTCAATGCTAGCCTTCATAAAGCAGAGATACTAGTAGCTTAAAAATATTTTAGAATTTATGCTTTTATGTTAAATCCTGAAAAAAAATTTATATTACCATGTCCTGTACTCAGGTAGGTGCCTCTTAAACTGCAATTTTGTGGCACAGTGATGACATCCAGTGGTTAGAAGGATAATCTTAGCTATGTTTGCTCTAGGGGTGCCAGTTTTAATGCAACTGGAACTTAGTCTGCTCCCAGGAAAAAGCAGACAATTTTAATCACCTTTCTCCATAACAAATACAGAAATGAAGACACCCTCTTATCATCTAAATTAACCTGCAAATAAATTTTTACGATTCCAGTAGTTGATGTTGAATGTTTCAGGCAACAAGGAAAGAGGCAAAAAAACCAGGTAGCAACTCTGGCCTGTTCTTTTCTGTATTTCTTGATATTCAGTTCAGGCCCTCCAAATGCTGGTGACAAAACTGTTGACAACACACTGACAGGACAGTAAACCTGCAGCAGACATTAATAGCATCCCTGGTTTCCTTTTATTGGGATTATTTTCTGATTAGTCAAACTTTCTAATAATCATACTTTAAAACTTATTGTCTTTATTACTTCTGGCATTACTCCTACCTGTTTTGGCATCTTTCCACTCTTCCGATAGAAAGGTTTTTGACTGGATAGTGTATTTAGAAATAGGACTATGATTGTCTGTTCCACGACTCCAGGTAAGCGCTACAGCAGTGTCTCTAATTTCTTCTACTCTTATACCTCCAGGAGGGCCTGGAGGACCTGGAAAAAAAAAAAAAAGAGAGGGTTCAATTAACAAATTAAGTATGCTGAAAATTAAAGTTCATCAACTTTTAATACTCTACAGAGTTATTCAAAGGACAGCTACTCTTGCATTTAATAACTACCAAATAAAACTTCCACGATTCTTGCCTAATCAATATTGAGATATTCTTAAGTGAAAAGATGCTACTTTGAAACTGTTGCTGCTCTTTTTACAAAGCAAAATTGAACTCAGAAAAACCCACAAAATTTTCCTTCTCAAATTCCACGTAATGATGACCTTATGGGGGGCCCTCCTTTAATCTACACTTCTACTTGTGCTCTATAGGCCCTGAGTGCAAGTTATATGGAAAACCTTGTAACTTATTTTGGAGAAAAACAGTACCTTAAAAGAGAATTCTATAGATCTCTTTCCATTTTTCTTGGCCTTCATATTACCTCAATGTGGTAAAGCCCTCATCAGATTCAAAGTTCCTACAAAGTTCTGGCTTTGTTATTATGCTTCTGTTTTATATGATACACAGTTATCAGATATGTATTAACTGTTGTGTAAAAACAGATACAATGCATTAGAAGTATTGAGACATATTTTCTGCTTCAACATTCAGAGATAATAATATGCCAACATGATTCAGATAATTATCCAACAATCTGATTGAACAAGGCCCAGAGAATATTAAAAAAACCCCAAGAATACCATAACATATTTCTCTGCACTATTTACAGAGAAACCACAGAAAATCAAAACAAAAACAACAAAAAAGAATGGAATGAGATTTCTATGTCAGATTTAAATACAGAGTGTGCCAAATGTATCTTCAGCTCTTGAGCTCTTTATTTTCTCCATGCTGCTGAGCAAAAGTACTCAAATGAAATTAACTGAATCAAAAGCATATACTACTGTATGTTGTTGTCTCTTGGCTTCAATGAATATATCCTTCTAACAAGTAAGCAATTTCATTCCTTGGACCTCCTTTCAAGGTAAGGACTAAATACCTCACTGCGTGTGGAAACAACTTCTTACTCTTCACAGAGGATGCGCAAAGTAGAAGTTGTTGTTAAGAGCTGATTTTTAAGATGAGGGTTGTTGGTCAACTCTCCACCCTGGTAACATGCGTATTTGCTATCCCAGCTCTAAGGACACGGGTAGGTAAGGTCTGATGAGAGACCCATTCTCCTGCGAGACTGTTCACTTCAGAAGCCCTCAGGCTGTAAGGTATGGTAAGGTTCATCAGTCCCAATAACTTTCCTTCTTTCTTCAAATGATACCTCTTACAGCTTCTCACCTCACCATCACCTTCTGAAAATGGCATGTCCCAGGAAACACCAAGGGCCATAGGAAAAGGAAAAGGCTCCATAGGAAAGCTGATACAGGACCTACAACTAACCGCAAGGTTGGCAGTTCATTCAGCAATGGGGCATGGTTCCACTGGGTCCAAATATAGTGGGCAGAGCCAGGTGCTGATATGGCAGTCCCAGGTATGCCCCCGGGGGCAGTGAACTGGGTGCATGCAGGTGACAAACTGCTGCATATATCCAAGCAGTCCATCCAGGAGGCAGCTACCCATAGCACAGGCCTGAAGCACATCCAGGAGCCAGGGCCAGAAACAGAACTGGAAGCAGGCACAAGTGTAACACAGCCCCAGTGAGGGCAACACAGGGCCAGTAAGGTCTGTAGCTGCATGCAGGGGCTGCAGAGTGTACTAACATCACTAGCAATTTAAACAAGATCCCATAGAACAATCCATATGAACTGTTAAATTGTTTTGCGGACAGACAAAACATCTTCATGCACCTGCAGTGACAGTAACTACCCTTTACCGCTCCATTGATGTGATGCTCTGGAATACATCTCTTTGTTTTCATACTCTGCTCTTGCCTCTTCCTTACCAATGCAGTGAAACTACAATCCCACCTTTGTCATCTTTCAGAAGATATTTACTCTTGGCCTGGTAAGATGCTGAGACTTACACTGACAAAAAAAAGCAGCCGTAAGCGGAACTGTGTTCATTGTATTAAAATCCAAATTTTGAGAATAAAATGAATGCTAATTTCTTCTACAACATAATCTCTGAGTAAAGCCTCTAATTACTGGGTTGGAAGGGGAATCAGAAGCTTGATAAAGCATCTTGTCTCTCTTTTAATTTTTAAAAGGAATTGCTTACATAATACTAAGGCATATGAACAGATCCTACTCTTTTACTTTGCAGATGTATTCTGTAGTTTCATCACTTACCATATTTGCTTTGACATTTTATCCAAAACTGATGACATTCCATGGGCTGTTAACACCCAGCAAAAATTAAATGCAGAAATACTCAACTGCACAACAACCTGAGATGACAGAAGTTCAGAACCACGACACTAGCTATACTTCAGCTGCTCCACAGCTCCATGGTGTAACTCGAATGTTGGGCAAAACACAACAGCAAGGCAACTCAAAGTACAAGTTATATCTGCTTTGAATTGTCAGCAAAACAGATCATTAGCACTTCGGAATGTGTTATGCCCACAGGCACAAAAGAGAGCAAAATGCCCAAAGTACATTAACTCAGGCTATCAAAATTTCACATTGTAACGGATTTGTAGGATACATACTGTATGAGCAAGAACAGCATTTTGAGACTGCAGTAACACTTAACAGACATGAATCAGATAAAAACTGAGTGATAAACTTAATCCCAGATGTCTTGGTTTCTGTAATTTGAAAACTCAAAATCCTTTTAATGTAGGCCTATAATAGTATACACAATAATTTAATCCATACAGCTTTATGAAAAATGAGAAGTGACTTAGAAATGTATCCAGCAGATACATTGAAATGATCCTTGAAATCTATTTTTAATAATGGACACCAAATTAAACTGCGTAAAAATTGCTTTAACATATGGAAAATACCCATAATCAAAAAATCCTTATTGCTTTTCAGGAAAACACATCGTCAGTTAGACCTCTAAATGTCTGCAACAGAATCAGTACCCTGAGCAGACTTTTATGACTTTGTGTGTTTATGCATTTCTCATTTTAATTTCTGCCATCTGTTGATGAGAAATCCCATACCCTAAACAATCAGAAACACTCTTGTCTTGGTGTCTTGTCTGGGTGAAAACCAGCCCCGTTTCTGTATTACCTGGAGAACCTTACCTCTTACCACAAGGTCAGCTGAAGCTGAGGAGTTGTCCACAATTGTCTGAGCAGTGCACATGTACCTCCCCGCGTGCCGCAGCTGAACATTTTTAATCAGCAGCTCCCCATTGGATTTAATCTGTCACAAAAACAACACTTAGTGAAACTGGAAAACATCCCTGTGCAGCTACATGATACGTGTCTACACGTTTCTCCCAAATGATTTACAGTGGTTGCCATTTCTAAAAAGTGCTTGCTTTGAGAACAGGTCACCCTCAAACATACATCTGATTTATAGGACAGCTGTTGAAAATGTCCCTTGTTTCCTGAGGATCTGCAGTTCTTTACTGGGCATGAAAAAAACAGACACCTTAGTAAGTGATTATTAACAAGTCAACATCTCCCTCTTACTTTTTGAAGCCCATATCTGAACATTAAAGTCAGTCAAGATTTTGTTCATAAACCACAGTTAGAAGATTTTTCTGCACCATTACCTGCTTTTTTGAAGCACATTGGCAGGATAGCATGTCATGGAGTCCTACTAACAGCGCAGATGCTGTTTGGCTCTTCCTATTTCATCCTAAAGCTTTTTATCTCAGAGAGGCTACAAGCACAGCCTAAACAAAGATGCACCAAGACCTGCCCTGTACTCCTCTGCCCACCCTTGCTGCTGAGGCCCCTGTCAGGCTGGACATGCTCTTCCCCCGCTCAGCTCTCACTGCTCATTGGCAAACAGCAGGATCCCCAGGAAGCAATTTAGCAACAAGCAACAAGACTCATACACTCATCATCCCAGACCCTAATCCTCCCTTAACACTCTTTACCAATGCCAGACTATGGGGAAATACGCAACCATGTTTTCAGATGGCTGTGTGGTCCACTGGCTACCTCTGGCTGCACAGAGAGGCAAACAGAATACAGTAGTTTTGTCCTATGACACTTCTGAGTAACCAGATGTGCACCCGTAAAACAATGACTAGAACGGAGACCACTATGTGAACCACAGCTATTTGTAATGAAAAATACATTTTATGTGAAGACTTTAACTTAAGTGTTAAAAAATAACACACTCGAAATATTTTGCTCATCCATCCTGCATTTTATTCCAGAAAAAGATTACTAGGCTAAATCAATGAGTTATACATGTGCTAGTCTTAAAGGGGTTTCACAAAAAACCAAATGTTCCTTCCAAAATACATCAGAACTTCCATGGGAGTAAAAGTGCTACAAAAAATTAACAGACAGATTTATACCACACTATATCAATAAGGGCAACATTCAGATTTCCTAATTCACTGAGAATTGTTCAAAAATATAACTGAAAAAAATCCCAAAATCAAACATTGAGATAACTTACTGCAATCCATAGACCTTTACAGGCAGGGACAAAAGATGCAAAATGGTATGCACAAAAAGAAACTGCAAAAATATTTAGGTGTAAGAAGTGTAGTGCTACCATCATCGCATATTCTGGGGAGCACAAAAGACCTCTGAGACAATCTCGAATATTATGGGCTATGTCTCTGCATTTAGAAATTCAGAAAAAATGAAATAAAGTTATGCCATCCAGTTTCTGTTTCCTGATTGAAAAGGATGGGGAAAAAAGTAAGGTTCAATCTTTTCCAAAATCTCTGAAACTAGAATGCGAGTTTATAGTCTATATTTAGGGGAAATTAAAATGCCCAGATAACACTACCCTTTTACTTTCCAGAGTCCATTTGCAGGATTTTGGTTGCCAGCTTCAATTTCTGCTGGCATAAAATTTCCGCACAAACTGAAATCTGTTAACACCAATTTTTTTTGGTCCAACATAAGAATACACATATTTAAGAAATTATTGTGATAAATAAATAATTGGATAAAAGAAGAATCAAGCACACATGAAAGAGAGTGCTTGATTCTGGCTAGCAATACTTCAGCTGATTGCCTTACAGGGTCAGCAAGAAAGGCAGGTTACACTGTACCTTCTTTCATTTTGAGTGACACAAGTGCTGTTAGCAAGGTTCAAACAGATCAGCTGGATCAGTGAACAATCCAATATTCTTGATATATTCCAGATCATGTCTCTCTTACTTATTATTAAACTATGTCCCTGTGTAGATATATATTCACACTTTTCACTCAAGGGTAATATGACACAGCTTTTAATTTAATTTGTCAAAGTGCATGCAGCCTACAGAGATGAGGTGAGCCTGGGACAGTGTCATTCCTGCACTTGTGCCTCCCCAGTTTATTCATGAGAACTCCAAGGAGACCTGTCACAGACAGCATCCTTTGAAAATCTGCTGGAATTACTGCATAAGTGAACACTGTCTGGCTGCCTGACTAATCACATGCGAGCCCTACAGCGGGCTGAGCAATGCTGTCAACAGCTTCCAGGGAGAAAAATCAGTCAGCGTCAGTAGCTCTATGGGGACAAAGAAGGCAGCCACCCGCTCCTCTGTCCTCTAAAAAAATACAACAAAGAAGCTGCAAAACATCGAAGCCTTTGAGTTTTCAGTTCCTGTTTTTCATTTGGTTGTTGGTTTTTTGGTTGTTGGTTTGTTTTTTTTTTTAAATTCGGCTCTTATTGGTTTTGGTTTTATTAAAAAAGGCAAACAGTTCCCTACTTGACTGCTGTGTATAAATCCTTAGCTCATTAACACTAAATGTCATCCTAGAAAGAACCACAGCGCCTGTGATTCTCTGATCATTGCTTGCATTTTTATCTGCAAATAAACATAGGTAAATACTGGGAAAAGCTAAACTATAATAAGGTTTTAGAACAGAATTCTCATAATAATATTATTACTTCAAAAGAAATGATTAAAAATTCTTATTAGGACTACTACTCATTAATTTCTATGTTAGCACTTTAATTAAAATACTTCATTGTATTTATTAACGATGTGCCCATATACTTGCCCAAACAATATCTTCCCTTATAGGAACTTGGTTTTATAACCTAAATTATGAAAAACAGATCGAAAAAAGTAACAATTTAAAAAATCATCAACCCATAGATATGGCGTTATATCTTGTTGCTTCAGAAGCTCTCCTGGAGCAAGGTTTTATGCAGTTGGTAATGAAGCTTTCCATACCTCAGAAGAAGCCAAAGTTCTTGGTGGTAAAAGAAGAGCTTACCAAGCAAATAAAGAGTGCAGACATCAGTGAATTCTGTCCACAAATTAGATATGAATGTACTGTACGTTTTCATTCAAAAACCTCAGCTTGGCTACATTTAAAAATGCCTTCCTTAACTCAGAGAAGACTGAATCACAGACTGGAAATAGTGATAGCAACACTCAGGGATGTTCCAAGGGTATCTATGGTTCACCACTCAGTACTTACCAAGTTTCAAGCAAATACTTTCATCATATAAGCCCTATATTTATGATTTAATAGTGATGTCAAAAATAGCATTCTATGACCTATTTCTGATAGTCACTGTTTTTTTGCCAGTGCACTAAATTGCTGAAAGCCATCAGAATGTTCCCCTGTGCAATTAAGTACNATTTCTGATAGTCACTGTTTTTTTTTACCATCACCTTTGCCAGTGCACTAAATTGCCGAAAGCCATCAGAATGTGCCCCTGTGCAATTAAGTATCATTTACAGGAATCTAGTATTTTGATTGAAAACACTATCTATCCACTTTTGTTGGGCCCTCAGAGACAATAAAGGAACTTCTGTTAATATAACCTAAAATACATACCTAAAATTATTAACTCTAAATGAGTTCATGTGAATCGGTTTGATCCTGCCAGTAGAGAATTGGCTGTGTGGTTGCTACAACCAGAACAGATAATCCAACAGCTGCTGAGGAACGTTAATATAAATATGAATATAGATGTTTTCCTGATATTGTAATCAGAGATAACATGAGGACACGACCAGTGCAACTCTATTGTCTTGATCCTATTCACCTGAGACCTTGTTTTGTTTTATAAGCCATAGTTATAGATAAATAAAAAACTCAGCAGGATCATGATGACAGTCATTCCCACTAAAGAATCTTTTCCTTCTGTGAGCTATATTTATATGTAAAGGATATACAGTGTTAATTCTACAGTTGAGATGTGGACTGGGAAGTATTTCCAACAAATATATTATTCCTCTCCATTCAGCATACCACTGAGAGTTCCTGAGGACACTGTGCTTTGTACCAGCATCCCTGTGGTAATGGGCCTTGTTATTTCATTTACAACAGTAGAAAAAGCCTAGGTACTTGCTCACTTATGCTCATGGCTCACAACTTTCTGGCTGATGACAAACTTCATAATACACTGCAAACTACATTTCTCTGAGTAGTGTTCACACCTGGCTTTCTCAGCTGCTGCTACCTAACTAGGGATGGTACACAAATTTTGGTAGCCTGGTAAGTCTCACAAGCACATAAATGTTATAGTCAACTGCTTTTGCAGAGTATTTTTTAATTCTAGCACAGAAGTTGGCAGATCTTCATCTTCTAAACTAACTACAATTCTTTGGGCTGTAAGTAGAGTAAGTTTCCTCAAAGGCTTCTGTCAGAGAAAACTGCTTGTTGGCTTCGCCCTCAGCACTGTATCTTCTGCTTTCCTTCCCCTCCTTGCTCTTAACCACTGACTCCATCCATCTCATTCCATGCTCACTAGATTACTATTAGGCCATTGCCTCTAAATAGTACTCCAAACCTAGCCAAAATATGTGACTTCCAGCTCACTCATGTCTGAAGCACTTACCTAATACATCAAGGCAGTGTATTGAGACAGTACCTTGAGAGAGTCCTGGAACTCTCTTTCATTAAAAAAAAAAACCAGTAAGCAGTTGATTTGATTGGTCATGCTTCATCAACAATCACCTGCCACCTTAATACATTCAAAAACTGTACTAAATGAGCTCACTACAACTCTGGCTTTGTTCTAGCCCATAAATAACCTCTTCTTCTTAATCAGTGTGTAACTGAGCTTTCCTATTTTGACTAACCTGATTTCAACAAGGTGACCTGTTTAGCGGGTGAGGGAAAGGCTGTGGATGCTGTCTACTGGACTTTAGTAAAGCCTTTGCCACCATTTCCCACAACATTATCCTGGAGAAACTGGTTTCCTATGGCTTGGATGGGTGGACTGTTTGCTGGGTGAAAAACTAGCTGGATGGCCAGGCCCAGAGAGTGGTGGTGAATGGAGTTACATCCAGCTGGCAGCCAGGCATGAGTGGGGTCCTCCAGGGCTCAGTATTGGGGCCAGTCCTGTTTAATATCTTTATTGACGATCTGAATGAGGGGATCACGTGCACTTTCAGTCAGTTTGCAGATGACACCAGGTTGGGCAGTAGTGCTGATCTGCTGGAGGGTAAGAAGGCTCTGCAGAGGGATCTGGACAGGCTGGATCGATGGGCCAAGGCCAATTTCAGGAGGTTCAGCAAGGCCATGTGCCAGGTCCTGCACTTGGGTCACAACAACCCCAGGCAGTGCTACAAGCTGGGAGAAGAGTGGCTGGAAAGTGGCCTGGTGAAAAAGGACTTGGGAATGGTGGTTGACAGCAGCTGAACATGAGCCAATGTGTGCCCAGGTGGCCAAGAAGGTCAGTGGCATCCTGGCTTGTACCTGAAAAGTGTGGCCAGCAGGACCAGGGCAGTGATTGTCATTCTGTACTCAGCACTGGTGAGGAGGCACTTCAAGAACTGTGTTCAGCTTTGAGACCCTCATGACAAGAAAGACATTGAGGTGCTGGAGTGAGCCCAGAGAAGGGCAACAAAGGCTGGTGAAGGGTCTGGAGAACAAGCATGATGAGGAGCAGGTGAGGGAACTGGGGGTGTTTAGTCTGGAGAAGAGGCTGAGGAGGGACCTTATCAGTCTTTACAACCACCTAAAGTAGTGAGGTGGGGGTTGGTCTCTTCTCCCAAATAACAAGCAGAAAATTTGTCCAGGAAAGGGTTGTTGGGCATTGGAACAGGCTACCCTGGGAAGTGGTTGAATCACCAACCCTGGAAGTATTTAGATGTGTAGATGTGGCACTTAGAGACATGTTTTAGAGGTGGACTTCGCAGTGCTGGGTTAGCAGTTAGACTCAATGTTCTTAAAGGTCTTTTCCATCCTAAACTAGTCTATGATTCTATAATTGCCTAAACATTTTACCCCAATTCTTCAGTTCTCTTGAACTTTCTATTAATTTCCTGGTCTACAGCAGGAGCTAGACTACACACTCTGCAAGGAGGATTACCAGAGAAAGCAGTGAAGAAAGATAAAAATTAAAATCCCTGTATATTTTCTGCTGCAGAAAACAGTGGAATCATGAATCATAGAATAATTCAGGTTTGAAGACATATTTATACAATAAAATTAAGTGTCTCCATAGCAATCTACTGAAGCAGGAGCATGCAGTAGAGTAACTTTGTCTATCCATGTCCAGCATATGAACTGCAATTTAAAATACTTTACAAAAACCAGGCAGGTATAAATCTCTACTCCTCTAATCTGATTTTTATAGTTCAACTTGTTCTTTGTGGATTACAAAACCATCAGTTTTGGAGAAGAAACAAACAAAGTGTTTTGGCAAGCACTGTCTCCAATCTAGAATTCATCTCCTCTTTCAGAAATCCACAGTGTGAATTTTGGTATCTGGACTAACCACCTTTAACAGTTAAACAACAAAACAGGCCCTTCCACGTGTGTTGTACTTAAATGAAAAGTACCTGTCTGGCCGTGTATGTTCAGAATATCATGAGTGTCATCCTAGAAGACTGTGAAGCTTTCTGTACTTCAAAGAGAGATAAAGTAAGAGGAATAATATTTGCATAAGGAAAAAGCAAGCTTTTGAGTATTCAGAGAAGTCTACACTACTGCAGGTTAACCGCATGATAGCTGCAGGGATACAGAGCCGGTTGTGCACAGACACCTTGGATTCAGAAGCTACTTCAAAGCTGAATACAGCCTCAGCTACGGGTCCTGCAAGTTCTATGCTGAATGCATGTGTCTGCCTTTGTGCCATGTCCCTGTACCTATGAACACTGGAGAGAACACTGCACAGTCAGAATCCACACTTCAGAGTCAGTGTGGATTCAGCAGGTCTTAATTCCTGCTCTGTGGCAATCATGACACCGAGGTGTGTCAGCATCAGCTTGAGAAGTGCCCCCTTCATATGAGAAAATGCGAGGGGGTAACAAGTCCGTTGTCTCTATGACAAAATTCATCACCTGGCCTTACAGTATCTTTCCATCACCACTTACTCTTTCTTTGAATACTTAAAGAAGAAAGCTATTTGCAAGCAGGTCAAGTTCCTGAACACTTGTACAGCAATTCAATTTAACTTATTAAAGATAAAATGGTGAAAAAAAATCAGGGTTTCAGGTTCACTGATATCGCTTAAGACAACTAATAAGTAATGTAGCAAACAGAAATATTGCTGGTATGGAAAGCATTTTAAAAGGTATTTGTGTCATTATGTCACTAAGACAACTACAACCTAAATTTGGACTCTTCCTAAGTCTATATTCAAGTTTTTGACTTGAACCAGTTAAATTATGGAGTTCCTTTTCCTTGCTATCCATACAAATAGACTAGTGGGACTCAAAAGTATATAAAAAAATAAGACTAGATTTTTGTAATGAAATTAAAGGAATAGTTTTATTTGGATACTGTATATATATTTTTATACTAATATCTTAAAAGTAATCTTTTCAATCTTTAAAAATACATGACAAAAAGCAGATCTATAAGTAACAAATGAACAAACATTAGAGTTTTCCAGATTACTTGAAGAGCTGTATCTTTTTGGGACTTGAAAAGATGTGATAATGTTTAGTTCCTCAATCAAATAATCAGAGGAACAACCATATATAAAGTTAAAAGGAATCAATTTAATAGTAAGATTCTGAAGATTCCATTTGACTCTTTGGAAGCTACCCAATTCTTTTTTTTTTCTTTTTTTCCACTTTACATACTGCTGTCACAGGAAATGAAAACAGAACTGACAAATATCCTTTTGAGAAATTAATTTTAGTACTAATGTAATGTAAATTAGCTTGCCTTCAGCAGTGATGGATACCAAAGCTTGCATTTAAAGAAAGAAGAATTGTGCATGTGTTTACATGAATTTAATTAGCATTTCATTACGTCTATATGACAATAATAATAGTATTATTTTGAGAACTGAAATACTGTGGCTCTATCAAGTTTCAGCAACTTGATCTGCATAGTCACACAAATAGTGATATTATCTGAGGGACAGATGAGGATCCTTCATCAACAGGAAATTATAGCACCGAGCACATGCTTCGTATACCCAGTAATCTTAATATTCACAGTGGAATATCTTTTTCTTTTGTGTTTGTGAAGGGCTGGGTGGCAGCACGTTTCAAGCGCAGCAGTTCGGGCTGCTGCTGTCAAATGCAAACCAGCTCACCCTTTACATCCAAGAAAGCTTGAGCAAACCTGCCACCCAGCGACTTCAGCTCAGAACTGCCACGGAGAGGGAAACTGGCAGGAGAAAATCCCTTTCCTTGCCCAGGAAGGAGGAAAACCCCTTAATGCAATAACACAATAACAAACGAATAGAACAGAAATACAGAAAGTGCATATTCCTATTAATTATATCCTACATAAACCTTTGCATTGGATTTGCTGAATTTGATAAAAATTCTGTATTTGTTATTATTTAAGCACTGAACCACCTAATACCTACAAACGCAGACTTCAAATGCAATCCTACTGTCCCCTCTGTCCTGGATAAAGACCAAGCTGCCTGTGGAAGAGTAACAAAGATTATTTGCACTTGCTTTGCATTTGTAAGCCCAGAATAAAGGCTTAGGAATGCAAAACAAGAAGATGCCTCTGCTAAAATAATTTCTACCCGTACTGACAGATCAAATGCAAAAGGAACACAACAAGCCAAGAAATATTTTTCAGGAAGAAGGATATCCTTCAGGGTTTATACACTGACAAGCAAATCAATTGATATTTAGATCTAAACTATTTAGTTTTAAAGGTCTAAGTGAATTAGGAGTTCTTCAGCTTCTTCTGAATCCTGTGGACTATCCATCCCTATAATCTATTGAAAAAGGAAATATTCCAGGACAAGATTCAACATCCACATGAAGAGAAGCACCTCTTTCTCTCCCTCTGAAGACCACAGGAATTTTGTAGAGACCAAGGCAGCCTAGGAAAGTTAGAGTAATTTGGTTTTGAAATGAAGCACTTCAATAAAGGGTCTAAAATATTGTGGAGATAATCAGAATTTGAGATCAGGAATCCAGGACCACTGGTTATCTGGAAGCTGAAACAGGTGGTTGGGAACTAAATAGTATTAATCTTCTAAGAGAATTACACATTTTCTGAAGGCCTGATTTGGTCCCGTATTTGCCAACTTGAAGTGTTTTGCTAGAAAGTGCCCTAAAATCAGGATTAAATTTCAGAATTAATTTCTCCTAAAAAAAAAAAAAATTATTTCCTTCTATTTTCATTATTTAGAGGAAACCCCGAAAGTATGTATCAATGAGAAAAAAATTTTTGTTCAGCATATTCAACAGATGACCCATAGGTGGAGAAAGTTCAGGTTCCCTTCTCTTGCATTACAAACTCTTCTGATAAAGCCATTTTTTACCTTCCTTCCACACCAAAATAACAGATTCATCAACATTTTCAGTCTGTTTTTCTGTTTTATGGAACAAATTTCCTTGTGTGACATCTGTTAGGTAACCAAAAGCAAGCAGCTAAATAAAATCTGACCCAGAGTGATTTTATTTGCTCTTTTACAAGGGGTGAGTTTACTGGAGCTTTACTCTTCAAGCTCTTATTTTGACTGACACTCAGACTCATTCCAGTCTTTATCAAAGGACAAACTAATGCAATTAGGAGGCAATTCAAGCTTTTTCAAGGTATTCCTATGCATTGATTATTACCAGAGTGTAAATATAAGCTTATCAAAAGTGTGACTTAATAGTCACCTGCAGGAAATGTTTTGAAAGATGGCAGTGTACTGGAGAAGAACTACATACTTTTTATTTCCTGAGGCAACACAAAATACCCTGCAGACTACTTACTACCCTGCTACTGAGAGTGGACATAGACTTTCAGGAGATTTATTGCAGAAAGGGGTGTATGTCTTTGGGTTTCAATGTTTATGAGCTGATCTTAGCAAACTTCCACTGGCTTGTTGGACAAGGACATGCTCTCTCACTGAAAGAGAGCAGTGCGGCTTCTTAACCAAGTCTTACAACTCAGCAAAGGAGCAGGTTGAGGCAACTCTTGACTCCTCAAAGGGCTGGTTTGTTCCAAATCAGACTAAAATAGTTACACTTTAAACATCTTTTCACATGGAGATAAACAGACACTGAAAGCAAAAAAAGGAATCTCTTGGTCCAAGGAAAATCAGGTAATACTGCCAGCCTAGGAGAAGGACTTTTCAGGAGGCACTGGTACATCATTTTGAACACAGAGCTGAAAATAAACATGGTCCCTGGTGTTCCCAGACACTACCACTACCATTAGCAACCTTTTCTCTCCACAGCCACAATTTCTCTTGGGAGCACAAAAAAACCCCCAGGGATCTAAATTTGAGGGTTTTCATATAATTTAAACCCAGAATAAATATTTATACAAGTAGGCAACCACTTGGAGGTTGCTGAATATTAGGCAAATCAGCATGTGATTAGACATAACAAGAAAGGATTTCTAATAGAGACATTAATTTTGAATAAAACTGATAGAAGACTCTAAAAACATAACCACACATGCAAATACAAAAGAAGTATGGGCTTTTTATATGCTAAAATGAGTATCTTTGTATTAACTTGTTTAGCCTTCACATAAACTGTTCTTCCTCACTGTTTACAGACTGTTTGACTCCTACCCACCATCTGGCCCAGTTTTGTGCCAAATTCCAGAAATGTTGATGAGAAAAACACGGGTAAATAAAAGTGAATGCATATGCACACTTTTTTGGAGGTAATTTGCACCCTGTTTACAATCAGGCTACCTACTTACCAGCCATTCTCCCTAATAATCAGAGTGGGATTTATCTGAGGTACCAAATACTTACATCAATTTAGATACCTGATTTCAGGTATCTGCCTGCAAGTGTCTATGTGTCTGGAAGGTGTCTGAATTGTAATTCTATTTTATGTTCTTGGCCTACTGGACCTGAACCAACACAAAAAAGACAACTATTCACAACAAAGAAAACTAGGCTTTCATGTATTAAATAATGATCTATAGTATCTTACCATAACATTCCTTTCATAATGTTCGTGTTCTTTCTCAAAATCTATTACAAAGCCATTTAGAGACCAAATAAATGTCAGGTCTAATGTGGGATCATGGGATGCAATGCATTGCATGGTAGCATTCTCTCCAACGGTGACATCAACATTCAACGGAGCTAAAGTAATCCTTGTAGGTTCTGTGAAGTTAATGGCAAACATGGAAAATTCCAATAAATAAATGTTTATTCAAATACAAGCTCAGCTTCATAACTATTTGATCATACATTAAACCACTCCCTCAAACTCTAGTTTACGTGTTATTCATACAACTACATTTCAAAGGACCAAACTGAAGGGAACAAAGAAAATGTTTTACAACTAAAATGCCTGACTTCCGTTTACCTGTTTAAATCTCTGAATCACATTACAACTATTTTTATTCATTGACTGTATCTCAAGTAGAAAGAAGACACATGATGAATCTTACGCGACTTGTGTTGTGTTTCTTGTTTCAATTATAATATTTCCTATGTTTTAAAACTTGTCTCTTTAATGAATGAGTTCTACTTGGTTAGGCTGTCAGATGTTCATTAGAACATTGCAGGGATCGAGATCTTAATTTATCTACTTAGAAACAATATAATAGATGCATAACAAATTGTGTAAATAGCTACATGTGAAAAAGAACAGAAAACAATACAAGGAAAGGAAGAAAGCTGTACATCCCCCAGCAATGTCTCTTATTATTACAGGAACTAAAAAGAAAGCACACCTCTCACAACACTTGCTTGAGCTCTTAACACACACATCAAACTCATATGGCAAATTAGCAACTGTTCTGGAAGGGACTCACTGGATCAGTGAGACTTGTTCCTTTTCTTACAATTATTACCATAAAACAAAAAGCCACAGAATATCTTCCTTATGCCATGACATGTAATATCTGTCCCACCAATATGAGAGTGGTAGTCGGGCATCAAAAGTTGGAAGACAATAGCCATAAGAAAAGAGTTATTGCCACTAGTTAAAACCTAGGCTTGAGCTTGCTCCAAGGAGCACACTCCATTCCACCATACACAGAAAAAGAAAATAACCTCAGTAAGCCCAGTATTTTGTCAATCTGCCCCAGAAAGAAACCTTTCCCCAGATCCTACTCTAGTAATCTAAAACGTGCTTAATACTGAGACTGCGAGGATGGCACAACTACTGCCTTTTGCAGTATGGAGCATCTCACAGTGTATTGGAGCAACCTGTTAACATCTGTAAGGTCTCCAGGGCCTTACATATGGACGCATGCTTAGGATACTTGCTCCATTCCAGTGTGGTGGTGCCTGTATGCTCAGTACCAACACCAGTCTAAAAAGTTGCTGGAAGAGTGGACCAGTGGCAGGGAACGAACAGCAACTGGGAAAAACCATCAGAGTTTGCAGCACCTGTCAGCTTCAGATTCAACTTTTTATTTTCCTACAGTCATGTGCAATGTCTGAGAAGTTTTATGGGCCACACAATGTGCTGGGGAATGCCACTTTCAATGCATTCTTCATCAACCCTCACCATTGCCCACAACGTGAAAATGATTTTGAAAAAAGTCAACTGACCTTTTTGTTTCTGCTGTGATATATTACACTCTAGGCGTTCATTTGTAGATGAATCAGAGCAGAATTTTACAAAATTTAGGATTTCTTTATACTAGTTTATAAGGTTTACAAACATATTGGGTTTTGTTTCACTGTGCAAATTTAGTATGCAAATGTTCTTCCTGATTTTAGAAGATATGCTGTAACAATTAAGGGGCTGGATATATTTATTTACATAAACTTCCAAAATAATTAGATGCCTGAGGGTAATATTAAGATATATGAAACAGCAGAAGATAATAAAAAGTAACTGCAAGCATCAAAATACAGTTTTACGTTTCATTTGGTACAATATATTTCGAATGTATCAGCCAGAAAATTGCTTTCATATGATGCTACAGACTAACTCTTCAATTAGCACAACAATATTGTGGCACTGAGCTGTCACATCCAGCATGATTTCTGCAACAGGGATTAAACACGTATTTGACAAATGACTCCTCTACTATCAGTGGTACTTGAGAAGACAGAGCTGTCACAGAATGCTGTCTTTCCTGTCTGTAGTCTACAGTTATCTAATTATTTGACATCAGATTTAGAATGCACAATTAAGGGTATCAGTACTCAATCAGTAAATACAAATACTGATAAAGGAAGATAAGTTAGAAATGCAATCATAAGGATATACACCCTTATCCCACAAATTTCATGCGTATTTCTTTAACAGCAATGCTCTCTCAAACATGTTTATACCACCAGCATCACCACCACCACAACACCACACCAAACCCCCCACCAAAACAAACAACCAAATCAACCGAACTAAACCAAAGCCTGCACAAAGCAAAACACCACAACACTAAGGAAGGTCAGCAGGAATCCCATTTCTCTGAGTCATGGCCCCAGAATCACACCTTAGCATGAGTGCTGAGCTACCAAATAGAGTGAATGCATTAAAATATGTCAGTTTAATGTATTTTATTTAATAATCTCTTATGGAAAAATCAACCCTGAAAATTGAGACACAGTGTTAGAACTGGTGCAAACATACCCAGTTTCAACTGAGCAATATGCTTTAAAAGCATCAATTCATTTATAATGAGCAATTAAATTAGAAAGATGTAGAACAGCTTGAAAAAGCACTGCAATGCTGGAAAAAAATTAGTGATTTTGAATTAAGGGATTCTACCCAAAACAAATTAATGCAATTCTGAGGCTTACCTGTCATTTCTAGAACACCAGTGCTATTGGCTTTTCCTCGGTTATTTTCTGCAAAACAGGTGTAGCGACCTTCATCCAGCTTTGTGACATTGATAATTTCCAGGCTCCCATCATCCCAGATACGTATGCTATGGAAAGTGCAAAAAATACATCAAGAGAAATTAGATTTTATATTAGAAAGCAATGCTTCCTGTACAACGGTAGTAAGTGAAAGAAGAAACCACAAACACCATTTCAAAGCTCATATCTAACTACTGGATTGATAAACAATCCTTCAGTAAAAAACATTTAAAGACACTGTGGCATGATGCGATGTCTCAGATTGCTGGAGCAAGAGAATGTACTTCTATTCACTTGTACTCATTCAAGTATTTTTCTTAGAGTTTTATGGTACAATTCAATTCTTAAACCAGACTAGGTGAAGTTGGATACCCTGCTAACACTTTGAATCTGTACTGCCAGCAACATTTTGGCATATTATTTTCCTGAAGTTACACATTTTCCTGTCCCTGAAGTCTGCAAAATGGAGAACTATCCTACAGGATAGAAAAATAAGGCTACATTTCTAAGGCTCAAAGTGTTCACTAACAGTCAATACTAACCGGCTCCCATTTACAAGTAACTCTGTTCCTTTGCTCCAGGAGAATTTTGGCTTAGGAGCAGCTTTAGGCTTGCATTCAATGACTACACGGCCTCCTTTAGCTGCTAGGATTTTCTTCTTCATAGGGTTCAGTTCAAAAGTAGGAGGTGAAGCTGAAAGCAAAAATTAACATAAATACTGCTGTTAGTGATTTTACTGCAAAATAGAATTTGTTTGCAACATGCAATAAATGTCAGAACTCTTGAATTGTTTACAAATGTTCATTATTCAGGCCAGTGAGAAAAATATTAATGATACAGATGATGTTCTGGGAAGCACATGGTAATCTAAAAAAACCAGGAAAAATCATTATGTAGTTCTGTGCTGTGTTACACTAGAGGTTTCTTTCTATCGATTTCTGAACTTTTCATCTGAGTTTAATCTAACAAGATCAAAGCCCACTGAAAGTTCCTCCCTTTCAAAAGGCCTTTTGATCAGTCCTAATAAAATTCAGATTCCTGGAGGTAAATTTCTTTCACAAGTTGCTCACTCAATCATACTTCCAAAGAATAGTTTGGTTTACTTTTCAGTGGTTTTAACCCTCTCTAGAAACTAAAGTTGTGCCCTTCTTATTCTTTGTGGTTTTCTGTTTGACCAGCTGGCTTTAGGTGCACTCAGATGTACAAGAGTATTGAGACATGACTGTCGTAAGCACCACACTTATGTCTCTGAGGTCAGATCTTTGCTTACTAATTTTCTCTTTATTTGAAACCAAATAAAAGAAAAAAGCTTTTAATTATTTTGCATCTCAGCATACCACCATTAATCACGCCAGCTTGTGCACATCCTGAGGAAATAAGGCTATTAATTAATTACAGAAGTACAGAGCAAAACTCTGATCAACATCCACATCTCACCAACCCTGTACTTTGAAAATGCACACACAGAAAGTGCTAATTTTGTTTAAACCAAGCTGGTAGGGAGTACACAGTAATGGAAGAACAGTGTAGAATGAAGCGTTGTTGTGCAATGGGTTGGGAAAAACAGGAATAGTTTAGCTCTTGATAAAGTCTGAAGGCAAGTGTGAGATGGAAAGAACAGTAACTACTGCAGGGAAATCTAGGAAAATATGTCGTACAGCCAGTGTTTCTGCTCTAATGAAATCAGTAAAAACATCAGAAATTGTTTTAAGGCTGAGAACTCTGGATCTGAGAGTCAAACTTTCAATAGGATGGTTCCTAGGAAAACACAACAGATTCATAACTACATCCAGCCATCAAATGTCACAGCTATGTTGCATACAAACATGGTGACTTGGGTGTAATGGGTTCTAGAAAGCAAAAGCAAAGGGTAGAGCAAAGATGAAGAGCTTCAAAGGCCAAGTAAGTGACAGCATCGTTTCTTAAAAAGCGAATTTTTCCTCACAGAGGAGTGATCATAGGTGAGCAAAAATAAAAATGCTTCTTAACCAGTTTTGCAAGCTTGAAAGTGTAGGCTGCAACTCCACATGCTTCATATAACTTCTGCACTGTCAGTTCCTCTGAGAGGGAACAGCAGGAAACAAACATCATAAATAAGAACAGAAAACATGCCCCACAAGTTGGTAACTTTATTCCTCAAGTTGTTGTCAAAAACCAGCTAGAGAGCTCAAATAAACCCCATCTCACCTAGATTGAATGAGATTCTTAGCTTCATCCTCACAGGAATCTGTTACCAAACAGTATTTGCAAATATAACTGCTATCTTACTCAACCCTGAAATAGTAAATAGAGAAGTAATCCCACTGACCCACGATCTTCAGTTCAGCATTTGCATAAATAATTCCGTGCATGTTTTCTGCTATACACTGGTACATGCCGGCATCGTCAAAGGTCAGACTTTGCATTCTTAGTTCACCTTTCCGGAACTAAAACACAGAATCAATAAAACAACAAGATATTAATATAAACTACATAAGCTGAAGAATTCACACCCCTCCACATTCTTTCTTTTTCCTTTTTTTTTCTTTCTTTTCCTTTTATGGTGACACTGGGTTCACCTTTTTTTAAATAAAGATTCAGTGTCATTCAATACTTAAGTTTCTGGAAAAGTCCTAGCTAAGTGTCAGTAGACACATTTACTCTCCAATCCCCTGTTATCATATCAATGCAAACACTGCTGATTCAGAAATAAGAAACAAGGAATTAAATTAATTTTATGCACATAAGCTTTGTTATGCCATGCTCACTGGTCAGTACTTTCTGTTGTTACATCATTTTACAACAGAAAAAAGCCAAAGCAAGTCCCAGTGAGGTAGGAGTTTTTCAGAAGTTTCCTCTGGGAGATGGTAGAAACTATTTTCTATTACTTTGTTTTAATGAAAAAAAGAAAAAAAACAGTCAATCAAAATAAGGTAGTTAAGGTGGGGTATTTGGTAAATTACAAATAGATGTCAATCACTTTATGAAAGATCATGTTAATATATTCTGTTTTCTTGTGAAAATCAAGCTGAAATCTTTAACCCTTGTATCTAAGTACATTGGAGTGCATGGAGCAGTGGAAGATTAAGAGAATACTACTTAGCTGAAAAGAGAACAGATTAAAGGAAACATATTTTCTGACTGTTTTATGTGAAAATGTTTTAATGAGTTTTTCTAAAAGGAATCTGTGTTGTGCGCTAAATGAAATGCCTAATTGCAAATTATCTGTTTTAAAAAGAAATTATATTTTCAAGGCAATTAACATATTTTTGCTAGCTTCCATTTGGAGGAAGCTTATCATCTTATCATCACAGTAACACACACCAAAATCTTCTGGTGTACTACTGGAGACTTACACGCTGTGTTCTGCATCCCAGTATGTCGATTTTGTCAGTGAAAGCCAAGTTCAGTCGGGACCAGCAAGCAACTCACTTGTTAAATTATTTGTTTGCAATAACTGCCAAATCTAGACAAAACCATTGTTTTTCCTGGTTTAAGCCACCTCCATATAGCAGATAGTGACATCCCTGTTCTCCCTCCAACATCACACATTTTTCTTAAGACTTACAGTCAAAAAACAAGCCGCCTCATTGTCTTTTTTTGTTTGCTTGCCAAGATCAGAGTCACCAGAGCTCAACAGATGCAGAGCTGCATTGTGCCCTCATATTCTCTTGTTTTTTTTAACGGCTTTTCATATAGTATAAGCAACAGACTTTAAATACACTTTTGAAATGCCTGAACAGATTTTTCCCAGAGAAGCTGTGGATGTCTCATCCCTGTAATTGTTCAAGGGCAGGCTGGATGGAGTTCTGGGCAACCTGGCCTAGTGAAACTTGCCCCTGCCCATGGCTAGGGGCTTGGAACTAAATGATCTTTAAGGCACCTTCCAACACAAACCATTCTGTGTCTCCATGATTCTAGGACAGAAAATCTACTTTGTTTAAACCAAATATGCAATGTAACAGAATTAAATTATCAAACAGTACTTCTTTAAACTTCTTTTAAGCATCACCCAAACATTTGCAACACTCTGTGTCTAGAAAACATGTGAAAAAATACAGGATATAGAAACACCACTGATAATTTAAAAAATACACTTTGTCGCCATATCTCCACTGACTCTATTTTGTCTTATATTTTTAATGACACATTCATATTTAATGTGGTAAAAAGGATTAATTTTAAAGAGAAGCTGATACACATTTTTTTATCCAGAGTGAAAAGCATTAACAGGCCCGGAGGAAAAATTATATCCATCTCCTAAATATGTGGTCATGTTAAGTTCAAAAGTTAAGTTCATAATTCAAAGCTGAATACTAAACAGCCTGAAGAAACAAGAGAAGATTGAGATGAAACTTTAAAAAATAGATTTTAATGCCTCATACAAGTGGAATCAGCAAATATTTGGATCATTATAATTAATTTTCCTTTAACTTTTAATAATGCATGCTTCAAAAAATTGTTTCCATGAGCTAACCAATCAAGCCTGTGTTACCTATAGCAATACACTCACCGAGGCACCATTCTTCAGCCACCTAATTGTTGGAATAGGCTTGCCCGTAGCCACACAAGGCCAGTACAGGTCACTGCCGATATCCCTTTCTGTGTCATTGATATGTTCAACCCACTCAGGAGCAGCTGCAGAATAAAATACATGATGCATTGTAAATATAGCACATAGATATTTAATTAGCATTATGTTGTATTAATTTCACTGCTTTTCCCATGATACTTAAAGAGGCAACACAAAGTAATGGTGATAACTCAGCAACACACCAGCACAAAAAAGAAAGTTTTTGTCTTACAAAATAGATTCAAAATAGCTTCAAACTATTTTTTATGAGAAGAAAATTTGGAATTGAAATAATGGTTCCTGAATGACCAAAGACATAAGATATTACCACTTATATTGACCTGTAGATTATTCAGTGTGGAAATTAGTAGCAGCATAAAAATGATAGTTAAATGACATGAAATTGTGTAAAACTGTGTATGTACTGAAAGGATCTCCAAGAAATTATTCTCTTGGTCCAGACAGGATATGTAAGAAATTAATATTGAAAATGGTCAAGCATTTTTGCTTTTGCTAAGCAAACAAACCAATTTACTTATTATGAGAAGTAATAACCTTCCCACACTAATTCTGAGTTTGATGTACAAAAGTTCTAGCACTTAACTGAAGATCTTAATTCAGAAAATCTTCTGTACAGCCAATGAAAGACATAAATCTTCTGAGGGTGGTTCAGATGTTATGTGTGACCTTTTCATGTCATAGTTTTGTGGCATAAACCTCAGACAAGAAGTCAATTTACTTGGGATGATTTCACTACGAATAGTAAGATACAATTTTTGGTTACCTAATTTAACCAAATGCATAAAGGGAAGTGACAGAGGGCAGAGGAATAAAGAACTGTTCATAGCTACTAAGAGAGAGAGCTAGGACAGAACACACGAACAAAATGAGAAAACAAGAAATCATAACAAACCTAATGGTATCTTTTTCCTCCCAGAAGTTTTTTCACTTCAAGTACTATAAATTGATTTAATTTACACTATGCATAAGTATATTAACACATAACTGTCAAGGTGTATATACCAGCTATCATAACCAGACCAATTGAGTACTCATTCAATTAATTCATAAATATCATGCCTGGCATTTAATGCAAGAATTTTGATTCTGCTCTATTAACTTCAACAGCAGTGTGTGAGGATGATAATACGAATCACCACTGACATCAAGCCTGAAAACACAGGTATTTCCAACATAAGCAAAAGCAACACAGATCATCAACAATAAAATTGTTCTTCCTACCTTGTACATAAATTCTTGCTTGATGTTTATCTTTTCCTTTATAGTTTTCAGCTTCACACTCATAAAGTCCTTCATCTTCATACTGAATATTGAAGATCTTAAGAACTGCACCAGACATGCTTATCTCAGCAGAGGCTGGCAAGGGTTCAAGGTATTTACTCCATCTGAGTTCAGGAACCGGACTTGAAAAGGCACAGTAAAGTACAAATCAGCATGTTCAAGAACTGGCTGTTAAATGGCACACTACAAAAAGAGCATTTGATCATGAAACATGTATTTTCATTCCCTGAAACATGAAAGCAAACCATGCTGTACGATAACTTTAAAACACACTTACTTTCCAAGAGCAAAACACTCCAGTGTCACGTTTTGCCCCAGGAGAGCGTATGTGTCCTTGAACTTCACCTTGATATCAGCAGGATATACTTTTGCTCCTAATATGAAAAAAAAGATTCTAAGAAAAGGCATGTCAGAAAGTTATGCAGCTATTAAAATTTCCACAGTTCAATAAAACTTTTCTTAAAATTCCAGACAAAATTTTTCTTTACACTGGATAAATAGCCTGTCAATTCATAAGATCTGACTAAGAACTGAACTTTTACTAGAAGGCACAATCGTTTTACTCAGCAACTAGTTATCTTCCTCTGGGTGACAAATCCTAACTTTTTTACAGAATTTCTAATTGCATTTGAAGCACGATGATGCACTCTGTGTGTGGGTAGGCAAAAACCTGACTCTCTATTTTCCACAGATTTTTTTACTGGATAGAATATTTTGAATTATTTTGAATTTAAGCCCAGTTTTATCTCAGTAAGGGTATGGAGGAGCTAGAGCAAGCACATCTACAGTTTAATGAGAGCACAGGGATGTAGGTGCAATCAAATCTCCCTACTAGCAATCCCTGTAGGAATCCTCTTGCAATTCTAGATGAAGATGGCAGTGTGAATACTGGCCATGGAATATTTGGTCAAAGATCACTAATTTGAAATTATTCAAATTCAATTAGTAATATGAAAAATTTTACAGATAAAAGGGTCACTGAAAAATTGATCATCAGTTTATAAGAATCTAGTGACTGACAGTCTGAAGTGGCAAAAGGGAACTTGGTTCCTATTTGGAAAACATGTAGTTCTCCTGAAGAAACAGTGACAAATAATCCAGTAACACAAAGCTACAGAGGTGTTTTAGGAGATTGACCTATGAGACACAAAGCCCTTCGGCCACTGTTGGACAGGAAGTTTCATAAGGGGAAAAGGATTTTCCTCTTTCATGGGGGATTTTCTGGGGGAAAAATGTAAATCCTAAAGCTGTTCATCAACATTTACATGAAGTTTCTGCTTTACAGTCATACTCCTTTGAACCAATGCCAAGACTAAAAAAGTTATTGAAAATTTTGGAATGAGATCAGGGGCTTATCTTATAAAAGTGCTGCGGATTCTGGGGATAAGAACTCTGTTCTCAATGATTTGAAAGGAATTTGTGAATGAATCTATGGAGATTTCCTTCATTAAGTTTTCACTGTGGATGGGAATGATTTGGATTTCTGGAACACCAAGTAACATTGTGCAGTAGCCATTATAGCTTGCCATATAATTCTCCTTACAGAAATGAAAGTAGTTATGAATTGGCAAAATTATAATACAAACAGTTAAAATACTGCATGTGCATAGTATTTCCAATAAATACTTACGATCAGATTGCGGAATAAGTGGAATAAATTTACTGAATACACTCTTTGTTATTGAAGGGCTGGACACAAAACATGAATAATTGCCCTTATCTGATGCTTCCACATTTGCTATGTAGAGATTGCCATTCGTCTGTGACACAAATCGGCGTTTGTCCAAAGCAATGAACACTGGGAACTCATTTAGAAGCCAGCGATAACTGAGGTCATCTACAGGAAAATATTTTAGTCAATATTTAAACCCAACACTATCAGCTATTCAAACCACAGAATATTGTCTGCATATAAATCACTTGACTCTGATTTCTAGCTTATAGATCTTTTTTTCAGAGAGGCAGCTATGTGAGAGAGATTTAATACGTCTCAGCAGCCAGCTCATTCCTGCCTACACTGAACATTGGGGCACTACTGCCGTGAGTGCAGGTTACTGGGGACTGGGCTACAGTGTGCACACCTTCCCCTGGGCACAACCATCCCACAGGAACTGGAGTGGGATGGGATCAGAGAGGCAGCTGGGTCTTGACCTTATGCAATTGAGAAGCTGGGAAGTCCTCACCAGTCTTGTGATTTAGACAAAACCTTTTAACCAGTAATATGTCTCTGCTCTACAGTTCCTTGCAATGCTTAAACAGCATGAAAACTAAATCATTACTCCATTTTACAAGGTAGAAGAGATGCTAACAGCCAATTTCATCCCTCATGATGGAACTCCAGATGATTGAGATTACGGGTATAATCCCTGCAGAGCTGTTCAGTAGCTAATGATGAGAAAAAGTCACTTCCAGGAAATAAATAACCTCATCCCTGACCCTCTGGGGATGCTTCTGCTGTGCCATGATTTTAACAGAAGCCCATGATCACAGCAGTTGAGGTGACTTTACCAGGTGGAATGAACCTGGGCCCTGTCCAAGAAAAAGCAGAAAGTCTGGGATGACACAGTGACAGAGTGACATGTACTCAGGTCTTTTGATTGGTAAACCAAGTCTCCTCTCTGTTACGCAGATTAGCCTGAGTAATTCTATTTGTACTATCAAAATCTACTTCAAAATTCAACAATATTCCTTACATATAAAAAACAACAAACATATTCAAAACCAGAAACCTAACCTAAATGGTGATTCTCAGTCTGCATAAAAGTTTCAGTAGTTGTTTCAGTAAATATAAAGGAAACTTGCAATAATAAATATTAACGTGCCTTTTACTCTTAATACATTGAAAATGAAGCACTTTTAGCTGAATTACCTGGGTAATGGTAAGGGGGCTCACAAAGAAGCACTGCTCCAACACCTTCTCGCACTTTCACCTCATAACGTTCCTCAGGTGGAAAGGGATCCAGATCTAGTTTCAAAGAAAGCAAGGGGAGGAGAATAGGGATTTTAACTACAGTAACTTTTTATTTTTATAATTATTTTCAGTCCTGAAAAGATTAGTGTAGAAATACATCAATACATGGCAGATAGAAGCCTGTTGACCCCTAATGCCAGTTTTGCTTATTTGTCATTATCAAATGAATTTTTTTTGACGTTATTTTTGTTGTCATAATTGTAAATGCCAGGGGGAAAAAAATAGGTGATGCAGACTGTATCCCTAAGAGTAGTTAGGTTTAAAATATTTTAATGAGTTTTAAGGCACTGGATCTAAAAAGTATGTACAGTATTCTCAAATGGATTAATTGCTGAAGTACATGAGAGAATGTGGGTTTTGTTCCACATTTTCAGTAAATTTGACAGCAAAACAAAATTGAAGCTGGTCAAGACTTTTTTGAATTCTTCTAAATGGTTGTTGACATTTTTCAATCAGTTTATGCATAAGCAAAAGAACAAAAACTTAAACTAAAGATCAGATATTTTCTATATTAATTTTAGCAACTCTATTCAGTTCTTAAGAAACAGTGATTGCAGAAAGACACGTTTTTTATAGGAGATCATTAAAAAGGAGAAAGGAAGAAATACAACAGTATAAAGAAGAATGAAAGCAGCCTTTTTTTTAACAGATATTTATCCATTTCCAGCTATCTTTTCACTTCTGTTCCTTACCTCTTTACCCAATTATAGTTTCTATATTGAAACATTGTATATTAGGGTTCTGTTCAGCATAATTTTTCAGTACACTATCATCATTCATCTCATGCAGCCAGTGAGCTGCTAGGCAGAAAACATGCCTCAGACTGTTTTGATTCTATTTTTCTCATCTATTATGTTTATTAGTTTAATTTTTTATCCTATTGATTATTCAGGACTCACACCACTGGAGCCTGCTTTTGGTATAAATAAATATCCCATAAACTGAATGTTAATGTTTTCTCCATTAAAAGGAAGTAACAACCTGGTCTTCAATTTTTCTTTCTGGAAAATACACTGGATAAATACAGACTAAGACTATATCAACTATGATATGATCCATCAGGTCATTGTAGCTTCTGACTTTCCCTAATATTTGTGGTTCCACAGTCCTGTAAGTATAATCAGAAAGCTGAACTTTTCACTACATGTCTGATCTTCCACAGCAAGGAGTGCATTCTGCTTATGGAGGCTGATTGAAGACAAGAGGGGCACTAAACCCTTAGTGCCAGGGCACTCAGGGCTTTGTGAATGGACCCCAGTTAAAGTAGATTCAGTTTTTTGCAATTCCTTTTTTTGCCCTCTGATGAAAAAATATATCTACGGAAAAAGGCAACTTAAGGCAAAATAAAACAAAAATCCCAAACACTGTCTTCAGTCTGTAAAATTTCACATTAGTCTTCATGTAGTACATCAATTTTTTTACAATGCATGTATTTGGTGATGTGCAGGCCTGTACATGTACCTGTATACACAAGACCAGCTCATGGCTGTCAGAAGTGGACAGAAATTTCCCCCAGCAGGGTCTCCACTGTAGCCTAGGAGTCAGGGCACACTTTACTGGCAAGTGCCGTGCCTTCCTCCTGCAGCTGTGCTTGCACTGTGGCAGCACCTCATCACCATATGCCCTCACTCATGTCTTTCTTCTGTGACTATTTCCCCTCAGGTCCTGCCATGATTTAAAAAGAGTCTGGACATTATCATCAGATCTGGCTCCATGAGTCTCTTCAGTTAATAATTTAACAATAACTCACTAGGAAGGCTGTTATGTTATGTCAGCTGAATGCTAAAGAATACAAAATGCTTACAAACTTATTTTGTGTCGATCTCTGCAGACTAAGGCATTTAAGATCCTGTTTTTACAGAGTAATACAGATACAGCACACGTTAGCAGAAGACACCGCAGTGTAAAACACTGGGCATTTCTAGCTAACCATAATTTTTCTGTATTTTGACACAAACAACGGCTTACATCCAAAACTCAGAGTGGCTTCACTGCTTCTGACAGTTCCAAAGACATTCGACACTACACAGACATATTTTCCAGCATCCCTTGATTTCTCTGGATTACTGATAACAAGTCTGCCTCCCACCATACTGTAGCGCTCCTTTGTTAAATCAATATCCCAATTGTTGAGTTTCCACCTATCAAAAAAGAAAAGCCAGATGTAAGATTTGGTCCCAAAAAGCAAACCTGGTAAGAAATATGGCATGAAAAATAACTCATAAATTCTGATAAACGATACAGGAAGTTATTAACTTCTATACAAGTTTTATGTTTTCCTTCAGCAAGAGGCACAGATTTGAACTCCAGAGGTCTTTTAAACATAAGAGCATCAGTTCTGCCTTCTCGGAGATGTGACATAGTTTGTTAAAACATAATTGTCGCTGTTACGTCCGAGGCACATAAAGAAAATGACACAGAGTCCAGGCTCATGAACAAGTGGAAGCCGAAGCTTCTTCTTTAATAATTTTCTGACTACTTTACAGGATAGATCGCAAAAAGTGTGTTGAGTGGCAATAGGTAATTGGTTCCCTGGCCATCCATCCCTTGAGAGGATTGGCCAAGTCTTAAGATACCTATTCCATAATATCTTCAAAGTCAAAGCCTTAACAATCTTGCAAAACAGCTTGCGAGTGCAAGAAGTTTATGAAACTGTGACCTTGTTTAAAATAGTTGACATAGGAAAGACAGTCTTCTCACAGAATATTGAGAAAAGGCTGAAGAATTTCTCTGGTTCTAGCTTTTTAGCACCTACACATAATTGCTGGCCAAGCAGTAAGAGATGCTTGAGCTGGCTGTGAATAAGCTAACCAGTCATCAAACACAGGGAATTTAAACATCTCTCAAACAATTATCTAAGGACAGACTAGATAAAAATTTACTCCTTCTGCACCTTTAAAGTATGGGGTAGTAAGAGATTTTTGCAAACCCGCTGCAGATGTTTTATAAAACAGTATGGAAATGTTTTATAAAACAGTAAAGTCTGTGCAAAAACTGTGGCATGCTTCATATACGACCTACTTACTACATTCAGAAAATTGCTAGACACTGTCCCCTTAGTTATGGTAAAACCCCACGGCCAATTCACTGGATTACTTAAACTTGCACTTGAGGGATTAAGACAGAAACTGGCCCAGTTCTGGCACTCACCGATTTCTACTTATTTTAAAAAATGTTAAAAAACACGGAGTGGGAACCAGAACTCATGATTTATATTTGTGTCTATTATTGTGTCCACAAGAGGGAGCCCACAACCTCAGAAAGGAACTGCCTGGTTTCTATGGAAAAATAGCAAGGATGCAACTTTAATATATTTAAAGATCATAAAATTATTTCAGCATAAATATTTTATTTTTTCATAAGGTAACGGTAGGCATTAGTATTTGACAATGAGAACACATACTACCTGTTCATTCACTATTGAAGATGTACCAAAATATGCAGAATTCTCATTTGGAAGTGGAACTTGCAATTGTCATAGAAAGAAGCAATAGTAAGAGTGGCATGAACAAAAAAATAAATCAAGGGAAAAAATCTAAAGAAATGGCAGAATTTTAAAGATGTAGAAAATAGCATTTTGATCATATAGAATTCTAGAGGTATCACTTCAGTCCTGTGAGACATAGTATATGTCTCTGTTAGAAAAAATAAATATATCCTCTGTTCAGAAATATCTAAGTATAAATGTCCTCAGGACCGCTTATCCTGCAATGAAAATGGCAAAAAGAGCTTATTTACCTCTGAGATAGAAGAATTTTTGCTCAGTAACTGTTAGAAGGCTGAGCTGAAAATAACATATTGAGGTATACTAAAAATAATGATGTCAGAAAATAAGAAAAGTGGCCTTATTCTGTACTGCAATTATCATCACATCAGCTATCAGTGCTAATTGTCAGGTCTGTTCCTAGACAGGTCTGGAGATGCAATGCAATTCTTTGAGAATGATTTTGCTAGCTCAGATTTTGCTGAGCCCACAAGAGATGAAGAAGAATGTCAAAATTTATTTAGAGCCTGTAATCACCGATAGATGGTGTGTTTACAGTCTTGCAGACAGGGTGGGGGGAGTCTCTGGACCAAGTGGAAGGGATGGGGAAGTACATCAAAGGGTATCAAATCTTAGCATATGTAATCTCTCCACACTTCCCAAGCATGGCAAGAGGAAGTGCGTGCCAACAAAATGTCATGTACCAGGATCATATTCAAATGGTGATTCTGTACAGGTAGACGACCTGCTAGCCTATTTTTAGAAGTGGCCATGAAGACTAAGCTGTTTTGATGGAAGAATACCATAGTTGGCTGCAGTACTGTAACATTTAAAAGAACAGCCAGCAGACTTGATTGCTTTTTCTGTTCTAGAAACCAGTCCGGGAACACAGGTGAGTAAGTACTGGTGGCAGGTCATAGGGTAATTTACTGAAATGGATCTTTTTTGCTGGCAAGAAATTGTGTCTGTCCTTAGTACAATGACAGCAGTTTTCTGACTACGATCAGGTTGTAATTTAGTCACAGTCTTAATACTGATGATCTTAAGTACCTTTCTCTTTATACAATGAGCAGATAATGGCTGACAAACTTATATGAATGCGCAACAAAGAAGAATTGCTTTCTACAATAATATAATTACTGTGAAATTGTATTAAATTATTGGGAATTTGTACTAAAACTACTTGAAATGCTTTTTCAGAATAAAGTTCTTCATGTCTTCAGTAGCATAGCTGACACATTCTTGATCACTGGTCTACAGCACAGTGGATGCAAAAGCAACATGGGATGTAGAATATCCAGGTTCAACAATCAATACTTCTCTTTTCAAAGCAAAATAGAATAAAAAAAGCCGTTCTGAATCAAGAACAAAGACTCAAATCTCAGTCAACCTCAGCCTAAGCTGGAAAGATAGCCTCTTAAATATTCTTAAAGGTCACTTTTTTTTTTTTTTTAAATTTACATCTGGATCAGTATTTCTTTCAAAAGCTGGAAACATTTAATACCATATACTGTCTTCAACACTGCTTAGACATTTTGGCAAATCGAATCAAGGTTGAGTCTTACTCAAAAATTGCATATCTCCCCATTTTTTCCTGCCTTGAAGACTTTGCTCCAACCTTTTAAGAAGTCAAGCATTTAACAACACAATCTGATATTGCTGCTGAATAAAATATGCACAATCTCAAAATCAAAACAAGAGATGCTACCTGTAAGTAGGAGAAGGAATCGCACGAGCTCTGCAATTCATTGAAACTTGTCCATCTGAAGATTCTTCTGGATAGATGGTATCGATAGGTTGCTCCTCAAAAACGGGTCCATAACCACTGTTTCCTTCCTCTGAAAACAGAACAGTTTCAAATTAATAACTTTTTAATTAGCAGTCAAACTGAAGATGAATTTGCATCACACATTCCAGAATCAAAATGTGAAGGCCAAATAGTGAGTCACTCAAAGTTAAATTCTATGTGCTTCAGCAAAACTGGAGCATTACAGGTAACAAAAGTGCTGTCTGTCCTTCACTGACTCCTGCCTTCTAAGAACCAAAGTAACTCAATCTTTGTTCCTCTAATACTACCTTGTGTGCCTTCTCTCATGAAATTAATTATTTGTCACTGCTAAGACCAAATGTGGAGATAATGTGGGAACTGAAGACATGCCCCTTAGAAATAAGTGAGACCAACTTACTTCACAGAGAACAACAAATTCTAATCAAAAAGGTCCACATCCATAACAACTACCCATAGTTATTCCCGATCTTATAGCCTAATCATTTCCAATGATTTTATGTATTTAGAAAGAATCTTCACTACATCAGACAAAAAACCCCTTATGTTGGGTATCAAAGCTGAAAATTACATTGTTTCCAGATCACACCTGTCTTTCGTTTCAAGCTGAGGTGCGTATTAGCTTTCTACACACCAAAATACAATTTTAAAAAGATAATATTTATTTAAAAATAATTTCGGTTTGCAAAGTCAAGCACTTAAAGGTGAACAAATGTAAAACAGGTTTTACAACAAACTGTATTTTTTAATCTTTATTCTTCATTTGTTGATGCTGTTGTAAATGTGGCAGGGTCTGCCCACGCTTGCTGCATTCCCTCCTCCTTTATCTCTTCCAAGGATACAAGGTTTCTCTTTGGGGTCTAAGAAGCAAGACTAAGAGCAAAGGTGGAACGTTACGGAAAAACTCTTCTCAGTAAATCCAGGATGTAACTGGGTTTTTTTCTGTGAAAATGTCAACTATGCATTCTAGGTACAGAATGACTCTGTGAGGAGACAGAACAGCCTCCATATAGGTAAAATTTTGAGAAAATACAGTTATCTAATTCTCACAGGTCTCTACAGAGACTGAAGTAACAGTATGGACACTTGTAAGCAAATTCATGGGAGAACAAAGGAGTACATGACTGCTAACAGGTTCACTTTCCATTCAAGTCCAGAGCCTTGTTCCAAATCCTAGAGATGTCAGAGATTTGTAAAATGACTGCAAGAATCTTGTCATAAAAGGGAAACAAACAAAACAAGCACAGTTTCACTAATAAGATCTTCAGAGATGGCTGAATAATTTAACTCGGACATTTTCAAAAGCAGTGGTTAAGGATGGAAAAATTCTAACATTTTGCAGTAGTATCTGTGCTGCCTATAAAAGTTTGCTACATGTCTTGCAATTTAAAAAACCTTCTCAGATCAGTAAATAAACTGGCAATGCAAAAGATCTTAAATCAAATGATGATTTAGTACTCATGCCCTTAAAACTCCTGTCTGTGGTTCTAAAATATTTTAGACTAAATTAGATAGTTTTTAGGAAAACTATAAAAGAAACAGTCTATCTATATACCTAAAGAATGTGAATTATACCAGTGTAAAAATACCACATATACATAAAACACTCTTTCTGCAGATATCTTTTTTATTGTTCCTAAATTCCATGTGCATAGATAGACACTGGATTACAGCACTAGAAGAAGACTGGTTACAGATAAAAAGCAAGTTCCCTTTTGACTTCAAATCTGGGGGAAAAAAATCACCATTTCCCTTGAGGACAGGAGCAGGTCCAGAAGACACTGTTATGCTGTGAGACATATGGTCAGGCAACTTAATTTTTAAAAACTAATTCATGTAATGAGAAGTCTTTCAAAGAAGCAAAGAAGAGCAGCTAGAAAGGCAGAGCTTTTGAACAATGGTCTGCTTTCTTTCATACTTTAAAGCACAACACGATATAAAAATCTACATATTGCTAGACCAAAAGAAGAACTAATTTCAGACTGAAAAGGCAAGATTCACATACTTGCTCAGAGACTGGAATGACTAAGCCAGAAACCCGATGGCATGTTCTGTGCAGTTCTTAAATATGAATACAGAATAACAACAGCCTCTAGCAGCAAAGAGCCGTATCATATGCAGCTGACTCTGCACCTTAGGACTCAAACGATGTTACAGAGCACTTAGGCATTTCATGGCATGCATTTTTAATGCTGCCAGCACTATTAATTATACTGAGTGAACGCCTGCTTCTCACACCTATCAAATGTGCTTTATAAAGGCACTTCTGCTGCAATCCATTATGAATCTGGTTTCAGGTGTCTGTCTGAGCAGAGTAAGATGTGCAGACTGAATGTCAGGTATGGCAAACAATAAACCTTTCATTCTCAGCCACAAGGTGAGCGTGGACCAGTGATATGAAACAGCACATGGGAGAAAAGAGAAGAGAAAGGGGTTGTGAAAAGACCTTCAAGAAATGTTCACACTTTACGTGAAGTACCATGACTGTGTGACAAAGTTTGGAGAGTGAGGAAGGGCAGACTAGGAGTACAAGGAAAAGCATCAGCTCACTGAAGTTGTGCCTACAAGATAAAGAGAAGTAGGGAAAGAAGAAGGAAATGGATGTATTAGACTGAGGATGTGATGAAGAGCACATTTCCTATGTTCAGGTCCTGCTTTAGACAAGAGGATGGACTATCTGACCTCTCAAACAGCACCCTATGTTTTGGGTATATTTCTTGTGATTTATATATTAAATTGGAGCAAAAGCTATCATCTGACTATTAGAGGCACTCTTCAGTGAATTCTGAAAACAAGACTCAGACCTTTTAACAGCGGTAAAATGTATTAGGAAGTCTGTGCAAAGGTCAAGAAAATCTCTGATGAGATCACAGATCCTGTATAAGAGCCTTTCCCTCTGGAAGGTGGTCCTGTCATCTGTTCTCTAAGTGACACTTCGCAACTGAGCAGTGTAATTTTCCCTCTAGGCTTTCCTACAACACCACTCGTGCTTGTCCGATTTCTTAGGCGGCTGCTAAAGCTAAAGAGAGTGGAAATCTATTCAATTCTTGCTTTCTGGCTCAGTTTTCTGTCAGTTTAGTGAGGTGAATTTGTTCACTGAGAAAGACCTATGCCAGTGCAAAGCATGAAACAGGAGCAGGGTTGAAGGTTTCCACCTCTTGTGCGAAAGAAGTTATCTTATTAATTGAACCATCTGAAAGAACTACTATTTAAGTAAGATACATTGATCTGAAAGCCTTACCACTACTTACAGATGAGCTACAAAATTATATTAACATACCTTAATGCCCCTGAACAAGCCTGAGAGAGACCATAACACAAAATATCCAACACATTCAGAGAAAAAGTTATCAAAAGGATGTCTGAAAATAATAACCACAGACCACCTCAGGCAGTTCTTTTCAAGGCATCTCAAGAAACATCTCTCAAGAAGAGGGAAAAGGAAGGCACAGTAAAAAGGCTTATTTAGTGCACCCTAATTCCATATGTATTTAATTCAGGAAATGTCAAACTTTTCCATAAAAACATATGGAAAATTAAACTAGCTTTCCATATAAAAATTAACTTGCTTTCAAATGGCTTAATTGTGCATGCTATATGTAGAACAAAGAGCCAAAGAGATTTTCCAGCCCATATGCACTCCTTTTTTATTACTTAGGCAATAAAAAGAACAACTAAAACCATATCAATAGCCAATCATGCTTGTGTCAGTCTTCTATGGATCTCCCTGCACCTCACATTCTTCCATCTCCTAACCATTTGCCTACTCAAATGGCCTTGCAGCCTCCATATGCCCTGCTCCCAATCCTCCCTCACCTCCTCCTCTTTGGCAAGGAAATTATGCTTATTTGTAAATAGAAAGGTAATGTAAAACATTCTGATATGCCACCATATAGGTCCACTTCTTGTATCTTATTTCCAAAAGCCTAATCACTCCCTGTTATTAGAGGGCACATTTCATTACTTCAGCATTTTCTTAATATAATTTCAGGTAATTTTTTTAATTACATGTAATGTTCCAACCACACTGGAGCTAAATTACTCACAACAGGTACAAATTTTACAATATAGCAGACAAATTCTGACTTGACATTTGGAAGATTAATAACTTGAGCAAAGCTGGACATAAATCATCATAACATTAGTAGGAAGAAGGGAAGGGACTGATTTGTCAAAATCAAATGCAACTATTGTACGTTAAAAATGCTTTGAATTACCCATGTCACCTTCCAGTTTACGTATCTTCATTTAAAAACACATAGAGGGAAATTATTCATTCAGAATATTCGTACTAGAGGGTCTTACTATCTGTCCTTTACATGGGCTTGTTGCTGACAAGAAGAAGGTTGGGTAGGGCTGGGGAGAGTATGGTCACTTGGTCAGTTTGCAATAGGAGCATCAGGAGCCTGAGACATGCAGAGATATATGGTAAGAGCATCCCAGGAACGAAACTTGGAACACTGTGAAAAAGGGAGAATGCAGGTGTTAATCTGTGGTGATTTTTTGGGGGAATGGCAAAATGCTCTTGGGCTGCTTTGACATTATTGTGATAAAAAGAAGTAGATATATCTACAAAGTTCCTGGGGGTTTAACTCTGTCTCTTTAGGTATCTGCCTTCATGTGACTGTAAAGTCTGGAGAGTTGTCCTAAATCCGTTTACAAAGCAGAATTTAGTGCTAGATTAAATTTGATACTAAATATGATAAATGGGACTGTGTCAATAGCTGAAGACACCTCCTGAGTTGAGCAATTTTATATGTCATAAGAGAACCAAGAAAATGGCAACCCCAGGCAGCTGGCACATTGTGGCTGAAGTAAGGCATCTTTCTTACACTGCAGTACTTCATTTAACAGTCAGGCTCATCACCACTAATTTTTAATGCCTCTTTCTAGGTTCAATTATGATCTTTTCTTTTTTCTGTCTGTTCTACACTTGCATAGCTTCAGAGAGCTGTGAATTTCCTGGACTGACACTGATGAGGTGAGGATTGGCTGCTGGCACATTGTTTTCCAGGACACCAGGCTAACGGAGCAAGTTGCAGCAGACAAAACCCAGTGCAATACATTTCCTCCGACTTTTGTTGCTACTTCTCAGCATGGGGAATCAAAAGGCTCATACGCAATACACAGGCAGCCTATGCAAACTGAGAAGGAAAGAGCTGATGATCTGAATCATAGACTTCTGTATCATATGGCAGATAATATGGAGATGGGACCAAGAGACCACTGCGTTTATTGGGAAATGCAGCTACTAATAATTACACATTACTTCACAGTTAACATTTAACAACTACAATAATTCAAATACATCTGTTTTCTTCTACTCATAGACAACTGCACAGGAAGTACACAGGAAGTTAGTTTATAACTGATCCGCAGTGTTATTTTGCAAAGAACCTGAAATGGACCATTCCTGCAATTTGCTTAATTATTTGTAAAGACTGCTATCTGTCTTTTCAATATACTAATTCTAACATTTTGCATAATCAATTCTTTATCTAATCTGAATACAGAAAAGTAGAAGAAACAGAAAATTCCCAAAGGGAATAGCATACAGTAATTTTACAGCTAATCTTTTCTAGTGATTTACTCAAATGTCCCTCAAATACAGGTCACTAAACCACCTGGACTCTTGTGCATCATTCTGTCTTCATATGGCCAGTATGTAAAGAAGCAAAAATCCTGTAAATTAACATTTACTGTTACTTTACAAGATATATACTTCCATGTCATCTTACAGGGTAGTTATAATCTATATTTCCACACAGGAGCTGTGGAATATTTTATACTTAAGAGTAAGAATATTTAAAATTTTCTCTTATTTATATAGTTATTAATTCCTTTTTTTATCTGGAATGTACAAAAATGACACATATTTGGTTTCAGAACAGAATTGTCATGACATATACAGGGTTATCACACAATTTTGTACAAAGTTATATGTATTTCAAGTGATTCATCAGAAATGGTGGATATATAGTTATGCTTCAATTCATTGGGAAACTAGATTAAATGGGAAGCCAAATGCAAGAGCAAGTGACTTCTCTGAAATCATTCCCATACTGTGAATTATGTGCAAAAGATTTTTAATTGATGTCTGTTTGTACTTTTGCCTCGTTTGCTCTAAATTGTCTTTAACCTCAATAAATCCTTTGTGGTGGTGTATTCCCCCCCCATCTTTCCAGGCCACACTGCAATCTCAGAAATGCTCGTTAGGCCTCAGCCTTGACAAACAGCACCGGGGCTCAGCTCCTCCCCAGCTTATCAGAAACATGGTCTGCTCCCAGGAACTGCTGCTGTCTAACGAGCTCCTGTTTTCTTTATGAACAGCCGTGGAAACTATTTTTCTTTCCTGAATGGCATAACATCCCTGTTCGTACACTTTGAAAGAAAGTGCCTACACAAACTGTGGCCAGGATGAAACACTGGTATGACTTAAGCCCACTCTCTTGTGACCTATAAACAGTGGTCCAAAGTGAGTCCTTTGAGCTCTCCTGCACCGCAGTGGGTTGTGACCAGCAAACTTCCTCTGAGTGGGGCCTCTCAGAGCCAGGGAGCTCTCAGGTTTGCTGCACTCAGAGGATCGCCAAACAACAATGAATCCTGGGCTAATACACCCACTCCTTGAGGCTCAACTCTTTGCCCGCTGAGGACATGCAAGAGCATCCAGAGTGAGTATTTCACTACCTTTGAGGTGAATTTTTCACAGGTACCTTGCACTGGCTCTTTATGTCTGTGTGCATAAACGTGTACATTTGCTGTGGCAAATATGGGAGAAATGTTGCTCTCTTAGACGTTTAAGTACCTTAGATATCTAAGCAAGTTAGGCCTGTAAGTAAGGTTAAGTCAAAAGTTATAAGCTAAATTAAACGCTGCTAAGCTTTGTTCTTCCGCTAAATTAAGTTATAAGTTAAGTTAGACTAAATGTTAAGTGTTATTCCTCTGTTAAATTGTTACGGTTAAATTATAATTTAAGTTATAAGTTAGTTAAGTATAAATGCTGTTCCTTTGTTAAATTGTGAAGTTTAAGGTATAAGTTAAGTACTGTTACGTTTGTGTGCAGTCAAGCTTTTAGGCCATATTCCTTTTACCCTTGCCCTCACTGTCCTTTTGTCACACACACCATCACCCACCATATAGTTTTCGGCTCATTTCTGTTTTGACTGACTGGATTTTGTTTGTTGCTTTTTGGTTTTCCCTTTTTCCTTGTGTGTCTTCACTGTCCAGTAAGTAGCAGAGTGAGTCCTGCCAATGAACTTTGTCGTGCTGTCGCTTAATATTAAATTTGGTTTTCACTCATACCCATGCCGGTGATAGTTTTAAGTGATCTCAAACACTCTTTTGTAACATCCTCAAATTAAACAACAAAGAATAGAGAAGTAATTGAACCTTAATCGAAGAAACAGGTCTCTCATTTTCTTTCAGGATTCTGATTCATCACAAAATTTAAGCATATAAGTTGATACAAATGATCAAGGTTATGCATAAGTGCATTGTTAAGCACATATTCAAGTCCTCTGCTGAAGAAGAATCAATTCTAAAAACCTCAAACGGTGACATGACTATTGATGGCAAATCACAGTGAAAAGTTTTCCCAAGGTCACTGTCAGAAAGAAGCTAAATCAGGTAAAAAACCTTAAGTTCCCATCACTCCCACTGTGCACCAATATAAAATTATTTTAATTAATATCTCTATTTTTCTAATGAGTCTTCTTCTCTTTCTGTTGCTGCTTCCTGTACACCTATCTATTTCCCAGGCACTTAACACTGCCAAAAGTGGCTGCCCAAGACAGTCGCTGGGTGTGAGTACTGATCTACCCGACAGTGTTGTATCCAGTTACATATTTTAACATAAGAGAGGGACAAAGATCTGTTGACATGGTGCATGGTTAGATTAACCTTGAGTGCTAAAGGATGCTGAATATAAGAGCCTTGGACTCATTTATTATCCATTTAACTAAGTTGTCAGGCTCCACATTAGCCTTGCAAGACCAGAAACCATTAGATATATAGAAGGTCTTGTACTGTTTTCAAAATGTCAGACAAATGAGGACCTACTCATGTCTGAGAAGCTCATGCTCAGAAACAAGACAGTCTGGTAACAAGCCAAAGTATTTCTACCTGGTGTGCAGGAACATAAACAGAGCACTTTCACATTTCTGAGCACTGTGATCACTAAACATATTATGATTATTTATTTATCAATGTCAGACACTCAGCAGTAGCATGAATTGGTCTTCTAAGATACAAGCAGGGACAAGACAGACAAGGTAAACAGGTATAAAGTATATCCATCCACTTCCTATTTTGGAAGAAAATTATTATCTCTCTTTAGAAAATGCGAATAATTCCATGTGCTGTGATAAAAAGCTTTAAATAATGTAGGTTCTAGCCCTCAGTTCAGAAATGCATTTTTGAACCTACTGTTCTGGAAAATGTCCAAGCATGAATAATTTAAGGTTTCAGGGCTTAACTGTTTTTTCACTTCTCTCAATCATGTGGGAAAAGTTGTACTTGGCATTCATGGGAAGCTTATTTGCTGAAGCAGTAATGTGTCCATGTTGAAAAAATTCACGACTTAGCATCACCGTGATGGAGAAGAGAGGGGTACATCATAAGTGCAAGTCATCCGGATACTAAAGGAAAATCATTTTCCAAGAGCCAGTCAGCACTCAAACAGAAAAGGTAACCACTCCTGCACTCCCCACTGCATATTATATGAAAGACTTAGGTTGTCTTTGGGAAGGCTGCCTCTACTTTTCTGCACTGAAAAGAGCAGGAGAATTACTTCTATTTCCTATGTGCCAGTGAGAACCCTGAAGAGCCGCATAGTTAATGATGTACTTTCTCCTTTACAATAAGTTTCAAGTATGAAAAGCTCCAGCCCCTGGCAGAGCAAGTTTCTCCCCTTGTGCCTAACATGGTACAGTTTTTTGTCTTCTCATACTACCAAGAGGAATGTCAGCCAATACCAATTATTGTACTTTTAAACATATTCCCATTTGCCTATTCAATATTTAAATTATTTAGGTGTTTCTTCCTTAAAAACCTAAATATTACTTCAAAAGTGACTGAAGAGCCTAACATGTTGATCTCATGGGAAAGCCAGTGCCCAGCAAATTAGGGATGAAGCTAAAGTGCAGTAGTTATTCTACACAATCTCCCCACATAAGCCTTCCTGGTGCATATGAAATACCAGCAACACACTCAGAAATTCAGCATGCTGTCTAACAGCATCCCCATGTACTCATCAAAACAACTGCCTTGCGCCGAGAGGTTCTGTGTCTTACTGGCTTTCTTGTTTTACTAGCCTTCTCTGAAGTTTCAGGTCCTAATGATTTTTGGAAATTTGGTTGCCCAAAAAGCAGAAGGGCTTTTGATGTTTTTACCCCTAGACTATTGCCTCATTTTGCACAATTCAGAAGAGTTACCAGAGTGACAAGCTGCCTTCTAAGGCATGATCTGACACAAACTCAGGTACTGTCTGGGTCTGCACTATCAAATCCCAAGGTAAAAAGTAGAACAGTTTTATCAGAAATATATTATCAGATGGACATTTTTTCACTATTGATTCCTCTCATAGCCAAATGTAATCAACTATTCATTAAGCACAATAAAATATAGGGTATTTGCAGCTTTAAATTGGTCTTTTGGAAGAACAAAACAAGCTGTAGCTGAAAAACAGTCTTCATTCTTTTGGTGATAGGTTATCATCCCAAGTGAAGATACACTTTAGTTCACTGATTTATATGGGAAGAAGCAGATGACAGAAAAGTTTGAAATTCAGACTTCACAATGGGACATGAATCTAATGGGGAGTCAAAGGCAACTTGGAAGCACGTTGGAGAAATATCAGGGGGAAGTAGAGAATAGTCAAATATTATCAGTAAGAGGCATGAAATAACTTTTTTGGCAGTGGACTGACAATCACTGACGTGTTCCCTGAGAGGTGATTTGCTGCCCTCATTTGCCTTGCACTACTCAAAGTGCACTCTGAAAAGCAGCTCCTATAATAATTGTCTGTTCTATCAGTAAGCAGAAGACTAAATTATTTATGGCTTTTTCACCAGTTTATATCTGCAAGACTACATTTCAAGCACTAATTTACCTAGAAAATAAATACTGCTCCTGTCTCATTGCAGAAGATGGTCTCTGCCTAAACCTCTGATGCACTGATTCATGTAATCTTTGCTTCCCTTCAGATAAGTAAGTGCACATTCACCACTGATGAGAAATGGCCAGTCATTGCAACAGTTCTCAGCCTCTACCTTTGATTACCATAAAATAGAACTGGCTAAAAATATCAAGGTGTTTACTCCAAAGCAAACTCTAAATTTCTAAAAATATATGTATTTCACTTTGGGAAATTTCTTTAGAATTCCCTGCAGTGGGAAAAAGAACAATTTGGAAACAGATAAAACCCCTTAGCTTACAGAGTCTCAGAATACTTGTCATCACTTCAGGCCCAATTCTGAACATATCAGGACAGTGCAGCTTCAGGTTCCTAGCTCTTTGTTTCCCAAATACTTCTAGCTGTTAAAGTCTGAAAGCTCTCAACACTCAGTCAAATACATGAATGCTGAATACTTTCAGGTTTTTTGGCTGATGTCTTTGAACTTGGGAAGCCTATAGGGTGAGACATCTCAAAAGACAATATATCTGGAAGCTATCAGTTTCCTGGGTCCAGAGAAGTTAATACAGTAGTGGGTCTGTTTAGGAAGCATGGATTGCAAAAACCTAGACCACAAAGTCACAGATGAGTTTGCCAAAGGCAATTTACTAAGTAGAACAACCCAGAACTGTGGATCCAGCACCACAGAAGGCAAATATACTTCCAGAGAAACCCTGTGTTTTGTTAAAAGGTGCTAAAGCAACTTCTTAAATACTCTGCTTTCAACATCTGCTCCCAGTTAACTTCACTCTGCGATTTGGTCTGTCTTGTTATTTAAATGAGAACTCATGATCTTTACTCAAAAACCATCCCCAGCTCACACATTATCCATTTCTGTTGACACTGCCAGCATTCCCTTTGATAACATCATGTGTGAAAGAACACCTCCTAGAACTTGACCTGATTACTCTACTCGTGCTCCTTCTTTCTCTTCAGTATCTTTCACTTTTTAACCACACTGAGAACACTTCCAAGCAACCCCTTATATTTCATCTTGGTTACTGCAGATACTTACTTTCTGGATACGACGGCATTTAAATTGCCAAGAAATATATTCAAAAGGAAAATTGGCTAAGACTAACTGCCAGCAGCTCTCACACCCATTCGAAATGAGAAACCCTCCAGCAAGATTCAAGTGTTGGGGCTGAGCAAAGACTGCAACATCAGATTTATATAATCTAGATGGATGCCACAAACCCTAGATGACAGAAGCAGATTTTCTCTCCACTCAAAACATTATTTAATTACTTACGCAAAGTAGACATGTCCAGGACCAGAGAGCGTGTGCACTACTCAGCCTTGCAGTAATACACTGGCAGTAACAAACACCCTCTGATTACACAAAACTAGGAACCTTCCACGTTGGAGAGTGATGCCATACCTTTAGACATAGTCGTAAGCCTTAACTTTGGCTTTTGATGAAAAATGTAAGCAAGTATTTATTCCATATCAGAAGATAAATTAGGAAATATCTTTGAACAGAAACAGCACTATTAGAACCTGCCCTGGATTCACAATCCCTCACACCAAAGGCTCCTATCTTCTTGTGGGAATCTAAGAGTGCCAAGAACAGTCCAGCGAGAGATCAGATGAACCTTGCTATGACAGTGCCAGTGTGTACACACACTGCACGCAGTATCACGATAGCCCCTCTTTGTTCTTCCTACGTCACTTAGTCGTGACCATCACAGCACACAACTTTCCAATGCCATTCTAAGGCACTTGCCAGCAGGTACATTCTGATGCCAAGGTTTTTTTGGCTTCTGGGCACAACGGTGATGTGCAGAATACACAATAACATTAATCATTTGGTCCTGCCTGTCAAGAAATTACCTGAACATTTCTTCTCCCTGATTGACTCAACTCTTTTATCAACCGGTGTCCAGGACATGCTTGGCTACTGCAGCTGATTGTTTTGTTTGATGTCAACAGGTCCAGAGCAAGATCACATGTGTAACATTACTGATAGCAGTTGACAGCCTTTTTTTTGTTTGTTCATTTGTTTGTTTGTTTTTCTTTCAGGAAAAGCCCAGTATTGAATTAAAGTGGTGAGTTTAAAGTTTTAATTTTGGTGCTATCAGCAAGCCTCATTTCTTAACAAAGGAAAAAACTCTTGAAACACGCAGCAAATATATTGTGAAGGTATTGATTTCTATTAGGCATCAGTAAATCCTCCATCAAACTCAGACGCAGAGTAAAGAACAGCATTCAAAACCATAGAATACTGTAGTGTTCCCACTAAACCAGAAATCATTCCTGTGAGCTATGGACTAATTTCTTAAAGGCAATGAGCTTACATCACAGTATTAATCAGATTTTTGACTCAGTAATAAGATATAGTCTCATGGTAGTGAAACTGAGGCAATGTCTGAAATGGTATCCTAGGTTAAGCAAGTCTATGACCCTTACAGTAGGGAAGGATCTAAAGCCTACCTTGAAAATAACCAAAACATTACTACACAATATTTGCACTTTTCAAATATTGGTCGAAATTTCGTGCATGCTCTATTTATGCTAACAGTGTAATTGATCACAGTAACTAAAAATCAGCATTCATTTAATTGGCATGGAAATTTGAAACCAGCTTTACAAATTTCAAAGTTGTTTGGCACAGTTGGAATTTCACCTTTCCAAAGACCTCCTTCTGTCTCTTAAAATGGAACTAAAATTTCAATTGCAAACATCTCTCTAAACTCAGATGCTAGAAATATGACTCCAGAATGTTTCAATATTTATGGCCCCACTTCTATTTATGAAACATGCTATAATTTTTAATAAAAAATTGAAGTCAGAATATGCAGAACTACCCCACTGTATTATGAAAACAGCCACTACACTGGGCTTCTGAAAAATTATGAATTTTAGATGGTGTCAATAATATAGAATTTTGTTTTTCATTATTCTAAGCATGTTGATCATCTGTGCACAATAGAAAACTGATATACTTTTTATAATCTAGAATAGATTTCATTCTGTATATCAAATTAGAACAGACAACCCCAAATTTAAAGTCCAGATCTGTCTTTCTGAAAACCTTTTATTACAGCAGCCCTTCTAATAAGTATGCTTCCTGACATTTTCATTGTTCACATTCAGTAACCCGTGGTATCTGCACAAATGAATTAAAGCCATATAAACATTCTAATTGTCCTTGAAACACATAAAACTAACAGTTAGTTTAATGAATTAACACAGGAGATCATCTTACCTGCCAGGGAGTAGACAAAACAGGGTGTAATAAGATGACAGATGAAGAACCAAATGGTTATCTTCTGTTCAGCCATTATCTCAAAAGGAATAGTGCACTGCAATACCATCCTTCAGAGCTAAAAATGCCTGTTACGGAGAAAGAAGAGAGTGTGAATAATTCCAACATAAGGCTTTATCTCATATCACATTTGGCCTGGCAGATTAGGTGACTAAACTGAATACTTAAGAGTTAATATAGGATAGAGTCTTTTGAATAATAAATTCATCATCACAATTTCTGGATCAAATTAATGATCTCCATTATTCAGAGAGCACACTGTTTCAGAGTAGTCAGATTTTCTGGTGATAGCAATAATATGGTAAATGTTAAAAGCATAACATCCCTTTTTACACTTATCTTCCAGATTCTATCCTTCTTCATCTCAGTAAATACTACATTTCAATTCATTACTTCAAAGTCTGTAAAAAGAAGACTACAGTGAAACTGAAGTACATTAATCTCTTTCTGAATTCAAGTATTTTGTCTAGTATATCATTATTTTAAACTTTAAATATAAAATTAATGGTCCTGCACAAAGGCGGTTTTATTTTTTATGAGTTTCCTTTTAAATGCTGAATATAAATCATTATTGCAATGTTGTTTTCAAAGGTTTCCCTTTTCCATATGGGAGAAACTCTGCCTGTATATATACTAAAACCAAGCTACAAAAGCATGCAGCTTCTTTTCAACATTCTAAGATTTTATAACCATTTTTTCAGAACACTTCTGTAATATTTGTTACTACTTTCAATCAGAATATTTTGCTAGCTTTTTGTTTCTTGCTGGGGACTATTATCTATTTCTTTAGGGAAATGTGTCATCATGTTTTCAGTGTGCAATTCTCTGGGGTTTTTTGATGGATTTCTTGTCATGAATATATAAATGCATCCTTTACATTCATCACATCTTGTTCTTGCTTCTTGATGGGTTCTGCTGTAACACTGGTTAAGAACTTCACACGAAGCAAGGCTTCCAGCTTATCATTGACAGAATATTGTATCTCAGGCACATGCTGATATCATCCAGTCCTCTCAGTATATTCATTTTGTTACCATTTCAGTTAAAATATGCTTATACATACTTAAACACCCTTCAGTAACATGCATCCCAGAACATGGCGCATGCTAAAAAAGAAGACTTGTAGATGTGGCACTTAGGGACATTGTTTAGTGGTAGATTCAGGCAGTGCTGGGTTAGCAGTTGGACTCACTACTCTCAAGAGGTCTTTTCCAGTGTAAATGATTCTATGATTCTAATACTGCATTGTCACTTTTTGCAAGGTGTAATCTCAATGCTCCTGCTTTCCAGCCTCCCGTGCCAGTCACTGATGACTCTGACAGTGACTTCCACCTTTTACCATGACTCTTGCCCTGTCCATGTCAAAATTTTAACTAAGTTTTTCATTTCCAAAATCCAAATGTTTTAGATTTTGTTTTGAAACTGCCCTGTTTCCCATCTCCAACACCAAGAAAGGGGAAATGTTAAATTACTAAGGACAAGTGCAAACATACTTGACTCCCTAAGCATGGCTGGGATAAATCCTGCCTTGTTACAGAGAGCCTCTCATCTGAGCTGCTGGCAGACATGCCTGCTGCAGTGTATTTGTCTCATGTCTCCCCTTGAGGTGGCTAGGAATGTGTCTTGGCCATTGGGGCCTTTTACTTGTCCCTTCTTTCTCAGAATAATGCTAAGATGTTCATTTGAACATGCCTCAAACACTGAACTTTCCTTACAACAGAGTTTCACGAGTGTTTTGATAAACTCACAGTGCAGGAAAATGAGAAGAAATATCACAAGAAAAATCTTTTGGCTCAGAAATTACAGGACCTGTTGCATGTCACATTTTTCCTTATTTTTAGCAGATTAAATCCTTAATAAAAAGTTAAAAGCTATATGACCCTACCGTTACAGGTGTTATATGAAAAAGGTGCTCAGCAAAACATAGACAAGAGTTAAGCAGTGATTCCCCAGCACTGAGTTTTATTTAGAAATATTCCCTAGAAAAAGGCTCTTACATTGGCAACCAAAAGCGTATGCTTACTGTAGCTGGATCCAAGGGGAAGAATTTATAAATAAATTTATAAACGTCTTTCCCTTCTCACTTCTGTTGGCACTAAAGTTTCTTCAGACTGTCACACAAAGGCATCCACAACTATTTCAGGCATCTACGTTGACCAAGGTATGAACTACTGTGTATGTATGATTCATCCAGAAGACAGTGGTAGGTCAGAGCAACAAATAACTTTGTATACTTTTCCAGCAGCCATGCCCTGGCTATGACATCCTTGTGATTTGACACTGCCTTGCCTGAAACATTTGTTTCCAAATGACATGAGTAAAATTGCATAGTTATGCTGAAATAATGCACATAATTAAATAGTGAAGAAACAGGAACTCTTTTGGGAACAACGGTAATTACACAGCAGCTTATGGTGATAATAACTGTGTTCAAGTGTAGTGATAGCGGAGACTGTTAAGAGCACTGTGTTCTCTGACAGTATAGTCATAGATGGAAGATTCCTCCTCCCTCTCTTTAGCAGAATTTAGGTTTGATTTTGGGAAGATACAATGTCCTCTAGCTCTCCAAAAATCCCTTTTTGCTGGCTCAGAAAAAAAAATAGTGCGAACAATGGTTCCAATTACAGTAAATAAAAATTGTGTCAGTAAATGCTATAAATACCTCATTTTATTCAGAGACAAAACTATCCACCCTGCCAGGATTTAAATCCTTTCCCTACTCTCACTTGTTTCAGCTGAGTGGGTTCTGTTCATATAGCACAGCCATCCCTCCCGATTCATCTCAGCTTGTGGGCGAGAAGCTGTTTCACATCGCTCTGCTGAATTTTGGCAGAACTGCCTGCTACGAGATGAGACAGCACGCAGGCTATCGCTGTACGTGTGAGGTGCTGTGGATGTGCAGTGTTACCACCCAGCCGCCCAAGGAGCCGTCCTGGCGTATCTGAGGTAGCAGCACTGGCGCCGGAGGCAGCACCGGGGGCTGCAGTGCTCAGGCAGCACAAGCTACTGCCTCTTCTGCTTTACAGCTCTCAACCTTTTTTCTTTGCAGAGTGAGAAGGATATCGCTGCCTAAGTAAAAATCATTCCCAAACAAAAGAACAGCTGAGTCGCTTTTCTCCTCTGAAAAAGCAGAGTGACTACAATACCTAAACATACTTCCTTCAGTCTGCACAGTACACGATCCTTCTTTTTCTAAACAAAGCACCACAATTTTAGAAAACAAGTGAGACATTTTAAAAATATGTAATAAAATGAGCAGGCATTTAACTGCAACCATTACTATCTAATACTTATTAACACACTTAGGTCCATTTTGACTGTTCAGTTTCCCAAAAGAGCCAGTCACCACTGCAGAGCCTTTGCCTTGCTAAATTCAAAAAAACAACTCCTGGTGAGCTGTCTGGAGTGCAATCCTCCCAAAGGAGGTGGAAAAATTGGGGTATTGGCTGCTGAATGGGAAGCATGTTCAATTTTGAACCCAGGGACCTGCCAGAGTGCTTCTGGAGGCTTGTATTCATCTCGTGATGCTTCATTAGGATGAGAGGTGTTCCCAGGACACAAGGGTAAACCTGTCCCTCTACAGTATCCAATAGTAAGGATTCTTTAATCTCTCAAAATGCACTTTAGGAAATTGTCTACATTTTTTGCCATATCCTGTGTAGCTTTCTTCAGATCTTCAGTGTATTTTGGCATTTACTAAGGAGAAAAAGACACCTATTTTACAGCTATGGAAGCAGACAGTGTTTTCCATCACTTCCCTGCTAAATCCAAACATGCAGATGACATCATCGTTTTGCAAGGACATAAAGCATTTTTAGGGGAGACACAAAAAGAAATTACAAACAGCAGGTAATTGAAGTCAGTTGAATAAAGATTGTTAAGATCAAAGGCAGCAAAAATAAGGTACATAATCTACCAGATTTGGAACCAAGAAGGGATAGGGATAGACAAGGGAAAGCAGAGCAACAGTGGGGCATGTTGAAGGGGGGAAGAGGAGGCAAAGAAAAGATCTCAACACTACAGAGGGAAGGGATGTCACGTGGGACATGTAAGTGATGTGTGGGAAGATGGAAGAAATAAACCAACCCAAAAGGGCAGGTAGAAAGACAGGCAGAGAGGGAAAGCAAAGGAGACACAGGCAGATAAAGGTGTATGAGAATTACCAGTTGCCTCTGTCAGTAAATCTCAACATTTACCGTGGAAGAGCTTTCCTGAACCTCGCCTGCCAAGGCTTTCAGAGCAGGAGCAGCGTGATTACTGCATCAGCCCCTGACATCCACTCAGGGCTCCAGTCAGGAACCCCAAGTACTGATGGGGAAGAGAGGGGGCAAAAGAAAGTGTTTGGGAGCTCTGGCATGGTACACTTAGCTAGGAGAGGTAAATCGAGATGCTTGTTGTGATCCTCATTTCCTGGTATATTATGATAATTATAGACATTCAAGTTTTAGAATTGGTAGAGACTCCGTCCAGATTAGACTATAAATAGATACAACCATCTAGAAGAAATCTGTGGTTCTCTACCCTTTTTCAAAACATGAATATATATAATTGCAATAATTCGCTAGCAAATTAACGCAGTGGCAAGTTATAATCAAAGTCTTTTAGGAGTCACACAATACTTCAGCCTAATCAGTGTTTTGTATTTGTTTTTACTTCAGACTCTTTCAGTGATTTTCGTAAGCATGTAATTGCTCCTCATCTTTATTTTCTTAACAGAGTTGGCATTTTCTCCTATGGTAAGTAACTCCTCACAAATCTTATTAGTTGCTCAGTATGTAAAATTACCAAGAAACTTTTTAATTTTAAAAAATAATTATGTACATTGCATATTATTTATTGTATCACTCTTTGTCCTTTTCTGCTATTTTGGCCTTTGCAAATTAATTTTGTAATCAATGAACGAATTTTGATAATCTAGGTAAAAACATGCCATTAAAAAGGGCACTGAGTCTTGTTCATAAGTCTGGCTTCTCAACCATCACCCATCAATTTACTCCTGAAGCCAATACTTTAGCCACCAGCAATTACTAGCTTTCTCTATTACTGGAAAAGTGATGACAGTCAAGTTCCTTGCCACTACACACATTTGTCTCATTCCAGTGGTCTGGAATTGCTGTGAGCAAAGTTCCAAGCCAGCCCTGCTGCACTGCTCCATCTACAGAAGATTCTAAGTGTCAGCTGGCTCTCACTTAGAGTCCAAAAGTGACTGTAGTTCCCTTCATAAAAGCTTGTAGAAACACTCCAATTCCTTTTGATTTCTATAATTATAACCTTCGTTTTTGACAGATTTGTTCAAGTGGAAATGGAATCTCAAATCTACTGCTCACAATACTGCCTGCTGGCCCAAACAGTCCATCACCAACAGTCGTGCTTCTAGTATTTTCCACTTCATCCTATATAAAGAGTACAGCTACAGTCTCCATTTCACATGAATGAAATCCAGCTAAAAAGCACATCAATTTGATAGCCCATAAATAAGACACTCTTCTTGAACAGAATTTACAATTTCAAGGACAATATGCAATCACGTAACAAAGAAGCACAAAGTTGGAGCAAAGCGCAGTCTAATTCTTCCCCTCCAATAACTCAATTTTTTAAACTGCTTACAGGTGCTAAACAACCAATAACAGAAAAACCCCAAAACCCAGAATCAGTTTATTAATATATTTTAACAGGCTAAATTAGCTAGTGATTCTATCGCTACTGGATAACTCCACCAGCTCTGTAATTTTGCTTAATACTGACTTAGAAATACAAAGAACCAGTATCTTGGAGGTGATCTGGAATTTAATTCCATCTGGAATTAAATCTGGACGAGGATGCCAGGAAAGACAAGAAGGGCGTCTTCAACTACACCAATAACAAAAGGAAAACAAAGGATAACGTGGGCCCGTTGCTAAATGGAGTGGGAACACTGGTTACAAGAGGATGCTCTGAGAGAGCTGATGAACACCCTAACAAGCCTGCTTGGAATTATCTTTGAAAGGCTGTGGTGATCAGAAAAGGTCCTTGAGGACTGGAAGAAAGCAAAGGCCACCCCGGTCTTCAAAAAAGTCAGCCTCACCTCTATCCTCAGAAAGCTGATGTAGTACCTCATTCTCAAGGCCATCTCTATCCACAGAGATGACAAGAAGGCGATCAGGAGTAGGCAACACAGATTCCCTAAAAGTAAATCACACTTGACCAACCTCATTGCCTTCTACAATGAAACAACTACCTGGATGAATGAGGGGAGAGCAGTGGATATTTTCTAACTCGACTTCAGCAAGGCTTTCAACACTGTCTTGCACCACATCCTCATAGGAAAACTCTGGAAGTGCAGGCTGGATCAGTGGACAGCGAGGTGGATTGAGAACTGGCTGAACGGCAGATCCCATAGTGACGTAATAAGTGGCACAGGGTTTAGCTGGACTCCTGTCACTAGTGGTGTCCCCCAAGGTTCAGTACTGGGCCCAGTATGGTTTAACATATTCATCGATGACTTGGATGGAGCTGCATCCTCAGTAAGTTCACTGACAACACAAACCTGACCGGAGGGCTGATACCCCAGAGTGCTGTGAGCCCTTCAGAAGGGCCTCAGGAGGCTGGAGAGACGGGCAGAGAGGAATTGTCTGAAATTCAAAGAAGGCAAATGCAGGTTCCTGCACTTGAGGAAGAATGCACCAACACAGGCTGTATCATCCTTCCTGTTTTCATTATTTCTGTTTTGTCTCTTTGTTATTTTGTCCTCATAGTTCATGCAACTACTACTATGTCTTATTTTTCTTATTTGCATCCACAGATTCATTATGAAACAATATAAATTCTCTTCCCTACAAGGGCCTTAGAGCAGCCACACATCTGTCTCAGCCTGCAGTTAACCAACACCTCTGTAATGAAGGGTCATCTGGTAATACTATTACAAACATATATTTTCAGGAACATTAGGCATCTTCTAATTTGTGGTAAGCACAACAACTCAGCTTTATTACTAATTATTACTACTTATTAATACAGTTTAGTTACTTTTCTTAAGTCAGCTGCAAAAACACAGTTTTGAAATACTTTCAGATCATGAAGTGTTGCTTAGTGGTACTTAAGCATTGTCTTTAATCATCACGTCAACAACAAAGGGTCAGACAAACAGTCCCTATCCACACTTTTTGCTCTATCAGCAACTGGTTGCTCTTTCTTCTAACATAAAAAATAAGAAAAAGATCGCTTACTACTGTCATAACTCGCAGGCATTACTCACTTTTCTGAAAGCTTGCTGTGAGGGCTTTGCTGCTTGAAGACTGCCTGGTAAAATATTTCAGCAGCAAAAATCAATAAACCTCCTGCCAAGTCCTGAGCATCCCACAGAACAGCATACTACTCTGTTCCCACACGTACAAGTACCTTCCACTTGTGTCTTAAAGACTAAGCAGTTTAAATTTGACTCCAATGTAACCAAACACACCCAAGTCTCTAAAGTCAGCATGAAAAAACATCACCCATTAACACAAATAAATATCCATTATTAAAACTGGGTATTCCTTCATGATAACACGGATTTTTAGGTTACTTTGGCCAATAACTTTTAAGAGACAAAACACATTAACTGCTTCAGAAAAATTAAGTGTATAACTGCTGTTACCTTTTTGAGCTTTAAATTTTGTTGAAGTTTACAAAAGAAAAGAATGTACTAATCAGAACATCATCTTGAAATTAAATCTTAAAGACATCAATTTCTAAGAAAAAAACAATCATTTTATGTTTCAGAAAAACGAAATGAAGACTGTATGAAAATCTTTATCATGCTCTTGGCATTTTCATTTGATTTTCACATTTTCTTGAACTTAGTAATACCTTTTTATTCATCAGTAAATGGAGATATGGGAATGAATCGTATATTCAGTAAGTTCACAGCAGATGTATTTATATACATAAAAATTTAACAGTTTATCCATATAATCTGTAACTCAGGACACCCTATAACATACTTCCTATTCTACAGCCAAAGACAAGCTCAGTGGGAGATTTCATCTTCAAACTGCATGTTTCCTAGCAACTCTCTTTCAAATCAGAGTAGCATTTTTTTTAAATTTACATCAATCACTTGGAACTGTTGAGAATACTTAAAAACATCTCTTTCATCCTATGAATAAACAGTTCGAATCAGACTAGCAGCTGCCGAAAGGAGAAAAAAGGAAAATCAATTCAATGTTTACTAGAACTTGCTGGTAGATTTTGGAACAATACATTATTTGTGCCTTTTGGTTTTAAGCTTACACATTTCCAAATAGAAGTTGACCAATGGTGAGACTCATTGGCATTTTTTATAGGTTTGAGCTGCCACCACCATTTCAAAGATCCTCTGTGTTTTAAAGACTACTTTTCAAGGATATATACTGTTAAGGTACGCTTAGCTGTACTCTGAAGATTTTAGCAGGTAAGTAAGGGTTTCATTCTACTGGTTTAATGACCTGCAACTAGAGCACTACTTCTGTAGTCTTCAGATTTTTTGGGGAGAAAAAAAAAGATAAACTAATTTTTTTGAAAGCTTCATTTCTTGCCTCCTAATTGTCAGTTGATACTTTTCATACATGTGTTCCCCATCAACGCCAGTAGACCCTCAGAGGCACACAGCATGCACACAAATCTCTCTTAACACTTAGGCAGCAAGGAAGGACACAAGGACATCAGAACAGCCTTTGGAAATCCCTGTGCCAAAACCACTGCACCTGACAAAAGAAATATTTTCCCAATGCTACTCAGAATCTTGATCTCATGATTGCACTTAGATTAAATCAAGGTGGATTAAGGAAGAAAATAGGCACGAAAATGGACAGGCAAGGGGACAAAAGGGCCTGATTGTGACTCTTCTGGTTGAGGGGTCCCTACTCCATGTGCATGGATGTGAAAGGAGGCACAGGTGCCCACCACTGGTATGGGACTGTGAGCCCAGGATCCTGTGGTGGCAGCAGCAGGAGAAAAAAGAATGTGTCAGAGGTCTGAGTGGTGGCAACTGGACAAGGGGCCATAGGTTACAGGGATACATGTATCCAGGGTGCCAGCAGCTATGGAAGGTGATTAGATACGTTGTTGTGGGTGTGACTGCCAGTGTGGGATTGCCAGCAGCCATCAAACAGCCAGCAATTACAGTAAGAGGCTTGGGAGCAGGTACTGCTGCTGCTGCTGCTGCCAGCAGCTGGGGCTAGCTGGGCATCCAGGGCCAGGTCCCAGGCAGGCTGGGTGCCTAAGGCCAGCTGCGGCAGGGAGGGGTCCACGCGTGTATGCACACGAGCTTTGCACTAACGGGATCCATCCCAATCAGTCAGACAGCCGGAGGCTCTTGGGGCTGTTTCTGTTCGTGACTCTGCTGCTGCAGGTGGCCAGCCACACACAGAGCTGTGCATGCACTGGGAACTGCTGAGCATCACTGCAGGCTCTCACGGGCATAGGGAGCTGCTGCAGGCTCACCTCGCCCAGGCAACCAGATCGGGCAATCCCCCCAAAACAACCAGAAAGTTCAGTGAAATGCATCTGATGCTGAATTCCTACAATGATGTGAAAGATAAGCTCCATGAGAGTGTGAGTGTTTTATCTTTGTAATGCAATACATTCGAAAATGCCAGTATTTTACCTCTGTAATACAATAATGTCTGTATATAAAGTATGAGAATTATATTATAAAAACTGACTAATCAGTTTAATGACTGAGTGCAGAGAACTATGTAAGACCACTTCTAAGCATTGCCAAGTCTATAAATAAAACCAAAAGAGAGAATTGTTTGATTTTACACATGCAAAACATTCTGCTTTGCTTTTTATACTTAAATATCAAGAAAAAAAAACCCAAACAAATAAAAACCCGAAGAGGTATATGAAAGCATTGCCAAGTCTATAAATAAAACCAAAAGAGAGAATTGTTTGATTTTACACATGCAAAACATTCTGCTTTGCTTTTTATACTTAAATATCAAGAAAAAAAAACCCAAACAAATAAAAACCCGAAGAGGTATATGAAAGCCAAAAGCCCTACCTACTGACATGTCTCCAAATACTTAAATATAGAATGAACACATACAGCAAAATCACAGGAGGCACTCACCAATTTGCAGGAATGAAGCCTAGCAAACTTCATTTTAGAGATCTTGTTCCAAGTTTCATATTTTGGTGTCAAAAGATATATTTTGTCATGTAAGTAAGTACAGCTTAGGCACATCAGCCACAAAAAAAGACATTTCTCTCTAGTTATCAAAGTCGCATTTGTAAGTCCACTTCAACTGACTCATTTCAAATATTAAAATTGTTTTAGTTGACAAATATTCTGTTGAACATAACATATGAGTGTATTCTCTCACAGATGCTATTTCACTGTGGTGATAAGTCAAGAAATCAAAATAACCTTCTCACTTAAAATGTGGTGGTTGCAAAGTCATGCTGTCACATCTTGCAGTAACTCCATGTTTTTCCAAGCAATGGGACAGAGTCCCCACAGACTTCGTTAAATAACCACCTACAGGTCCTGCACAGCTAATCTGTGTTTACTGCATTTCTGACATGGACCTGACATGGCCTCCAGCACAGGGGCTTTCCCTGTTTAGGAGCTGCTGACCAAACAGCTATAATGAAAACTGCAGTAAATTATATCTGAAAAAGATAATCCTTTCAAAATAGGAATCCCACCTGTTCTGAATAATAACTCTGATTTGAAAGTATGAGATGCAGTATGTAGCAGTGTTAGAGTTCTGTGCTTACTACTCCTGTTTTTCAGCACTGAAGAGAGTTCAAACATACAATGTCTATAGTCTTTGCTTAGTTAAACTTGGAAAGACTGTGAATATGCACTGAAATTTTATTCATTTTCCCTATTATGACCTAAAGTTTTCATCTTTGGCCAAAGAGCAGTACTTCCTAACTCCTGATTTCCAACTTCTGGATAAAAGAATAGAATTATTATTATTATATTTTAATTTTTCAAATTATTTTGGTTTATTTGAGGGCTATATATGACCAAAACTGGTCAACAAGCAAGGTTGGTCATTCAAACTGTACTGTCAAGTACTCACACAATATTAACTGTTCGGATTTTTCATTGTCTGGTACCACAACTGAAGGGCAATAAACCCATCACCTAAGAAAAGGAAAAGCACATAATCACCTGCAGACATTGTTCTATGCAGAAAAAGCAAAGTAATCAGCATATATTCTAATATCTCTGGTGATATGCTAGTGGATCTACAAATTAGGAACATCCACACCTTAATATCTTTCAAGGAAACAAATTATAGGTGCTTTAATCCATTAACTTTTACACATACTTTCTATCATGCCTGCCTTTCTCCTTCTTCCTTGACCTTTTCCCCAAAGTCCTCAACTTTTCTTAATTGATCTAATTTAAATGGAGAGGTATGTAAGGTACTTTTCACATTCAATTTATCTGTAAAAAAAAATTGATAAAATTACCCCCAGATGTACAGCTGAAATGCCAAGAGAACAGACAAAGTCTTACTCACAGTAACCAACACCAGAAATTAAATAGCATCATTACCTTCACTGGCACCTCTGTGCTTTTACACTGATGGAGATATGACAATAGTTTAGCACGTGTAAGAATATTTTAAAAGGCTATGTGAAGGATGATGCTATTTGTAGCTACCCAGAACTGCTGTATATCACATTCTGGGGTCTGCTAATGCATCTGCCACATGAATCATAGTAACAACAAAAATTTAGACATTTAGTATTTCCATTTCTCAAAATATTACAATAAATCACCTTTGAAATGTACAATGTTTGTTCTGTAACATTCTGAGAACTTTGCAGGTATTTTCCTTCTTTTGGTAAAAATATTTTACAATTTTCATTACAGCACCAGTATGAAAAAAATCTTCTAATCGAGAACATGTCTACAAAATATTCGATATACACATTAAACTAACCAGGCATTTTGCATCACAGTTTTATATATAAACTTTTTCTTCTAATAAACACAGAGTAGCTCTAGGTCACAGCACAGATAGCTTCTGTGCTGATGGTATAACAGAAAAATCCTTTTGTAAGACACTTGACAATAAGTCAGTATTACCTTAGATGTGCCATCCTACATTACTGTTTGCTTTGGTAATTTATTTTAATGCTGCAATCTGGCTCTCCTTTTATAGCAAACACAGAAATGCAAGGGCAATTTTGAAGAGCTAAAATTTCAGTATTTGTGATCTACCACAGGATCTCAAGTCCAAACTTTTGCAGATCATTCTTTGGACTCTTCAGCAGAAACTTGACAACAAGAGAAGCATACGCTCCTTTGCCAGTATGGCATATTGGCACTGCAGGATTTAGGTAGAAGCACAGAGGAACAAAGGAAATAACATGATGGTTTAGGACCCCAGGACCAAGGTTAAGGTTTCTATGGGAATAAAGTATTATGAGATTTTCATGAAAAGATGAGCTTCAGAAGACATGCAGCAAGCTTCACTCCAGGAGGCACAAGATCCCCTAACAGAGCACGTACCAAAGACAGCTTTAAGACCTATCTCAACAATGAAGCTCCCTTCCAGCTTTTTCCTATACTATAGCATTGCAGTACACATTTGCTTGGTAAGAGCAGACGACTCAATTGTTTATAGGCTGAATTCTTTGGATATTTATCGTGGATGGAAGAAAACAAACAAAAGTCCAAGCATCAGCAATAAACTGAGACATAATGTACATTAATATACCCCTTTGTTGTACATGAGAATTGAAGAAATGCTAGATTTTTCCTGGTTTACATGGACAAACTCCCCTTTGACTACTATAACATGTTCAAGAACAGATTTTTTGATACAGACAAAAAGAAAAATTCTCTTCATCTCTACTCTCATATTTGACACTTGAGATAACAGGTGAGGAGATTGTTTAAGACACCCTGCTATATTCTTCAGTCAATTCTGCGACTTCATACTTGTCTATAAGTCTTATCAGAAGAAAAGCAATTAGACTGAGGAGAAAAAATAAAGTAAGGAGAATTTAATTCCTTTGCTTACCATCAACCTTCCTCTATCTTGATGTGTTTTGCAGTACACAGTTTGAAGAAACCAGTCACTAGTGGACAAGTTTACTATTCACAAAATATTATAGTGGTGTTTCTATAACATATAATGGGTCAGATTATTTCATTAAGTGCTCGTATTACCACCACTATTTTATGCTTCATGGCATATCTAAAGATTATTCCTTCTAACACATCATTAATGTTTGTTATAAAAATGTTGTTATTGGCAATTTGGATTTATCCTCAAAAGACTGTGAACCTACAATGAACATCAAGTGCATCTGAATTAAATACAAAGAGAAATGGTCAGATGATGGTCCTAAATGACAAATATCAAGAGCTCTTGGACTCCATTACGTTCTAAAATAAATGTGACTCATACAATGTCTCATAAATTTTATTTAAATCATTTAGCTAAAATAAAATGTAAGAAAATAATAACCAATTATATTACATTCTGAGAAAAGCTATCTGAAAGTGATCATCTGCTGCTGTAAAAAAATTTAATGCATTTGACTAAAATCTGTATATATTTTGAAGATATTTTGAATGACTTTGTATTCAAAACTGAATATGTACCTTGAAAATGGTTCTACAGAGTTGTTTTGTGTTCGAATCACCAACTTTTTGTTATTGATTTTGCACATTTAATTTTTCATTTCCTTTGTGGTGTATAAACCACTTCTCTTCCTAATTCCCCACAGACACAGGATAGATCTTACAGTAACACTCAGGTGGAAGAAGTCTGACAGCCCTTGTTAACCCCTTACAGCAGGCATTGTAAACATTTCCTTCAATTCAAGAAGAGACTTTAAAGTATATCTTTTTGAGGCTGTATTTCAGGGTCACTTTGATGCAGGAAACTTCCTTTCTGATGTCTTCCCTTTCAGAACTGTATTGATGTTCGTGCTGCCAGGCAGGCACACAGCTGTAAGATACAAGCAAACTCTGAAGTCTTGGGTCTTTCCCATGTCATAATGCCAAAGGAAGGACACGGAAAAAGAAACGACATTTCAGAGGAGGTTTTTGACTGGTTCAGCTTGGTAATATTTGTTACTTGGAAGTAAATGTAAATTCATTCTGGTATAATTGCAAATGAGAAAAGTCTGGTTTTAAAAAAACCACGATTAACAGTAAGTACAAAGCAGCCACAGTGTTCTTCAATGCTTAGAAAACCAAGGCATTCAGTGCAAAAAGGAATGAATAATGGAGGTCATAAACCGGAATGGGTGCTCTATGGACAGCAGCAACTCTGAAAGGCATCTAAGGGATACAGTGGACAAGCAACTTAACTGGGGTTTCCAGGACAATCCTGTGACTAAAAGAACTGCATGACCCTTAAGGATTAAATGACTCAGAAGTACAATTATCATGTGAATTTACTTGTTAGAAATAAGCAAATTTGCTTGGAACTAGGATGACTCATATTTGAACACTGTCAATAATTATGATGCTGGGTGATATTTATTTAAAGAGACTGGAAAAAAAGAGCATGGAGAGATGTAAAATATAGACATATATACAAAAGGAGTGGAGAAAATGCCTTATGGCAAGAACTTTCCTTGTTCAACCTGTCTGGCATACCAAGGAGATGACTGGGGAATATCCTGGTTACAGCACATAAGTATGGCTTGAAAATATGGGAGACAAAAGTACTGTAATCTTCTAGAGAAAGACATAATAAAAACAAAAAACTGGAATTAGATTCTGGAACGATTTAGATAGGATGTATGGTAAAATTCTAGCAAGGCATACCATTTTAGCAAGTGACATTCCCCGTTCTTGAGGTCTTCAGTAACTACTGAATACTTTCTCGCAAGGCAAGAAGTATCACACTCAGCACTGAGGCAGCTGGCTGAAACTCACTGACCTACCTCGGAGCTCTCACTGCCTTTCAAGACCTCGAGCTACAGACAGAAGGCAGATGATGATGTTCTGGCATAGAGTTTCCCCAGAGTGGGATCCTTTCAGACTGACAAGCCTTGTTATCTGCTCCCAACACCATTTTACAGCACCTCCTTTTAGTGCTTTCAGCAAAGGACACTGTGAGTCCACAAAATAAAGTGCCATGCTCCAGTGAGGTTTGAAGTAGATAATTTTTTAGTGAGTACCAACTTTCGTTGCTCCTAACAAGTAAAAAAAAAACTTCAACCTACTTTTTGTCTGAATATTATAAACAGCTGTGGAAACTGCAAACAAATCTGTGATCAAGATATCAAAAATATAGAAAGAACTCATTGTAAAAGAAAAACTTCTTGATAATAGCTACAAAAGGTCTGGAGATGATACTGGGTTATGAATTATGTTGAAAGATGTTCCATTTGCATAGAAATAAACTACCAGCAAGAAAAAAATCTTTATAACCAGCAGTCACTCATCATTTCATCAGCAGCAAGATTAAAAAATAGATCTCCATGTATTATGGCTAGACGTCACTGCTTCTCTCTTAAAAAACAAGCTTTATGGTACATCTTAAGTTTATGCAATAGACCGTATGTCAAAGAGTTTATTTTGAGCAACTTTAACTTTGATACTTCAAATGCTTACAGGCAAAGATTTTCAAGACTGACTTCTATATCTATTATTAAAAATACAATTTTCAAATATTTTTTAAATATTTTTGGGTGCTCTCTCCTTTCTTTTTTTTTTCCCCTAAGTATTTTACCCATTTCCACCACTTAATTTAGCACTGACACTTCAAATCACATTACTCTAGATGAAATGCTGCTCACTCTAACATCTTCTACGCTCCCACTCTAAGCCCAACACAAATTCACTTCTTATGTCTCATTTTTCGTTTTTGGCCATATTTGCCTAATTTCAAGCACATTCAGATAAAAACACATACATACATTCAATTTCTTGTCTGAATCTGTCTAGCGCCAGGAACCGGAAGCATCAAAAAACAGCCTTTTTGTACCTTTATTTACTAAACAAAAGTTCCCTCCTATGGTACTTTACCACCTGTAGTATTGCTTGTAGGTATTAGCTGAGTCCTTGTAAGTTAAGTACTCTATAGTATTCACCCCATACGATAAGGCATGCTTTCAAATCCTACCGTTATTCTCAAGATTTTTCTGTGAAGCCACTCAGATATATTAAAATCTGCCTGAAAGGCATCTGCAGTGCTTTCCTCAATCTTATTGAGTATTTCCTAGTTTACTGTAATTGAACATCAGAGAAAGGATATTTACACATAGCACTAAGATACCGATTATCTCCAAGACTCCCCACATCTTTTTTAAAGCCATTTACCTCATGGAGACGATAAACTAATCCACAGAAATGTCTGAATTGTACAGATATCTACTTCGGGGACGGGGAGGAACTGAAAACCCCAGGAACTGCTAGTCTGCATTTCTTTCCATTCTGCTCTGCATTGCAGCTATTCAGTATTAAGGAAGAAACTGTTCATTCCTTAAACCTGTTTTTAAAAATCGCGTGGCATGCTTTTGGTTCTGTGAAATGCAGTTAATGAACTGTGCACAATGATTTTCTGTTAGATCTTGGCCTTCCCTATTATTTAATTGGCAATTAGTTCTACACACCGCGCCACATGCACTGCTAATGTTACCAGGTTACCGGGACAGAAAGAACTTTTTCAGAAAGGAGTAGAAGCAAAGAAAAAGGGTATATGAAATTCCATCACTGGAAAGTATGTTTGAAATCCCATCACTACCAGCCCTTGGCAAAGACTAAAGAAGGCTAGCAGACTGAAAAAAACCTGTCTCCATAGGGAGCATCCTGCCAAAGGTCAATGTGATGCTGCATAAAAGAACAGAATAAAGGAGGCTTAAAAAGAGACCACAGCATTCTCCAAATTTCTTGGCTGTAATCCATTTATGAATCTTACAGTTTTTATTAGTTTTCCCTCCTTTTAATGAAAACTGAAATACAACACAACCAGTTATATTTGAAATGTTTCTAGCTTCAATATAACAAGTGGAAGATAAGGAAAGAAATTATGAATACATTGGCTGCTGCTGCTTTTTCTGCATGAATAAGACCATTATGAATTTTGACTATAACCTGAACTCTCAGACAAGTCAGTCTAAGTGAATCTCAACTTTTGAAAGTGTCTTGAGAAGCCACCTGATTCACCACTGTGCTACTACACCTTCTGGATAAGGTTATACAACAAAAAAATAGAAGCAATGCAGCACTGTACTAGGAGTATGTTTTAGCTCTACAATTTTCTGTTTGTATTTAAATAGTTTTTCTAGAAGGTTTTGTGGGATAAGAAATGTCAATTCAAGAGTTAAAATAGAAAGCAGATGATTTTAAGCACTATATGTATGGACTCTTTTTTTCCTAGGTAGAGAATTACAGGCAACAATCTGTCCCGACGTCTCGTAGCAGATAAAGAGTAAGTGATGTATATAACTATTGTGCATCCCTGCCGTGATGCAGCTGCTGCTTTTCTGTCACTAATGGACTCCTCTCTTGGCAGAGAAGGAATCTCCAGTCCTTTTTCAACAGGTGACAGGCAAAAATAAATTGCAATACTTGAGCTGGCCTGTCAGGGAGCCAATTACCATTTCAGCTTACCAGAATCACTTGAAAAGAAAAGCAAGGAAGAAGAATCATGACAGAAGATGACAGAAAAATGACAGGAAAAAACAACAGAACTGGGCAAAAAGGAAAAGTGGATTCAATGCTATAAATATGAGCAGTCTCAAAATAAAATTAGGATAGCCTCCTAGTAGTTGTGCTGTTTTCCTTGTTTTCTTTTTCATTTGATGGGAGTAAATGCAAAGACCAGGCCCCTGTGGATCTCTTCTGTTATCTTAACAAAACACACTTTGCTCCTGGCAAGTTTTTACAGTTCATTATTTCAGTGATTTGGGTTTTAATGGAGTGCTGCATCGTATTCAACAGTAAGTACTGGCATGAACTTGAGAGACAGCACGGGTGGAAGACGGGGAGGAGACAGAGGGAAGGCTTTCTCATCCCTCCAATTATAAAACACTCCACAGCTTGCCCAGAGGAGGGAAGAGTACTGGCCTCAGGGACAAGGGTGCAAAGAGAAAACGGATAAACATGGTGATTTGGCTTAATAATATGCTTCCTACTATATCAAACTGGATTAGATACAGTTCATTTCCTGCAAAGGTTTCCCAAGCTTTGCTTTACATTGCCTTGTGCCAAATGAGAGAGTTGTTTCCTGCTATCCCATACACGTGGGTTTAGTAGAAGAATTTAGAAGAATTTAGTATGAAGCTGGCTGCTGCATGGTCCTGATGGTGAGTCTCAGCATGTGACATCTCCTACTCTGAAGATTGCTCATAAATTGTCCCCCAGTACCTCAGCCAGGTGAACAATGACAGGTAGATGAGAAAGATGTCTCACAGATGCAATTTTACCACATGTAACAGCTTAGAGCAAACCAACTTAGAGACTGTATAATGAGTGGCAGTCCTAACACAATACCTACAAGTTTCTTTCCTTCAGAGTTTGCAGAAAGCATGCCAGTACATATGGTGTTGCTGGTTTTGTAATTCACAGTCTAAGGTGTTTGATTTGATTTAATTTATATGTAAAAATGAAGTGGAGAGAAACGTAATTGAAAATCACCAATTTACTGCCAGCTCTTATCTTCATGTTTGAATGGGTACAAAATATGAGTCGTTTGGGAAAGGGAATGAGTGGTGCCACTGGAGGCTTGCCTGCCAAACGATAGGAAACTCAGACAACACACTCATCAGCTGTTGGGTCCTGTCCTTCACCCAGCATCCCATTGAGCTTCCTGCCTTTGCAGCCAACAGTAAATAATAGCAGATTTGTGGATTCACAGATACCGTCTATCAGGAAGGACTGGCTTATATCACCCAAATTACACAGAAGCAGATCCTTAGGGAACTTTAAATGTTTGCCACTCCGGAAATGCCCGGTATCATGCTTTCCACCATAAAGAAACCTAACGTCTTTTTTCAAAATGTTTTATTAGAAATAAAATAAACTGCTCTCTATCAGATCTGAAAACACTTTTCAGAAGCTTCCCCTAAAACTTAATTTCAGATACAAAGACAGGGTTGCATTGGTATTCTTATTCTCTAGCACAGAAACACAGGGCTGGCACTCATTGTCACAAAATGGGGGAAATAACAATGTCCACAGGTGTGCTTCTGTCTGCCTCTAGAACTGCAGTACAGGAAATTATTATTAGAATTAAAAAAGAAGAGCTGGTACTGAACAATACTAAGTATCTACATAGCAAACTAGTATACGAAGTAAACCTGGTATACTACTAAGTATACTAAGTAGTAAACTAAACAGTAACAAAATTTCTAAATAAAAAAAAATAAACAAACTGAATATGGTCTTAAAGGCATTATGTTCTTAGCATATGGCTGCTGGTTACATGGAAAGAAGACTAATATCTATTGTTTTTATAACTGTCTCTACAGAATATTTGGTACAAATTGGAAAGTTGTTCAAATTCCCATTTTCAGATATGACAGAAGATTCTCTTTTATCAATGTATATCAAAGTTCAAAAGATTGTATTAATATTAGTATCAAATAAACTATAATTATATCCTCTCTTAAACCTCAAAACTCACTTGACTGATAATGTTTACATTTATGTTATAATGTGATCGGAGGCTTGAGGACTCAACAGACCTGACTGTGCCAAGTTTGCCATTAAGAAGTGTGGGGCGAATTACTCCGTCAGATGGAGCTGGTCTGATCCCTGCCATGCTAAAAAACAGTGCTTACCACAGATTCCGGGAATGCCCTTGATAGAAGTAACTTCTGCTGTTCTTAAACTGTATCTTTGTATTTTGCACACCTCCATAGGGTCATAGCCCAGTTGTGAGAATGGGCTGTGAGAAGCCTCCCCCAGGCCTCCATTCATGCATGTGCTGGCCCTGGGGTTGGGGGCTATGCTGCACTCAGGCTCTTGCCAGAGAAATGCTGCACACACCTGTGCCAAGACCTGAACTTGCCTTGCTGACTTCAGTCCAGACTGGCCATTCAGACTGGCAATCCAGACTCCTGCCTGACTCCTGATTTCCATCACTGGACCTCCTCTTTTCTTATTCAGTTATAAATAGAGAGGTGTATGTCTACATACATGTACCTGTACCTGAGTATGGTTTCGGTCATAAGAAATTGAAGGATTTGCATGTTCGCGTGCATATGTGTGTATGAAAGGCAAGCAGGGAAGGCTGTGGCAGCAGGCTGAGTTTGTAACAGGGACGGTCACGAGGTCACGTGTGCAGAACAAATGGTACTGGTGTCACTGAGGACACTGGCCCTGCCTTGGCTCATGCAGTGCCTTCCCCTGCCGAGCAGCCTGCTCTTCCAGGCCCTGAGAAATTGCATCATCTCCTTCTGAAGGCAAACAAAGAGCTGAGCTTGTACACAATGGGAAAGAGACACAGAATAGGTAATTTTTGTAGAATGTAACAATTGGCATCAGATATGATGTCGTCACAGAAAGACACCTTGAATTCATTGTATTCAACAGCTTAAACAGCTTAGTGCACTTAAGATGAAGACAACTGGCTAGCTTTTATATCAAGGAGGCACTTCCATACTCTGCATGTCTGCAGGAAATAAAATGAAATTAAGAGTTTAAAACTTTCCCGTGCTCTCTGTAAGCAGCCAGCCAGAGGATTATAATTGTTCATTGCCAGCCAAACTTCAAGTTCCATTTGCAGAGCCAGAGAAGAACTCCAGGACGATCACTGAAGCATTATCCATGCTTTTGTAATCGGGTGGCAAGTTTCCTCTGCCATGAAAGCAGCTGGAGACTGCTTACTTCCAAATGCCCCGATGCCAAGCTTGTTTGTCCCAGTTTCAGAATGTTACAGCAAAACAAAGCCAGTTCGCACACTTTATTTTCTAGTTTTCTGCAACACTTTCATCTTTACTAGCCTGTTTTGAACTACCAATCGTTAACAAGTGAAGATGATTTTCATCACAAAGGTAGTTATTCAAAAGTTAAATCTGGAGATATCCACTAACTGGTATTGTCTACTGCTAGTATGTAAGGCATTTGATGACACCTCTGCTTTTGAACTGCCTGTAAAAAAATACATATAATAAAAAAAGAAAAGCATATGTACAATAAAAGAGGTACATCAAAATTATTTGTGTTTTGCTTGTTTAATGCCAATCTTGCTTGTAAAAATTCCATCATTTTATTTGACCATGAAAGTGTTAAACGCATTTTACCTTTACTCATCATAACATGCAGAATTATTCTTTTTTTACAAGTTTAAAAAAGTAATGGGAAACAAGAGTGGTGAGAAAAGTCTATCCTCTTTCAGCTGATGTTCTGCCAATATTTAACTGTCATTATTCTACAAACATTGATAGAAACTATCTACCAACTAATCTTACAGTTTCCCTACACTGAGGAATTAGAGTAATAATTGTACTTAATAAACAAATAATTTTAAACCACTTATAAATACTTGTAGTACTTAGTTCAAGAAAAAACATATGCATCCACTGAGACATTCATTCAGGTGCAGATTCATTCAATGGTCCTGCCTCTTCTCGTTTCCAAAGCTGAAGTCTTCTTAGTGGCTTAGACTGAATGAAAATCTTCACACAGCTCTATGAATTTTTTCTTTAAAGCATTATGTCTCTTTAAAAATCCTGCTATAGTTCTATCTTTCCAGGAATACCTAAAAATTCAGCAGTCACGGTTCTGTATCTCAAGGTTCTTTGTATTATCATCCTATGTATCACCACCACCATGTTCCTTCCTTGACACCAAATCAGGCCTGAAGACATGGACAACTGCTTTCCAAGGGAAGTAACCACATTAACATGAACTTTTATTTAGTGCTAAGGTAGTAAAAAAAAGCAATCTATTTTTGTATAGATAACTGGTACACAGTCTTTTAGTTCCCTCCTGAGCCTCTAATTTTTCCTTGTCTTTCAGCCTGTAATGAAGGATTTCCCACACAAGCTTCCTTTTAAATGTCACGGAAAAGCAACTGCTTATTTTAAAAAAGCACAATAAAAAGGTCTGTATCTATAATTTAAAATAAAATGCCATCATGGGATTAAATTTGAACTCTACCCACTTCATGATGTGTACCAGGTCACATAACTCCCCAAAGACAAACTGTCTTAGGACAGATATATCTTTTGTCAGTGCAAGGAAAGACTCACACAAACCCACAAACTGTCTCTTAAAACTAAACTATAGTTTTTGCAGCAATAAATTAACATTCAGTTCAGGAGATCATCTGCATTACAAATGCCAAAACAAACCCAAACTAAACAAGGAGACACTAGTGATGGAAGCTAGATCCCGCAATCTGTTTTGTTCTGGTCTCTGGCAATTAGAGAGAAGAAATATTTCATAGCCTACAAGCTCCAGGGTGAAGTAACTGGACTTACCCTGTCATAGCTGCCAAGCCCTGACTGGTCTGTGCCCTCCTCAAATACTTAACTTGCAGGAGAACAGTTCTCACTGTTCTGCCAGGAACTGATTGCAGCAATCCAGAGCCAATGAACAGTGTTGTCATGAAAGGACATTTTCTATAGGAAGAAAATCCAGGAGGCTGCCTGTCTCCAAGAGAGGACAGAAAATGCCTTAAAACACCTGTCGTAGTATAACCTGCTTCTTTGCAGTTCACTTCTTTGCTGTGAAAGTACATCAGACATGATAGGGATAGTGTTTTTGCTGGATCTTAAGATAATCAGGCATTTCCAGCAAAGTTCACACTTTCCAGCACACTGAGTTGTTCAGTGATGGCAAAAGTCTGCCCATGCCCATCTACTGGGGTTTGGTGGGCTTGCAGGCCACCTTAGCAATGCTTTTTACAAGCAGATTTTGCTTTTAAATATGCTGTAAGCATGAAGGGGAACATTATGAAATGTGCTAGACAGTACTAGAAACAGAAGTCCTGAGTGGGTTAAAAATAGTAGAGGAAACACTGATGGCAATTTCACCATAATCCCTTTCTACTGTCTTCTGAAGAAGAGAGGACAATTGACAAAGCATCTCATCTGCTGTAGTCAGCAACATCAGATAATTGCAATGGAGTTTCCTAGGATGGGACTCTTTTCCATTTACATGGTATAGACAAAGGTTTCACTTTAAATGGTATCAAATTTCACTATTTAACTAGCTGAAAGCACCTCCAAACCTTCACTGCCTCAGCTTTATTATCTTACAGCTATTCATATTTGGACGTTTATTCCATTTTATTATCATTGGCACAGTTACACAAAATTGGCACCTTACAGTGATCCTTACACATAATCACTTCAACTGAATTTGGAGACTGAGTCATGGTTCAAAATTTATTTGAATAGAGCTTTATTCACTTAAGCTGGGGGATGACCAGTTCAAGAAGTGGAGCATGGAGTCCACTTCTTTGATTACTTTGATTTTCAGTAACTGCATTGCTGTAATTTCTCAGCAGTATCCATAGTTCCTTCATGTATTCCTGTAAATAATTTTGGTACAAACAGTAATTTCAGTAGAGTGTAACTGCTGGGCAATTACCTCTTTTATGGAGAGACATTTGCAAATGTTCGAGAGAAATGAGACTGAAGACTAGCAAAAGGAATTTCAAAAATTAACTATTATAAAACAGAAATTTCCTTAACGGTCTGCGTGAAAAAAAGTAACATACACTATCTGAACAAACTGTAGAGCACAGAACATTATTTAAGAGGCACAGGCTCTCTATTAAACCCCTTCTACTTCTTGCTGAAGAAGCTTAAAGTTAAAGGGACAAACTGCAAATCTCATGGCTTCTCCTAAAGCTCTGGAAGGATGTGCACTTACTATTGAAGACAGCCTGATTTTCTATAACGCAATATAGAATGCAATTTTTCTTGATACTGATTAAGCTGCCAGAGAGGTGCTAAACTCCTTTTATTTCTACCAAATGGCAACTTTCGGGGATGATCATAACCTGACGTTTCATTCCAATGAGTGTCAGTAGTAGTTACAGTTGTTCAGCACCTATCAAAGTTAAGTCCTTTGTCACTCTAAAGTAATTGATTGGTTTAATTTTAAAATGCACCTGGCCATAATGTGAGATTTGCATCAATTAATGAAAATACTTATTAAATGCTATAATAAATGATACTTGTAAGGAATACATTCAACTGTCCTAAGACATTACAGGTTAAGACAATTTTAAAGAGGCTATCTTTGCTGGTAAGTCTGGTGCTTTAATTCTTCCTTAGAATTAAAACTTATATGCAAATTTTTAAAAAAAATTATATCTCTTTTTTTGAGAAAAAAAATCTACCAATTTTCATAAAGAATGAATAAACACTTAATCTCCATCATGTGCCTAGAAACCCAGCATCTTTCTTCAGCTGCTCTTCTATTTGTAGACAACAGCATTATCCTGGCAACAGTGAGACAAAACGCATTTACTGCTAATAAAGTTAAGCCAGCTTGCCTTTGCACTGCGGAGAAGCTGCCTCCATGTAAGGTGCCAAGGTCTAGAAATTTTGTTGAAATGAACAGAAGAATGTGAGACTGAAAAGAAGCTTCTACAGTGAATATGTAGAAGATTTTTTGTCCTTGGTGTGGAGAATGGCTGTATTCTCTCAGTTAGATATTACAGTACTAATGCTTGCGATGCACCAACCTGTTCAGATCTGGAGTGTTTTAAGTAGATGAATACTCGGTAAGATTTCCTAACAAAACTTGCTGTGTTGCGTTTTTTTGGGTTTTTTTCCAATTTAATACATTTTATCTTACATATCTTATGAAACATAATATCTCATGAAATTGAGATAGAAATACAAACTAAATGACATTAAATCACAGGTGTTTTGGTTCTCTGGTTGGTAGTGCAGTCATACAGCTAATATAATTAGGTAACAAACATATATTAGTATATTTGAAAACAAACACATTTTAAAAACTTGCTCTTTGAGGATTTTTCCCCAGGTGATATTAGGATTAGTGATGGAATGTTCTTTTCTGCCATGTTGGAATTGGGAATATGAGTGGGCTTGAGTGCTGTTACAAGTGACACTTTTTACCAGTAATGACATTTAGGTTATATTTTGCTTCAATTCTTTTTCTTTGTCAACAGATCTTTCCGATAAATTTTTAGTGTTAAGAAGATTTGTTCTAACAGCACTGACAGAGATAGTAACACTAAAAGTTTGATAAATAATTTAGAAACTTACCTACATTGCTACAGGGTCCTAATTTGTGGAGTTTAGACCTAAAGTTCTCTTAGTCAGGGAGTGTCTGTTCTGATTCGTTAGAAAATGTACAGGACACTGGTTATCACTATAATTGTACTAGAAATTTTTAGCACAAGCCCCAAGATTTGCTACAGAAGCTGTAATATCCTATAGTTTATAGTAGCTATTTGCATGCTATACAGACTCAGCCGAAAAGCAGCATGATGCTAAAATATCTATTCAAGAAAAGCATTCATGGTTTGGAAATTTAATTAAAAACAGCTAATGATTTTACATGCTTCTTTTTTTTAAAACACACTAATCAAGTTAATGCTTGGGAAATCACATTTTAATGGGTGATTTTTCAGATGCATATCTTTTACAGTTGCATAATCCTGAAGCAAATGCTAATACTCTGAAGCACATCCTGAAGCCCTGTTATTACAAACTTAAGAACAGAGTCATTTAAGACACTGTCTGTAGTTGGAGGATAGAGATCTCCTGACTTCAAAAACAGGTCAGCCTACCTAAGATCTAAATGTCTTAGTGGGTGCTTGATTGTCTTCTTTCACTTGCCCCCTCCTAATAGTGGCAAAGCAGACTGTGCACCTAGCTCATGCAACTCACTTGGATGGACACAGTTAGGTGTGACGAGCCTGGTCCCTGGCTCTTAACATTTTGACATATTAAAAAATGACAGGATCTGTATCTTCTATTCTTTTTAGTAGCAAACCTCCAAGGAGTAAGACAAAGTGCTTATAAAGAGCATAGTTTTGAAAGCATTGCTGATTCAGCGACAGTGTCTGGTTTCCAGTTTTGATACATACCATGTCTGTCTCTACACAGTCTCGATTATGGTCCCCCTCAGAAAAGAATATGGCATTCAACAAAACAATGAAGCTGAAAAATGGAAATAAATACATGATTTCTCATTTTGCAGAACTGGTCTCTTCATGTATATTTAAGAAAGATTGTGTCTCAGGGGAAAATAAAAATAAAGCACCATAATTTCTGTTGGAGAGGCTATTTTCAGGTTGAAAAGCCTTATTACAATCCAACATTCTGAGTTCTGCTGATCGTAGAAAGACCCAACAACAGTGAGTTACAGAGAGAAGAATCTAGCATTTAACCGCACTCATGTACATCTCCAACAGGAAAGAGCAACCTCACAAACTGCTGAAATTATTTTTGAAAATTTATGCATTTAAAAACTAGTCACTCCTTCTAATTGATATAATACATCTAGAGGGCAGCTGAATGCCAGACAGTTGTTACTGCCATGAAATTTTCATCTAGCAAGTGCGACAATTAACATCCTAACTGCATTTGTCTCATCCTAATGCTGAGTATCAAGAGACCAAATTGAGCACAACCCATTAAAAACCTGAAGAGAAATTTAATATAGGAATAACGGTTTGTAGCCAGCTGAGATTTAAGATTTCTCTTACGTCAAGTAGAAGGATACATGGTTTCAGCTTCTGTTGTCAACACCACAGATAAACAGTAATTCATCCCTAATAAGCACTGCAGGAAGTCAGCTATGCAATCTTAATGATCCTAGACTCTTTGCTAAAGCATACAGATTGTAATCTCAAGCAGATTCCAGAATTCTATGTCAATTAGGAAACCATGCAGAGCAACAAATAAGGCAACACCAGCTGCCGGCAGTCATTGAATCTCATTGTCAATGCAGTAGTAAAAGAAATGCTGTTCTACCAAACTGAAAACCAAAAAACAAAGATAAGATGAATTGGGCCAGGACATAAAGCGATCCCAAATTGCCACCTTCAAATGGCTGAGTATTAAAGATCGTTGGGTAACTTGAAAGTCAGCAGACTGGGAGTTGTCTAACTGGATGCCACCACTGGATGTCACAGGTGCTTCCATGACAAGCCACTGCACGTGCATTTATCAGGCTGCACGGCTTGGAAATGGCGGTACTGGGAGTTCGAAATACTGTCATGGTAACACTTTTCTTTAAGTTGCTTTTCACTTTTATCATCTCTCCAATTTACCCCAGAAGCTGAAATTACTCAGTAAGCCTCAATAATACTTGAAGTGAAGGAAGAAAATATAATTTTACAGCTAGCAACCATACTGCTGCAATTATCCTAATCCTTAACATCATGTTTTGTTTTTCTTAAAAGTAGGTATAGCAGGCCTTCTGGAATATCATCTATTGTACTTTTCTGTCTACTCAACACAGAATTGAAAGTTTCCTTATTGTGTGCTAGCATCTTCATGTTCCATCACACCATGAATTTTACTGACCAGGTAAAATGTGATACACGCTCACCACAAATCTAAACAGCGGGTTTTTGCAGTAGATTGGTCCCAACAGCTAAAGCTGGGAACCACCAAACTTTATGCATCTACTGTTACCTTGAGTTGGAATTCAGCCATGATACAAGCTTCCTTCCACCTAAAATGATTCAGCTATAATGAAAGCAGTACTTTTGCTCTTCTGATTTTTTACTGTAGTCCAATGGCAAATCTAGAAAGAAGGGAAATAAACAGCCCAATCATATAAGCGCTGTATGAAAGCATCCTCCTCTGCTGACAGCCTCTGTGAAGGAAGCCAACCCAGAAACTCACAAAGCAATGGATACTGGAGACCTACATGCAGCCTCTACCCACAGCTAACAGGGTGCTTCCCTGGAAAATAGTTTCCTCCAAGAATCTCTTTTTTTAGATTAATAAGCAGAAAATAAGGGAAACAAAGTGTAGACATAATGTGTTGGTTTTGACAATGGAACAAGGCTGCCAGAGGGAACCCTCAGATACTTTGCTGTGCAGCAGATCCATAAAGGTGAGGAAAGGGGGCACAACACTGAGATGATGAAGAGTGTTGAAGATGGAACACTCTTCAAGGCAGTAAGATCTAAGCTATCTGTAAAGAATAACAGAGAGATCATGACACCAAGTTGCTGTAGATAAAATGGTAAAATAGCAGATGAAATTCAGTTCTGATAGTAGAAAGCGATGAACACTGGGAAAAGTAACTGCACTTACAGCAAAACAGGGTCTAAATCAGCCATTACCACTCAACCTCCCCCACATTTTACCATGAGTAAAGTCTCTAAAAATATCAATCCAGCTCTCAGCAGCAGTCAAAAGGAACTAGACTTGGGAATACTACTGGTCCAGTTGCAGCTATGATGAGTTCTATATAAAGGAAATGGTAGTTTTGCAACCAGAGGTATGTCATACGGGTGGAAAAAACTAAAAAGCCTTCAGACTTTCCTACTCTTCTCTGGCTCTTAGCAGAAGCAGCAGCCTCCAAAGCTTTCTACAAGCTGAGAACAGTAATTCTGAGTTCAACTTAACTATGTCATGCAGTTACACCATGTTGAGCAGAAGGGGTGTTAAGTATGCTAACTCTAATGGGGAGCTTTAAATGAGCTCTCCAAACACCCTGAGTGAACTTGCTTTGATGGAAAAAGAAGCCTCACACTGTCATATATCCACAGATGTCACATACATGGTTTTCCAGGAGAAACCACACAGAAAAATCATTTAAGAATAGCAATCCAAATGGAAAAATGATCCTACCTCATGTATTTTTCATCTGCTCCTACTACTCAAGCAATCCCTCAGCTTTGCTAAGCTCCTGAATAGGAGCAGCCTCTCCTCGCACAAACATACACTGCCACTGGAACCAGCTCACACCAGGGCAGCAAACGCAAGACTTAGTGACCATCTGCACAACCTGCCAACAGAAGTGCTGCTCCGACAAGAACCATCCAAACTCCTGCATACATTTGATACAAGGTACCAAATGCCCTTATCACAGGTGCCTATGTGGCTAACACTGAACCACCATTTTGACAAGAACAAATGATTTTCCTTCTCAAATCAGTGGAGATAAACCAGTATGAGCATTCTTGCAGATCTGCAGCCTGGAAAAAGTTTTTAAGGAGGACATATATTAGTGCCTTGCTATTCCCAGGAACTGTAGAGAATATGCCGTATTACATGCAGGCATTCTCTCCCTACATCTAGTTGACACTCTTTTGGGTGTCCATCTTTCAGATGGACAGCAAGCAACAACCTAAGTGAAATTCAGCATGCACAGATAAAGAGACATTATCAGACTATAGCAAGACATCAGGGTCTGCTTCCTCATTTAGAAAACAGTCACTTCAATTTCCATAAGCTTTGCATTCTTTTGGATTTATCTGCTTTCTACCCCCTCCAGCTCATGAAGGAAACAGCTATCTTTCCTTGCAGCAAGGTCACTTGCTGCAAATTGGGAAGAGAAAACTGGCTGCAATTACTGGATGTAAGCACAAGCACTCATTCTCCTCACTTGATAAACTGAGATATGGCTATCAATTACGTCTTTAGCTTTTCCCTGGCAAGCATAAACGCTTGCATACAGTAATCACAGCTGCTCCGATGTCCCCAGAAGGAAGAAGGGGAAGCAAAATAAATTATAATTGTTTTTATTGCTTTCCACTTAAGCTCTATGCTTTTAATTGAATAATGTTACAATTAATAATTTAAAATATAATTTCTTTTTTTTTTTAATAGTTTTCTCTAGTGTTTTGTAAACTTAGGTCACAAATTACTCAAGCTTTGTAAAAGCTTCTCAAAATCTACTGCATTGCTTGTGGGCTCAGAATAAATAACTGGAGACTCACGGTTAAGCATCCTAATTGATTTGATAGACCATATTTCATATATATGTATTATGTCTAAAAAATTTACCACTATAATTAATAAAATGCAATAAAATATATTATTTTGTGCCATATATGTTTAGTAGTTAAGGCACAACTGAAATTTACTTAGTAAGAGATATTTCTCTGTAACAATTCTTTGTGCATAGACTAGAAGCCTTGGCATTTTTGTATTCCTTATGGATGCTATATTCTTTTGCAGTCATTGATGCCACATGTTTAGTAACAGTAAGTTAATGATTAGAAATTGAACACACTATGTAATGGTATTGGTTTTTGTGGAAAAAATAGGAAAGAAATTAAAGTATTTATGTATGTTATGAGAAAAAGCAGTAATTATTCTTTTAAAAATTAAATTTTAAATGGAATGGTAATTCAAAACTGCATATAAATTCTTGTCATTTTTTAAGTGTGATATACCGGGAAAGCTTAGTTGGGTTCATTAGCAGGAAACCATGCCTCCCAATTCTGCTGGAATTCTTTGAAGGAGCCAACAAGAAAATCAACTTATTGCTCATTAACAGTGAAAAACCCCAAACCTCGTAAGTGTTACTAGGAAAGAAACAGAAACCTCACCAGAAAATATCATGATGCCATCCTAGAGATGCTGAATGACATCCCCCACTTAGGTGCTTCAGACAGTTCTGGGATTTTCATTCTCCTCCACTCCAAAACACTGTAGGTGGAAGGGTACCGGTGACAGACCCTGCACTGAGCCCAGCAGCAGTGAGGAGGAACCAGCACCGAGGACCTCTCGCCCACACCTCATGCCACCTGCACTTCAGGTGTTCCACTTCTGCCCAGCTCTAGTGCAGTGGCACAACTGAACCCTGGCAGTGTCCCCTCAGCCCAGGACTCAGCTGCCTGTGGGGCCAGACTCAACTTAGCACAGCCCAGCTGTGCAACCACTGCTCCCGTTTATTCATGAAGGGTGATAGGAAAGTGTAAAACACTATGTGACCTGCAGTTGTGTGACGTAAGAGAAGCGCAGAAAGCAGTGTAATTGTTGAGAAGGCAACATACAGTGGCACAGCACTTCATGAGAAAAAAACAATGGTTTAGAACTGTTAGGTTTGAAAGGTTTAAACCCCCAAGGTTTAAAACCCCAAGTATAAAAAATAGGACTTGGGAGATGGCAACTCAGGAACACTGAAGATAATAAATCATCATTTCCCCACGTGGCTGATGCCCATTGTGGAACATCAGGACATGTGAAACATCTTTTTGAGAGTGGTATTCAGTAGCTTTTTAGTTCTATCTATTGCATACATTAAGCAAAAAATTAGCCTTTGTATTCCCAAACTGCATATATACTGCTTGCAGAGTCTCTTGAGGAACACGCAATGTGTCCGAAAGAGACTATTCATTTAAAATAAAGATACATGGGAAGCACAAGTTTCTTATCAGTTTCCTCAGAAGAAATTCAGTTTGTGTACTGCCTGTGCCTTTGCAGGGAAAAAGGCAAATCTGGCGATTGCTACCAAAGCTCACTCCACAGTAGGCACGTGTACCATGGATCTCACTACTGATTATGTAAGGATGTCAAGTTCCTTTGAATTAATTCAAAAGCAATTACGCAATCAAGCAATACAGAAATCTCTAAAACACAATTAAGCCCAAAGATGGCAGCCGTGATTTGGGAATTCCCAAAGTAACAAATTTCTGGGGACAAACAGAATATTGTAGGAGTATATTATGCAAACTTTTCCCTTTATCTGATACTCTTCCTTTTTTATTTCTTATTTGAAAGTCCTGGAGAGAAAATACTAGGCCAGATAGACAGACTATTTTAAAATATTACGTAATTCCTGTTTCCACACAATTTTGATAGTATGTATTCTGTATACAACCCAGTAAATCTTATATATATGCCTCTTTGTATCCAAAAGAAACAAGCAGTAGTATTTTGTTTTCCTTCCATTTTCCTATTACAAAATATGAGCCTTTTCAGAGGCGTCTTCTTTGACTTTGCTTGTCATGTCAAACTGCTGCCTCAGCCAGATGAATGACTTTGCTCAAGTACTGCGTAGAAGTTAGGTGATATTATATATATATATATGCTATAAAACTTCTTTATACACAGTAAAACACTCAAATGTCAGTGTCAAGAAAAGCCAGGATAACCAGGCCTCTTCGTTTAGCCACAATCACACTGGAATATGTCTCTTCCCCACAAACTCAAAGGACTACCTAACAGAAAATTTCCTTTCAAGATAGAGTATTTTTGTACTCTGCCCTGTTCACTCTGTACTAAAATGACAAAACAAACTGAACTCAATCCACACTTGTGTATTCACTGTAAGCTTAAACTTCTAGCATCATGACCAAATGCTGGCTGTGTGGGACACTGTCCCCTCTCAAGAACTCAGTCCTGTGATCACACAAGCTCCCTGGCAAAGGGAGAGTCAAGCTGGGAACAACTGGGTCACAGCTTCACTACGGAACTCCAGGCATTAACATGGGAATAAGGATGGCTGCATATGGTGTCTCAAATAGGGCCATGTACTGTAAAGCAACTGCAATTATTCTTGGGATGCATGAGGTTTGTATGACAGTCTACACAATGACGAAGGACAGGCCTTTGGTATATACTGACAAAAAATTAGCCATCTATGGAAAACAATTTTCTAACACACATATTTTGGTTTTTGGAGGAGGGGAAAAAAAGAACACTGTTCACTCAGGTAATTTCAAAGCCAGTAACTAAATCAAATGGATTTTCAGGACACTGAAAGTCTTTTTCTCTGCTAAAAGCCCACACCAACCCAACATCTATAGTCCCACCTACAGTCAGTCATTTTACCACTCAGATTTTTGTAACGAGGAAAAAAAGGGTTTTTTCAGTCCCCTAGGTATGACAAAATCACAAATTTATTTCCACTTTGAAAAAAGATCAGAGGCAAAAATATTTGTGTTAAGAAGGAATTGTCTTAAGAAGATAATTAATGTATGGAAACATTGATGATTTTTTTTGATGATCTGGGTGAGAGGATTGAATTCACCACTGGCAAATTTGTGGACAACAACAGGTTGCGTCAGTGTTGATCTGCTGGAGGGTAGGAAGGCCTGCAAAGGGACCTGGACAGGCTGGATCGATGGGCCAGGACCAGCGGCATAAGGTTCAACAGACCAAGTTCCACATCCTACTCCTGGGTCACAACAACCTCAGGCATCACTATAGGCTAGGGGAAGAGTGGCTGGAAAGCTGCGGAGCAAATAAAAAGGACCTGGAGGTGCTGGTTGACAGTGACTGAACATGAGCCAATGTCTGCTCAGGTGGCTGAGCAGGCCAATGGCACCTGGCCTGTATCAGCAATAATGTGGCCAGCAGGACCAGGGCAGGGATTGTCCCCCTGTACTCGGCACTGGTGAGTCCACACCTCGAGTGCTATGTCCATTTCTGGGCCCCTCACTACAAGAAGGACATTGAGGGGCTGGAGCTTGTCCAGAGAAGGGCAACAGAGCTGGTGAAGGGTCTGGAGCTTATGTCCTACATGGAGCAGCTGAGGGAGCTGGGGTGGTTTAGCCTGGAGAAAAGGAGGCTGGGGGTGACTTTATTGCTCTCTACAATTACTTGAAAGGAGGCTGCAGACAGGTGGGGGTCAGCCTATTCTCTAAAACAACCAGTGACAGAAGAAGAGGGCTTAGTCTTAAACTGTGCCAGGGGAGGTTTAGGTTGGACATTAGGAAGAATTTCTTCACAGAAAGGGTAATTAGACACTGGAATGGACTGCCCAAGAAGGTGGTGGAGTCACCATTCCTGCAGGTGTTTAAGGAAAGACTGGACATGGCACTCAGTGCCATGGTCTAGTTGACATGCTGGTGTTTGGTCACAGGTTGGACTTGATGATCTCAGAGGTCCTTTCCAACCTACCTGACTCTGTGATTCTGTGACTGGGGACTAGCAAAGTGGGAGTGCCTGCACTGCCCTAACAGGAGAGCTCATATGTGATCCAGTGCCAGGTATAACTTGTAGTTCCTGTTAAGACCTGGGTTCTTAAAGGTAGGTTAAAAATTCAAATATGATATTTTAAATAAAAATTACTTGCATTTTAACGTTGTGAATCTACATGTCCATTTGGAGTTGAACAGAATTATCTTGTAAGCATTTTTGAAAGCATAATTATGTTTACTTAAGGAGTTGAGAAGCTGACTTTAAAGGCTCAGAAAAGTTTCTTGCTTCTTGAAGTTGCAAATGATATTATACCATCTCAGGGACAGTGTGTCAACCTCTAAAGGTCCAAAGGTGACACAGCAAATCCACTGACATTTATCTTCAAGACACACATTATTGGAAGGCTTCCATTTGATATTTAATACTTCCAATCTATCAATTTTCTAATTTTACTGATCTCATACTTTACTGGGGGCTTTTGGCAATATCATTAGATTTATGTGCAACAAAAAATTAATCTTTAACTTGTCATTTTAAAATATAATCACAGAATATCCTGATTTGAAAGGGTCCCACAAAAATCATCAAATCCAATGCCTGGCCCAGCACAGGACCATCCCCAAGAGTCACACCATGTGCCTGAGAGCATTGTCCAAACACTTCCTGAACTCTGTCAGGGATTGGTGCTGGGACCATTTCCCTGGGGAGTCTGTTCCAGTGCCCTCTGGGTGAAGAATCTTTTTCTAATATTTAACCTAAACCTCCCCTGACACAACTTCAGGCCATTCCCTCACGTCCTGTCACTGGTCACCACAGAGCAGGGATCAGTGTCTGCCCCTCCTCCTCCCCTCATGAAGAAGCTGTAGACTGCAATGAGGCCTCCCCTCAGTCTCCTCCAGGCTGAACAGACCAAGTGACCTCAGACACTTCTTGCATGGCTTCCCTTGGAGGCCCTTCACCATCTTTGGAGCTTTCCTTTGGATGCTTTTTAATCGCTTAATATTTTTCTTATATTGTGGCTCCTAAAACTACACAAAATATTCCAGGTGAGGTTGTCCCATTGCAGAGCAGAGCAAGTTTCCCTTGCCCAGCTGGCGATGCTGTGCCTGATGCACCCCAGGACAAGCTTGGCCCTCCTGGCTACCAGGGCACTGCTGACTCAAATTCAACTTTCCCTCGACCAGGGCCCCCAGGTCCCTTTCCACAGCGCTGCTTTCCAGCATCTCATTCCCCAGTCTGTACATCCAGGGTTGCCTCATCCCAGGTGCAGAATCTGGCACCTGTCTTTGTTAAACTTCATACAACTGGCCACTGTCCAGCCCTCTAATTTGTCGAGGTCTCTCTGCAGGACCTCTCTGCCTCTGAGGGAATCAACAGGTCCTCACAATTTAGTGTCGTCAGCAAACCTACTTAATATACTTTTGAGCATCCAAGTTATTTATGAAGACATTGAAGAGCACTGGCCCTAAAATGGAGCCCTGTGGAATGCCTCTGGTGACCAGTTGCCAGCCTGATGTCACCCCATTCACTGTAACCCTTTGCACCGAAACCACGAGCCAGTTGCTCACCACTCACCCATGTGTCTATCCAGCTGAGTGCTGGACATCTTATCCAGAAGGAACGTGTGAGGGACAGTATCAAAAGCTTTACTGAAATCCAAAAATATTACATCAACTGGCTTCCCTTGGTCAACTAGGCAGGGATAATTGGACAATTTAGTTAAGTACTGTTGCTTTTTTTAATTCCCCAAAGTTTTAATATCAACCATCTGCATAGATAACTCTTTGAGCAATTTCTAACCCATCCAGGCTGCCATTTTGGGGAAAATACACTGATGCATCATATAACTTGAGATCAGAGAGGAAAACACCCTCAACCAAACATCTACTTGCAGACAATCACTTGAGACTCTGCCTAAGGAACTTATGTAGCCTAAAGCATGGAAGATCTCAAAGAGCCTGAAGGACTCAGAACACACACAGACAGGCCCAGGGTCTGGCATCACTGCACTGCCAGCTTCCTGAGGTGCACTGCTGTGCCATGTTGTGATGTGTGGTGTAGACATGGCCTAAATACTTAATGTCTAAGCACTAACTAATAATCATAGAAAACAGATGGGTTGGAGGAGATTCCAAATGCCTGAAGCTCTTTTTTGTCCTCATCCTGCTCCTGCATGGAGTATCTGGCAGCTGTACTCTAAATGTTTTAATTTGTTTTGAATTAAACTTCTCTCTGCTCTTGTCCTACCCATTTCTTTTTTCATACTCTGCTTGTGATCCTCTCTGCACATGTGGCTGTTTTAATTATGAATCTGCTTGAGTAGGGCAACCTGTGTTTGGCCCATCACAATATTTACCTGTGAGTCCAGGGAGATTTTTTAAGCAGCACTTCGCTAGATTAATCCGTTACCTTGTTCTACACTATGGCTTGCTACAGAAATCCTCTTAAAGGTCTTAATTTTTTTTTTTTTTACCCATGGTTTAAAATATATAAAAGAGGTTTCTCTTTTAATAAGACCCTTGAATTTAGCTGATAAAAATACTTCTGCAAACTGCTCTGGTTTGTGTAACAAAATAATTCAACCCCTAATAATTGTGTTCCTACATCTCATGAGAATTGTGTAGCTCTTCAAGCTCCTTTAAAAAAAGTCTAATCAATCTGAGCACATTTCATTAAAATCAGAAAAAATTTCATTAAAAATTAAGAAAGAAAATGAAGGCAAAGTCTTTAAATGACTCAAGTATGTGTTACACATATATGTGAGAATTTGTGTGTACACAAACACTGAAGTACAACAAATATAGATGATGTCAAATAAAAAAGACTGACTTGCCTATTCTCTGATTATCACTCATTTATTATTTAAATCTGATAAGTATCTTAGTTTGATTCAATGTCATAAATGAGTATTTCTATTAATGTTTAATAAGGCATAAAAGTTACCACAAAAAAGCCTTTCTGACCACTGCAATTTATGGTTGCTAGAACTAATATTAAAATGAAATTATTTAAAGATAATTGCATGCCACTGAAGTACTGAAATTAATTTTCAATTTTTTCCTGTGCTATTATCTTAAAATGAAATCCAGACTAAGATCCATCTGTATGCTATGACTTACTTCCCAATGTCCATTACAACTCCTTCAAGCCCCTCTATCCAGTTGTTTCTTTCCCTGAGTCAAAAATCAAGTTGGACTACCTCATATTCTTAACCTTTTATTCTAAGTAAATGTTAGTAACAAGTAGCTCAAAGCTGAAAAGGAATTAATTTTTTTTTATTAGCCTTTTACAGGCTTCATCTGCTTGTACCAAATATTGCCACTGCAGCCATGGCACAATCCATAACTGCTGTGTTTGGCTACACCAGCAGTCCTGACAGCCTGAGAAGTCTTCTCGATGGCCCATCTCATTGCCAGCCAGAACAACAGTCAAGAGGTTTCCTTCTGTCTGGTTTCCTGCTCCACTCTCATTTTATGCCTCTCCAGCTAAGGAGGCCACTATTCCTGATTCAACTCTACATAAATCTGGAACTGATGTATATATTGAAGACGGCTGAGCAGCAAAATACGGATTTTTATAAGAAACTGGCTAGAGTCACTAAACAAACAGTCCAATCAGAGGATGACTTTCTTGAGTTTAATGACTGAACTACAGTAGTGTTTGAATAAGCCGGACACCAGGAAAGAACACCATTGTATTCATGTTGGACAGAAACCTTCAGAAAGCTAAAAACAGTCCAGCAAATTGAAATGGGGTATTAAAAAAACAAGCCAGCGCTGTGCCATTTCAGGACAAACAAGATGGCCTGACTTGCTCAGTTCTGAGTGAATGAGACAAGAGCTACTTTAAGACTGTCTTAGACTTCAGCCTCCAGAGGAATCTTTAGCCCACAGGGTTTTAATTCTTCTGTGGCTCAGAGGCCAGAGGGCACTTTCTGGTGCCATCTGCTCTGGACTCCAGAACTGTGACAAAGCAAAATACCACAGAGCAGGCTCTACCAGACAGGATTTTTGCCCGCTCATCACTAAACGTTCTTGATGAGCTTTCAGAGCCCTGATAACATCAGGTAGGTTCACATATGCCTCTTCATTGGTACATGCCTGACGTCACCAGTGGACCTGGATAGAAAAACCTGTACAGTATGCATCCCATGAGGTGGTTTAATGATTTTTACTCACATTAAACCTGACAAATATTCCAGCTGACCCCACTGTCTTGAAGACATTTTGTTGATCTCTGATTATCATGGTGCATTACACCACATGCTCTCCCATCAACCTTTTACTAGGAGAGCAACAAGCAAAAGCCAGACTTCTCCCTGCTTGTACTTTAGCAAATGACTTCATGAGGCCTGAGAGCTGTAAGAATGAAATGCAAGGGCAAGAAGATGCGCTAGTTTCATAATAATATAATCTAAAGGACTTCAGCAGAGTTACTTCTGGTCTGGACAAATAAAAGTGGGACTGAAAGATTCCTTACAACTTAACTTTTCTTAACTGAAATTTTTAAAGATATGCTGTCCCTAAAAAATTCTTTTGTAGGCTCCCCTGCACCTATAGAATAGTTGGGACAATAAAAGAACTTTTAAAAAGTCTTAGTCACCAAACTTGCCATGCTGCACTAAACTGCACTAAAACCAATCATCTGTAAGAGCACATTCAAACTGTGTGGGTACTGCATCTCAGTGCAGCAAAGCTGGAGGGAAATGATACTACTACATCTGAGGGACGAGGCAGAAGGAGACTTGGTTTGGTGCCTAGGCACGCTCTGCCTCCATGTCTCTGATTTAATGTATAGTGGTGGTAAAAAAACAGAAGAGAAGCAGAAAAATTTCCACTCCTGGGCATATGATACAAGGTAACTTAATGTGCACAAGCACATTAGAACAGGGGTGGTGTCTAGAAACAAGACTTCACAGATAACTCTTCAGAAAAGTGTTTAATTCTGGGATTAGTCTTAGAAAAATAAACTGGCTTTTCATAGAATGAAATCTATACCCATCAAAGGAGGGGGATTCTGGAACAACCTTCCAAAGAAGGAGCCAACAACTGTTCTTAAAAATTGAGATCTTTTTGAAAGAAGTTAAAGAACAGAATGCTTTCCTTATTCTACAATCCTGGATTTTAAAATAAAACTATTATTAATAAAGCACTAGAAAACACCATGTTCAAAAAATTAATTCAGAAGTAAACAAGTAACAATTTGAATGCAGTAGCATTTTATGTTTATGGATTTTGATTACCATAAGCTCTTTCTTAGACACCTGCTGTTTTCCAGATTACTGTGTCAAGCTCCATCCTTACCTCCTATTCGACTAAGTACATGGAGGTGTTCAGCTTCAGTTTAAGACCAGCTTGACATGCAGCAAAGGTTTGAGAGGCCTAAGGAAATTATTCATGTCATAGTGAATAGTAATGCCATCATTCTTCAAATAATCATAATGAAAGATTAACCATGAGAATCTAGCTGTGCCTTCCTGCAGTAAAACTGGCAGATGGGGAAGAGCACACAAGCAAACCTGCAAGGTTCACCTCTGGATCCTTATGAAGAGAATTGTGGTGTGGGGGGATCAGTCCAGGAAGCAACCAAATGGGTACAGAAATGTTCTTCTACATTTCAGAGTTATGGATTGACAGGGACTTACACTTTAAGTCTTTCCTCTTTCCCCCTGTTTCTCCATCCTGGCTGCACAGCTCACAGCAGCCATAGGACACACTTCTGGCATATGTTCATTAGGTGCAGACAGAGAGAAATCATATCTTAGAAAAAAGGTCCTACAAAATTTAGAATAATCAAGATTAACTATGGATTTAAAAAAAAATAGAATGGTATAAACATCTTTACTTTCGGCTGAATATTTTGGTTTGCTTTCTCAATATACTCCTGCAATGTAAGTATATGGACACAGTCAATCTGGTGGATCACCTTCTAAGGAAGTAATTTATCTTAATTATAGCAAGCATGCAGGACAACCTAACATAACATTAGAAAATTTATCTAGATGATATAATAGGCCACTGCAAAGTAGTTAAGTAATGGCTCATGAGAAGGAATTGTTAATTAATTGATTTACAGCTATTCTCTTCCATTAGTAGCAAATTTGGGGCTAAAAAAATAACAATATTTGCAGTTAACCATTTCTTGAACAAGGAACAAAAGAAATTTTTCAGTGGTTTTACTGCTGATCTCCTTAGACAAAATACTTGATTTTCATTTCCACATCTTAACTTTTTTTTTTTTTTAATTATGTCCAGTTAATTTACAACCTAAACATCATTTTAAAATGAAGTGCTGGACAAGATAATGTCTAAGCATAGTGCATAAATCACATCCTGCACTCTTTAGGAAGAGAAAGAAGAGAATTGCTTGCTGAATATGAAATCAGCCCAAGTTCTATTAACCACACATCAAAAGAAATTAAAAGAGCAAAAACTGTGATTCTTATGGTATAAAGCCTTAAATATGTTCAGCATTTAGTTCTCAGCCTCATCATAAATAACTTATAAAATCAACTGAGAGCATTTTAAGTAGATTGATTTACATTGCATGAATGCTGTATATATTAAAAATATTATCTACAGAAATTAGCAGAAAAACCTTAAAGCTACTCTTAAAGTTTTAATTTATCCCAAGCGATCAAAATATGAATGATTTTAAAATTAACCAATTGTAATCTAATTTGAGCCATTTCTGAACTGTCAGAAAAAACATTAATCCATTTCTGTTTTTTAGGCTGTTTTTACCTCTTATAATACATATGAACCAACAAGAAAATCTTACTGGAATATAGGGGAAGGATTTAGATGAAGCAATTTGCTTCAAACTTTCTTACAGTTTGCCTGTAAGATATCCACTTTAAAAAATGGTTGTGACTCTACACAACATCACTCTCAACCTCAGCTATTGAGAATTTCTAGTTACATTTTCGATGGACCATAGATCAAGCACAACTTGAAGATGAATTTTGGTTTTATTCACTCAAAAGTCATACACAAGCATATCATATGGTTTGATAATGAAGAGGGCATTGACCTTATCATCTTTCAGGTCCTCTGGCTATTCCAGACCCTTGTGGCATTCCCAGAGTCTCTCACTCCAGTGACACAGCATACCATTGGCCACAGCTGCCTGCCAGGTGTGGCCCCAGAGTACATCTAACTGAGTCTGCAACCTGCAAAACTGGTGCTTGTCCTGTGGCTGAAAAATATTGATTAAGTGGAAGGTTTTTTAAGTCCAACTACTCAGTATTCATTAATGAGAGGACAGGAATTGGATAAAATCAGTGAAATGACCACACCCTGAAATTTAACCCTCATTGTCAAAACTTGCAATTCATCTTAGAAATCCTGCATCTCAGTCTGCTACCCCAAAGACATCACTTCTTCCCCTTATATTTTACTTAGTCATTATTTATAAACTATTACGAATAAATGAAGATTTTATTTATTTATTTATTTATTTATTTGCTTCCATGAACATACACACCTAAGCCATTGGTTTATATACTCTATCTGGTATGTTCCAGCACAGACATTACTGCAGAAATGTCTCTGAATAATCAGGTACAGTGAGTGGGCTATATGTAACCACTGCCAGCCGAGCTCCACACAGAAAGAAATACTGACAAAGATGTATAGAATATTCACAGAAAGAGTTTTGGCATCTCCCGGTGATGGAGAAAGTCATTAAAATCAAGGACACAGTTATCATCTGTGCTACAGGAAAGTCATAGGACTCCCAAAGAAGGCTCAAAAGCTGCTGTTCTGGATACAACAAAAACTATAACTGAGTTTCCCAACCATTTTATTCCAAATAAAGAAGTTTAATAAACATGGAAAGAATGAAGCATTGCTATTCTCACATTAAAGTTGATGAACTTGAGTAAAACAAGAGCTTAGCATTTTTGACTTGTCCTTCATTGCAACCAAGAGCAGAGCTCAGTCCTTGTATTTATTCCCCGTGACAAATCCTCACTCAGGAAGGAGGCATTGCACTGCACAGCCACATGGCACCTACATCAAATGACTCAATTCACAGCATCAGGACACGGGCCAGGCAATGGGTCTCTCACAGCTGGCAACCTCTAGTGACCAGTCTCATTTTGCCATTTGCTCATTTGGTCTGAGAACCACTGCTGTCAATCACTCAAAGTACCTCCTCCATCAGAAGTTGTGGGTGAAATTTCATTTAATATAATTGAAAGGTTTTGGATGTGCACAAAAATCAGGCTAAGCACAGAAGGCTACTACAAATGGAAACAATAGCATTAAATGTTTCATCCCTGAAAAAAGATGTCTGGAGGTTTTTTTCTAAGTCTCATCATAACTTTCACTTTTTAATAGAATTTCATAAACAAATTATTACTGCAAAATAATAACATATATATAGGCCTCAGTTGTCCATATTTCTTTCAGGCTAAAAGAGAAAATAAACATGGTAAGTACAGAAATGAACAGCACACATTTGCTCCTCTTCCTCCAGTCTCCATCACAAATAGCTGACAGTATAAGGAATTCTATAATGCATGGTAAGATGCATGCCAGAACCAGGAAAAAAAAGTCACCTGTGAAGTGTCTGCTGGCACAGCAGAGATACAGTAAAAGAGAAAAACTCTTAAAGATTCACCTTGAAAAGTACTAAGGCACAGCACTCATCTCCACTGTGGGGAACAAAGAAGAAGCACATTAAACCATCCAAGACACACTGTGGTAGCCAAGAGAAAGCACATATTTCTCTGAGAAAGCACATATTTCTGTTTTTAAAACCTTTTATCTTCACACTTTCTCTGTTTGAGGTAGTTTTGACAGAATTTTCCAAACTCCCACTGGATTGAAAACAAGAACATATTACAAGTGCAGAGAGAAATGTCATGAGAATGAGAATGCTTTTCTGAGCATTTGAAAAGAAAAACCAGTTCAAAAAGAGATTAAACAAATTCCTGGTGGATGGGTTAATCAGAGACTATTGAACACCCACCAGCTGGCTCTGGATCAGCGATTCTCTGAGTAGCTGAAGGCTGGAAGCTGGGAAGGTAAAGCAGGGGAAGCATTTGTTGTTAGTGACTGTTCAAGCTAGGATGCTGGACTAGGTCTGGGCCAGTATAGCCATCCTTTTGGCCTTGCATTATGCTCCCCAACAAATCTGAACTGTATCCACTCTCACCCAAGACATCCTGTGTGACAAGCTAGTCCTGGGTGTCTCAGATAGGTATGGATGCTCTGTAGAAATGATGGCAGCAAAATAACCAACACTATCAGTTCTCTGAATATTACTAAATGCTTACGTGGATGAAGTCTTTGGCAAAGGTTCTTTACCAGCCTCGGGAAAATAATGGTTCTCTTTTTTCTCAACAAAAGCCCATTAAAAAAAATCTTCATGGTCTGGATTGTTACCAGGCTACCAATGGACTTCTGGTTGCTGTGGCCCAGGCAGATCTTTCTAACAGAAATAACAGGTAAAAGGGGTCTATATTTTATGTCAGATGTTACTCGGCTGTTTGGCATCTCCTTTAAAGTGTTATCTCATTAATGACTAGATTCCAGCTGAAAACTAAGTAGCCTGTTTTATTTTTAAATGTGTCCCAAATAGAGGTTCAAAGGAGAAGATCTTGGGGGGAAGAGGAGAAGGGTGTTTTCATCTTCTTAGTACGTGATCTTAGATATAGCTTCCCGTAGTATATGTAAGCAGTACTTTTACACCCAAGTGTGTCTGCATCTATTTCAGTTTGGACTGGTTTACTTCATCTGACTCCATGTGTGAACACGCCTTTATTTCATAGGACATGCAATGTCTAGAAGGATTCTTCATAACTTACTCTATAAGATTACAGCAATCAAAGCATTAAAAAACAAACAAACAAACAAATATCCAAAATGCAAACCTCAAAATCACAAGGATGATCCTGCTCTGTAAATGTACTAGTAAGTGACAGGAGGTACACATCCTCTGAAGAAACTACCACCAATACCAGAAATAGTAACCTCCTGATTTTGGCCTGTAGTTTTGGCTCATGGAATAACCCAGAAGGTCCTGAGGAGTTTGGCTGCATCCCAGTGGCCTGTGATCACCTGCATATGGACAGCTCTACTGCCCAGAACCTCCACAGCACCACACACAGCAGCTTGTTTGGCCGCCAGCCACACCACTGGCACAACCCACACCTTAACACCTGAGAACAACACGCAGGGTAACACCAGGGTGTATCTGATCTGCCAGCCCTGCCCATGATAGGGTCCCAGAGAATCTGGCCACGATGCTGCCCCATACTTCCCCAGAACACCCTGTCCTAACAGAATTTGGGGATTTTGGAACTTTTTGCATCAGCGCCTTTCTGCCCAATAGTCTTTAACTGATTCCTTCTCTGCAGATTTGTCTCATCACTTTCTCAGCCTGTATAAGAACACTTTGCACCTATACGCCCTGTAGCAATAACACAAACAGTTTAACTGTTCCTTAAATTAAAAGTACTTTCTTTCACTTATTCTCAAGCTTTTCTCACTACAGAGCAAGATTTGAATGGAATAATTACAAGAAACAGTGACAGTCATTCCATTCTGCACACTCTTCAAGCTCCCCTCACTCCACTCACTCATCTGCTTCCAAGGCTAAAGACACATACTTTACATCTGTGCTATTTCATTTGTTTTCAAGAGTCTGGTTATTATACTTCACAACAAAATTTTTCCAGTTTTATATTTCTTGCAATGTCACATTAGGATTCCTCCTCTCAGCAATACCAAAGAACTAATCAGACAAGACATGAACAACTGGAATACAGAAAATTATATACGATGAATCAAGCACTTCTTTTAGGTGCTTCCTGTATATAAACTGAAGGCCACTAAAATACTCTAAAACCAATATGAGAATGATTTGCTCTATATAGGTAAAATTCAGGAGTTAAGTGCTCCAGTGTACAAGAGTCAGAAACTTTTTGTAAAATATACATATATGTCCCCTGTTGCTATCAGAGCTAGTCCCAGTTTGGGAAACAAACAAATCTGGAGGACCTAAGTATAGCTGAAAAAGGCTGAATTCAGTGCTTTGCATTCAGCAGTGAGCTGCTATTTGTGAGGCAGATCCTGCCCCCACCTCTACAGGTATGGCTAAAGCCCTGCTCACAGAACTAGGGCAAGCCCTGATCATGAAAGGAAAAGCATCCCTCTCTTGGCAGGCAGAAATGCCCAGCAATGAAGTATTCCAAGTGCAGAAGACTGTTGCATCTTCTTGCTTTACTAGGATCATGAGACGACATGAAGCCTCCTTATAAAAACTTTATTTACGTGGTCTTCCTCATAAATTAACCAGTCTCAATTTTGAAGCTGTGTTGTAGGTTGCAGCCACTTGTGCACTGCCATCAGGACAAGAACTCTTCTTGCCGGTTTAGTGAATTAATCAATAAACTACAATTTCATACAGTACATGTGAAACCCTGGGGATGCTAAAAATAGACTGAATGATAAATTCCTCTTTCTGGATTTTTCCATGCTTCTTACTACTAAAACCATGAAGAGAAAATACACAGGAGAGTATCATACATCATTGGTGTCAAATTATTAATTAGCAAAGTCTAACTTTTCCAATAGGAAAGCTGCCTGTAGATTTCAGAGCAGCTATGCAGGCTAGGAGGACAGGAAGAGAGGAGGGGGTAACACGCTTTCCCTGTGTGTTGAAGCTGCCTAGTAAGAGGATGAAGAGCTCATGCTCAAGGGTCAAAAGGGAGGACAATGTGCCCTGGTCCCAGCACTGATGCTAGGGGTGTTTTGGGGTCTGAGATGTTTTCATTGCATGACCCCTGCATAGAGCAGAAAGAGAAGTTAGCTCTAGGATAAGGATTTGAGAAAGCAGGAGGAAGGAAGAAGGAGAGAGAAACTCAGCAGGAACTGATGGACTGGTTTTTCTGCTGGTACCTTGGCCCTGTTGGAGCACGTTTCAATGCCCACAGCAGGCTGTCCCAGCACGTTAAATGGACTCCATGCACACACAGCTAGCTGGGAAGAAACAAGTGCTCCTCTAGTTAGGGTGGTGTAAAAGGGGGAAAAAAACCTCACCTGCTACCACTGGAACTCACACACTTCTGGCTTGAATAGCACCTTATTCCAAGGTGCTGGAGAAATGCACGTATTTAGCCACAAAGGAGACTAGTAACTAACAAGTATTTCTCTAACACTAGAAGCACAAATTCCCTCCTTTTCCTTCCCCAGGTGCTTTTCAAATGGATGCTTCAAATCAGGTATGATCAGGGAAAGAAAGGACAAATCAGGTCAGGAGTTGTAAAAGGTACGTGGCGGAACATTCCTATTTCCACTGCAACGTTCAGTTCTGGTAAAGACAAAGCATTTGAACCCAACAAATAGCAAAACTATTATTTTCTTCTGGAATAGTAGTAGAACTACTATAAAAATATAACTATTTTCCAGTGGTTTCCACTGTTTCAAGTGGAGTACAAAACCAATAATGAAACAAAGTGCAGAACTAATTCTATAAATGCAGCCATGATCAATACAATGCTACATTACCATCACAAATGTAGTAATGCCTTAAAAAGTCAGATTGGGATTTCTTTCTGTCTTATGATAAAATACCACTTATTTGTGCAGCTTAACATCCCAAATTATCTTCCTTTCCATGAAAAAAAACCATGCATAACTCCCAAAGTATGATGCTACTGCAGGCAAGAAAAGAGATCAGAAGCTACACTGTTGGCAGTAGTAGCCAATGTGAAGATCTTGAGCTTCATATAATTAATAACCAGTTCAGGTACAGTTCCTAGGCTTGGCTTACAGCGTCCATGGACAATGTGGTTGTCAGAAACCTCAGATGTGGTAGGAAACCAGTGACATGTTGTGTTGAGGCTGCCATTGCCAGTTGATATTGAGCCCCACAAATCCTAGTGCAGGGAAGCAGAGGAGCTTGCATTTCTCAGCTATTTTTTCTATTCATATTGAGCTTTGTTTTGAAGTGTCTGATTCATGCAAGATGTAATAATCATATAAGAGATGATTGTGTTGCCTGGACAAATCGAAATTTGTTCAAATGCGATTATGCATAATGAAATAACTGATCAATAGCATCAAATACCAATTAATGCTATCAGTAATTCACATACTCCTCACTTGTGATCTTACATTCATAGAATCATTTAAGTTGGAGAACACCCTATCCTAAATTATTATGAGAAGTTGGCAAAGCTGTGACTAAACAGGTAATTCACATAACAAAAGTGCTCGTTATGAGAGCATCAAACTCTAGGTTCAACCTAAATAATCCTCCAGTCACTCCAAACAGACCACCCTAATAAGATGTGACGGAATCTGGAGAAGGCCTTGCTCTTCCTTGCAAGGGGTCCCCTTCTCCATTCTAAACCCTTTCCCTTCTGCATCACACTGAAAGACTGCAGAAACAGCAGCAATGGAACCTTCAACTGGTTTCATTCCCATTAAAATACATGTTACTATAGCAGAAAGGACTCAAGTTACTCTAAGAAATAGGTTTTCTAAGGGAAGTAAAAAAAAGTAAAACAAAGCAGAAATCCTTCGGATACTTCTGTCCTATATGGCAGGAGAAAGCTGTCTGCCAGTTTCCAGCTCACAGCCCTCGGCTGTTTCCTGGCTGAGACTTCTCCCTAAGGCTGTCCCTGAAATATTCTCATCAAAGAGCACAAGGGAACAGCATGCTCTGACCCAGGAGGAGGACAAACACTAGCCAAATTTGTGACCACTCTGCAGTCATTCCCTGCAGCTATGAAATCCCACTCATCCCCCACTAAGAGCATTTTCAAAGGGGCCCAGTCTTCCAGACCTGGAAACTCAAATCAAGAGCAAGTCTAGGAAGAGTCTGGTTCCTGCCCTACCATGAAAGGCTACATATTTTGGTCCATAAGAACAGTTCAACCTTCCCTGCAGAGCATAAACTAGAATCTGTCACAGGCTGGATACAAGGTCCTGAAATGCCTAAGCACTTTCTGATGATGGTGTCTAACACGTACTTCATTATTTTGCCTGCCTAATGAGTTAAAAGACTCAATTTTTCCAGATGTCAGTTATCCTATGAGAAAATATGTCCTAAACTTCTCCCAAGTGTCTGCTGGGATATCAAAGTGAACATCATTACCAGAACTAGATATGTATAGTTAATAACACAGTTTTTCATTTCCATCTGTTAATCCAACCAAATTTTGTATTTCATTTCTAACACCGTTTTCTGGTCAGTAACAACACATATGAAGTATTGTGGCACAAAAATGTCAAACTGGTGGCATTCATCTGATGACAAGAGCAGCAGTAACACTTTTACAGTCTGCTGGGTTTCTACACACAGAAGCCAACAAACAGCCCAAGGGTAATTTATTTCATCCTATAACAGGGTGCAGTGGGACCAGCCTTGTATCTAATGAATAAGATCATCGTTCCCATGCCTCTGAAGAAGGATTCAGGATGGTAGATTGGTTGCTGGACTGAACAGGAACAAACACTGTGGTTAATTAATATTCCAGCACCCAGAGGAATGGCCTGTGTTTGAACTCCCCATCCTGAAAGGTCTGCAGATTTCTGTGCCATTATCTTATGTAGTATACGTGCTTCCTTCAAACCTTGAGGAACAGATTTTGCTGTCTACAACTATTTTATTTTCTGCTGTATTGTTCCTCCAGTCCTTTGCGCTTCCCTGTACCCATACCAGATCCGTGCTTTCAGATACTAAATCCATTTTTAAAATAAAGAATGAGATGTAGCTCAAGAATCTCAGCTGAAAAATTCTAAGTAATTTCACTGACCTACATTAATCAATGAATTTATAGCCTCCAGCTCAACAGGCAGGTGAATAATTATTTTTTATAAAGTAATCTTTAGTGTGCCAGCCTTTTTTTAGTAAAAGCTACCAGCAGAAATCCTATGACACAGGTTTCTCTTACCAGTTTCTCCTAAGAGACTGAAGACCTCATTTCCAATACACTGAAATATTACCGACCAATGTCTTCAGGAAATAAGATAGAGAAGTTTCAGTTCTCTTTCTGCTCAACTAACTCAAATGAATTTTTGGTGCTACCACTGAGTGAAGTTTAACTCAACTCTATTATCCCTTTAATTTTATCTACAGGAAAATGCTAACGGAAGGAAAACATGCCTATTCTCAGGTACTGCTGAAAAATTAGTACTTAGGGAACAGACTTGTTGAGCAAGCAGGTATTATGTACAGAGATATTTTTCTGTTAATAAGCACCGGTAAAGTATCTGTATGTTACGTGCTTTAAATTATTTTATGCAATTGCTAATTTTTAAGTGTCTGAAGATCTCTTTAATCAATCAAAAGCAATCTGATTATTCTCAGTGATTACTTCTCAACCATGGGATGAAATGTAAAAATAAATAAATGAATAATAACAGTGCATTACAGGATTTTTTTTTAAATTGTGTTATCAATAATTTAGAAGCATGCTCCTGCTTGCAAAGATATATGCCAAAGTATTTCTTTACAGCTAATCTAGTATTTTGCCACTTTTGGAACAATACCAACTCCATGATAATTTAATATGCATTAATTCCTGTTATTAATTCCTCTTACTAATATGCATTAATTCTGCTTTCTCTTCATAGTAACAAATGAAAACCAATATAGAGCAGAAGAAAAAAACTTTCCTTTTACTTATCACAAGGCCATAACTCAGGAGTATGACAATGCTACTTTACTGTAACAGGGAGTGAGAACTGATCTGTGTTCATTCGAGTTCACATGATGCCTAAGCATCAGCTCTTGAAGCTCCTGATTTTCCTCCTAGTCACCCCTTCAGTTACCAACTTTACTGAATGGATCTGCCCTACAGCCCAGAGCAAGAACAAAATCAATACGATTTGGTAGAATACATAAATTATCTGATTGTAAATGTATTTATTAAAAGACAATTTTCCAGAATTAAGTCCAAGTCAGTTAAAATTTGCAAAGTTGCAGTTTGAGAAAACCAAGTACTGTAATCAAATCTTTGGCTTTATAATGAGAACAAGAAACACAATACTCCAACATGTTATTAATGGACACTTGCATCCACATTAAGCTGCTTTTTTTTTTTCCTAACAATATCCCTTACTAATAAGATGCTTGCAAGATTGTCCCTTCTTGACCTTTTTCTCTGTACAGTACCATGGATTACTGACTGGTATTTTAAGTTTTATAATTACCCAGTTATCTGAGGAGATTGTGGACAACAACAACAACAACAACAAAAATCTGTTCTTCCTCAAATTACCTATATTAACAGCAAATAGTTGCTGGGTTGCCTTTGCTTTCCTCTCTTTTTATTCAGGCTGTTTACTCTGTAGTGACTAAAATATTTATGTATGCTCCTCTGAAAATCTCAGCCAAAGTGACTAAAGATCATGGTCCTTAGGGAATTTCAATGGACTCTGGATACCCCTCTCAAACCCCTTGGAAAACCTAGCCATTATTTTTTAGAGAATATTAGTATTTCCAATTCTTCACCTTTTATTAATATATCTGTTTCCTCATTAAACACAGGTAATTTTAGTACCTCACCTTCAATGTGAAAAAAAATGAGAATGTTGCTATAAGATCCGTGAAACTGTGATTATGGCTCTGATGCTTTTTATTTACGACAGTCAAAGAAGGCAAGCAATGTTCATTCACGGATACATTTGGATATAGTAGCAAAGCATTGAAACAGCTGAGCCATATTTCAGTAAATCACATATGTTCTGAATTCAGTATTTGAATGTGCAACCCTTAACTGTACATGTGAAAATCTCTCTCACAGAAATACACTTCCATTAATTTACTTAGTTTCCATGATAAATGAAGTTAGGTGTTCCCTAATTAACTGAATGAAAGGAATTTAGGATGGTTTTTTTCTGCTGTTAGTTATTCTCATTTTTACATCTGTTTTCACGGGTGAAAGCCTGCTTAATCTGCAAATTAAGCATTTCACGTAATATTTCGTGGCAGAAGCAGAGAAAATAGAGTAAATCCTCCATGGCAAATGAAGACTGACTAGCATCTTTGCGAGCAGCCAGCTATCATACACATCTTCCTTGTTAGTATCATGTGAGCTCCTCACTGCGGTCGCTGCCATCCCCGCCGCGTTCCCGGCCCAGAGCTCGCACGCCCAGGAGTGTGTTTGCATTCAGCACACGAGAGATACAGGCTTTGCCAGGGAGGATTTTTAACCCAACCCTACCCGCCCCCCATCCCCTCTAGATGCTCCTCTTCCCCCTAGGTGTGTTTTCCTTCCCCAGGCTCCATCTTGCTGCGAGCGCTGCTGTGGCTGCTCCGGGAGCCGGCGCGCCCCTCCCAGCGCCGCGCTGTGACTCAGCATCCCGCAGGCCTTCCTTCGGAGCCGGGAACCCGCACCGCCTCTGCCCGCCGGCCGGGCATCGCCCGCATCCCCGGGGCTGCGAGCCTTCCCCAGCACGGGAAGGAAGCCCGGTGGAAGGGCGAACCCCCGGCAGGAGCAGGTGGGGTGCAGCTCCCGCACAAGGAACGCGTTCCCAGACGGGCCGGGGGCTTCAAAACTGCCGCTTCAGCCCGATGATCGCTTGTTTTCAGTCGGGCAATACTAACAATGCCTGATCTCTGGTACAGCGTCCTTCCAGTTGATTATTTGGTAATTAACAAGCAAACACACACTGTTCACTGAGACAGGGCTCCATATGTGTTTCTGTGCAAACGTGGCATAAAGACTCAGGGATCCAAAACCGGCCCATCAGGCGTTATTAGATGTAAATGCAAAATTACAATGTAAACTCAAAATGAAAAGGCATTTACCCAAAGAAAGGTAGCATCCTATTGTGACTGCCTGTAATGCTTACTGGCAGTACCGTGCTCCCTGAGATCACACAGGTAACAGCTTTCAGGTTTATTAAACTAGCTATTTCTCAATACTCTGTGACAATATATTTCTTTGAAAGTATGGGTATGTCTTAAGTTCCTGAACACAGAAGCTAAAGCGTTTGTATTCCTTTTCCAAAATACAAAGATCTACAAGTGCAAAAGATATTAATGATACAGAATTTTTAAGCATTTACTGTAGTAAATAATTTATTTTAAAAACGTAATTTATCTTCTTTTAAAAGGTGGTATCTTCAATGTACATCTATATTAGTTAGACAATTTTCTTGAATATATCCAAAATTGTCAAATGTGCAAATTAAAAAAATGTAGAATGCTTTTATTTATTTTTTTTTTAATTTCCAGAAAATTCCATAATTAGAAATAGCTGTACTTCTATGTAAAATTTCTAAGAGTACATAGTTTTCTGAAGGACAGTAAGGACAGACTTGTCTAGGCACTGAATGAAAGCCCAGACTTTTATCCAAAATTTAACAGTATCATCATCTTAGTTATTTACAGGACAGACAAGCAATAGATTCTGGGATGCATTTTCCTGGCACACATTTTACTGTAGCTTGCAAATGTTACAGAAAATGTACAGAAAACGTACAGAAAGAGGGAAAAAGTCAATGAAATTTCACTGTCATTATTCAGTTAGGACCTCTAATGAAATAGATCATGTTATTATATTGATCTCCTCAGTGACTGTCCTGCCCCTCCCCACAACACAGTCATCTGTAGCAGACAAATATTGATCAGAAATGTGCACTCTTAAACAAACTGCAGTATTGAAACACAGTATTTAGTCTCAGCAACATTTAAACCATTTAAAAATAATCAGACTAGTAGGATCTCTGCAGCTGTATCCACCTGAGAATCCTGACTCTGCATTCCAGCCCAGGTATCTGAGTCAATGTAACCACACTGCATCATCATAATCCCGTCTCAGCATATTCCCTCTACTGCACACAAATCCACAAATAAAAAATACCCCTTTTTACCTTAGATGGTGAATTCCTTCTTGTCCTTTTGTTCATAATAACTATTCCAAGTTTGCATCTTTGAAAAAATACAAGGATGGTTACACCAATAAACTTCGCAATCCTCTCCTGCGGCAGAAAGCAAATTACAAAAAAAAAAAAAAAAGACTTCAAACTGTGACCTCAGAGCAGAGCACAGCCGTTAGCATCCCTCAGCCAACCTTTAGCAGAAAGCAGGTTTAGACAGCAGGAAAACTGGCTCTGTACATGGCTGCAAAGCTTTCAAATCAAGCATTCTGTGCTGTAAACTCGGGGATTTATATCTTCTTAAATAGGCCGTCCCACTCAATGCTGCTTGTGTGCATGAAAATATGAAGCATTTCACTGCAGTCACTTTATGCAAGAAACTACCCCAGTCATCTTTAAAATCTCTGCCACTATGCTCTGAGACTAAATAATGAGGAGAGCATGCATAATTCATGCATTAAAATTTTCTGTGCACTTTCTGCAGCAACTGTTATATCCAGTAATGGGGTATCGATCAGCTCATTGCTAAAACAATTGGGGCTGGGCAATTGCTTTGCTGCAACAAACAATATTCCATCCAAAACAAGATGCAGACACAGGCTTCCCCCTGCAGCACTCAAGCGTAACTCCAACATACATGGCATGGCATTTACATATTGCAGTGTTTAATCTGGACTCTGCATTTCTTCGACCTCCAAAAAATGCTGCGTTATCTGAGTCTCTTACTTGAAGTCTGTATTCCCTTCGGACTGTTTCTCCTTTAATTCTGTGCAGCATGAGAAGCAAGTATGTTTTCCTAACCCCACATTCAAAGCACAGTGAACTTCTGAAAGCACAGGGCAGATGTAAAAGCTTTCTACCCCATGAAATTCTTTGCCCCATGCACACCTGAACTGTGTTTGTACCAGGAAACAAGTCCATTCTCATTTGAATCCTTTTGTTAGAGTGCATATATTATATTCTGTCTGCATAGACACACATAGATACGTCATTCTTATCTAGCACAACTCACGTAATTTTTATCTGCCATATCAATTAAAACATGTCCCAGAGTTTCCACTTCTTCCCACAGAGCTGAACATCTTCCAGCCTTTTCAGCATACTCCTTTTTCTTGCACTCCTGTCGTTTAAACAAGCTTCATCAACACTATATCAACCCTGTCTTCAGCCCCTGTGTTCAGTAGCCTCTGGGCATTCCCAGTCTCTGACTGCCACGTGCTTCTCCTCCCATACCCAGGAAAACCACAACTGCCACTGTTTCGTAAGAAGAAGATGAGAGAGGGAAGATGGACAAAAGGAAAGCATAAAGTCATGACTGAGGTGAAACTCCAAAGCAGTATTTAAAAATAAAATAACAAGGATCTTTGATTACCCTATTGTTGCCAAACAGCACTGTCACTGGTGTGTGAGCCGCACAGACCTGTAGCTTCCCAAAAGCCATGGAATTATTCCTGACCCTTGACAGAGTTTGGGTCTGATCTTTAATCACCAAAATACATCATCATCACTAAAATAAAGAACTCTTATTGAGGTTTGTTAAAAGATATTCAAGAGTTTAGTAAGACCGATAATAATTATTTATTCCTGGCAAAAGAAAAAATCTTCACGGAACTGCAGAACGAACAGAGACACATATTGATGAAAACCTGAATCTGGGCTAAACTATCAACTCTCCTGCAATTGTACACATTCAGAGTCCTCCCAAGTAAGTCAATGGAAAATTGTCTGGAGCAAGCAGGATTTGGCATACAGTCTGGAAACCTGAATGAATAGAGGCTTTTTCAGCAGAAATTCGGTAAGAAGTTTTTCTTTGTTTGTCTCTCACCAAAGCAGTCACCTTTCAGTACATCCAGTATCTATTGCTTTCTCTTATGCTAAGGCATGCCCATATATTTCAGTGGGCTGGGAAACATGTCGCCAAGAAATTTCTGTATGTTTATCTGGTACATTCATTCTCAACAACTACCAAGGCTATACTATAACAGCAGTTAATCACTACTTCGGGATACATCAAAATCAGCAGTTTAGTTTGTCATACTCTTCATCCATTACTATATAGAATGCTGGGTTACAATAATCTCTGACAAGCACTAAGCTAGAAGTTACAAGTCGTATCAGAAAATGTGATGTTGTGCACCTGACTACTTAATTAATCAGATTAGAATGGGCATAAACCTCACAGAGATGAGATTTGTGCAGGTCATGCAATCCCCATGAGTTCACTCTGGTCTTACTCTAATCAGTTCTAAGTGGGAATTTTATTGGGAAAAGAATGCTCACGTAGGCACTGCAGACTAGTTCATCCTGCACTAACCATTACAGTGGACACCTCCCACTTCTTGCTGTGTTGGGAGTGTGCTCCAGATAGATGTCTAAATTTGGACAGATAGCAGCACATGCCTACGCAAGAGTAAGATGCCCATTCTCTGTCAGAAATCTGTCAGAACCTGTTCGGCTCTTGTGGTCTATTTAAGGGCAGGTTGAATCATTCTTATGTTTGTGGACTCTGTTGATTAGATTTCTGCCAATTAGGATCAGACTGACAGCATGTCAATCACACATAGACCACTCAATTTAGGCATTTCAATCTGTCACTGTATCCTCCCTTCATGTGGTTTAACAAGAATATTTCCTGGACACAAGGCAGGAGACACGGTAATTTTGGGAACAGGATCACTTTGTCATATTCTACTCTCCCTCTTCAAGCTATGTTTGGGATTCCTTAAAGAAAATTATCAATTGCTTAAACCTGATTTCATATGTAAATGCCACGACACAAGTGCCATGTTGGACAGTTCTGTCCAGAATATGAATTTTGATCATTGACTCAGAAAGAAACTAACTTTACACATTTTATTATGAGATAAAGTTAAATTACTCATTGAATTCAGAAGTTTGAAATGGAAAACATCTCCATGTGATTGTCATTGGTATTGTAACACATCAGTTAAATAACTATCTGTGTAGAAAAAGACGTTGTTAAAATGTCTGCAACACTTGCCTTGTATGTAATATGATGGGTTCCTCAAAGGAAGACTTAGAAGTTCTGGAGAATAAAGTAAGTTTTCCATCTATCAGAGAATTTCATAAGAAGCACAAACAATACAAATAGAAACTGGTACACTTTCTTTGGAAAATAACAAAGAAAAGAAGGGTTTTACAACTTAGAAGGGTAAGAGCTAGAAACTGAACAAACGAGTGTTTTTTGAAGTTACTGGTGTCACCAAACACAGATATGAGTGTTATAGGTGTATTTCATTACACTGAATTTCATTACAGCCTAGGTATTTCGCTGTGTTACACGCGTCCCAAAAAAATCTGACAATCCATGCTGACAGAAGCTGTGACTATCTGACAATCCACGCTGATTGCCTTCTCTGTGTATTTAATTGTATTTTTAGCATTCCCTGATTTGCTAATGATGAAAAGGAGATAATGAAAATGCCCTGCTCTCCTTGCTTTATTCCTTCTGTTCTACACTTCTCATGTAAATGAGACATTCCCATTTTTACTACGCCTAGATAGAAGTCAGAAACCCACAAGAAAAAATACAAAGATTTATCCTTCATCATGAAAACCAGTTCTAGTACAATACACACAGCCTCCCAGCCCTCCCGGCAAATTACCCTTTCAAAGTAGAAACTCCAGAGTTGGGAACTTTCTCCTCAATTTGGAATGGGAAAGTACTCATGGCATGTAAGGTTTTAAGACATGCTACAGAGTGGACTGTCAGGTACTCTCAATCACAGGATCCCATTTCTAGCAGAGTATATTCTGAGACCACAAAACCATTTAATGCAGCCAATTCTTGTAGACATCTTAGAAATCTTAATTTTATTTCAGCAATTAGTTTTTCAAATTCCTGTTTCATGCACCTCTTTCTATTATTCATTTGCTATTCTCCCTTACTATAGTCTAACCTCAGCCTTGATTTATATAATCATACAAATATTTAGGTTGAAAAGATCCTTGAGATCTAGTCCAACCATTAAGCTAGCACTTCCAAGTCCACCACTAAACCATGTCCCTAAGAACCACCTCTCACCATCATCTTCCTCTTCCTACACTGAGCAAAGCCCGTTTTTCACAACAATTTAATTCTGTTCTCCTTCACATTTTCTAGGTATAAATCTTTTATTCTACCATTAATTTATAACATCCATGACTGCCATTTCAACTCCAGTGCTCAAATCCTCCTGTTTCTACTTCTCTTTCCACATGCCTATTTCTCCAACAGAAATAATGGCGTAATAGATAGACATAATAGCAATGTGATTTTTTCTTCTTCCTTTGCTTTCCCTTCCTTTCCTTACCTCATCCTTGAAGCATAGAAAATGCTCAATCCTTCTATTTGTTCCACTCTCCTTAGAGCCACAGCTATTTCAGTTTCCCAGGCCTTCAGGAACTCTCATTTCCCCACTCCTGCTTCATTCTCTTCCCATTCTCACCACTTTTGCCTTTCACAAAGGAAAAAACACCCTAGTGTTTCCCTCAGCCACCAATACATCTTCCTGCTTTCTTGTTGCTCTTTATAAGCTTTAAACTACTCTGTGAAGTTTCTCTATTCTTTTCCTGATGGCTCTTACCTTTTGCATTCAAAATGTACAAACAGAACTCTTTAAATCTCTTATCATTTGCAGTTATACAGGCCTCAGGAAATGGGCTCATTTTTCATTCTTCCTGACATGCCAACAGTTTTTCATGTTTAGGAGTTTTTACTTCTGATGTTTTGGCTGCCTTGGCACAGTCTTATCCTGATGTCCCTAACTGTTGCTCTGGATGTCATTCAAAGGAACAACTCATGGTTTCTTCTATGCTTTCTGGAGAATTATTTGGTCTTTTTTCCTCCTAAAACTTTACTCTAATACAATCTCATTTATAAATTGACATCTCAGGGCAATTACTATCTCCTCTTTAGATGTTGCACCTCTACTTCAATACTACCTCATTCTTTTCAAATTGGTATCTCAGACAGTATTTCTGATACTGTAAATTCAGGCATCAGCTTAGGCTCCACATAGACAAATTAGTGTTTTCATTACCCACCCCCACAAACTCCTTCTGCCAGATCCCTTCTGAATCACTGTGTACAGTCTGAATGTTATCTCTAACCCAGATCATCCTTAGATCATTAAATCCAGACTTGCAGAATCTTTCTGCATAATATTGCTCATATACAATCTTTTAATATGCACTTAATTAAGACCCTTGTCCAGATTCTCATCACCTTAGAGACGATTTAATTAAATTAATCCAAAATCTCATCCTCTGGCCTGAAAAAACACAGCACCTAATCAGAGTGCTGCTGAGAAGACCATTCTTCTGGTACATCACTCTGAATGTGTAATTTCTCTCCTTGCCTCCATTTCTGTTTCAGTATGTCAAATAACAGCAGGTTCACATTGGTTCCATGGACCACTCTCATTATTATTCTCACTTGGTACTGAACAGCCAACTTACTATTAGTCTGCAAGTTATTTTTCATTATCTCCTTGTTAAATTCTCAGTGAAGCACTTCTATGCTTCCTCCCATTACACTTCATACTTTGGAAGAACTCTGCAACACCTGCAAAGTTACTGCATTGCCCTCCTTCAAATCTCTTCTTAAATCTTGTTTGCTATGATAATTGCAAATTAAATTGACAGCATGTAGGCTGCTCTGGAAAGCTGAGACCACTATCCTCAATGGCTGATTTTCTTTCTGTTTCTTTGCAATTCCCCATCTGTCTTTGCCTTTTATGTTATACTTCCACTCATAACTAATATAATTCTCATTGGGAGAGGGACAGACTTCTTGTTTGTTCAAAGGGATCTCTGTTTGATGACTGACTTTTCAGCACTACAGTAATGGAAAGTACCAGAGGGCACAGAACAATAGGAATTTAACCGTGACTATCTCATAGAACCTATGGAGTCAGGAGTAGAATTTGAGCTGGCCCCCAATTCCTACAGAGAAGTCATATGAGGATGAAAACTATTAAATAAAGACTGCCAGTTCAATCGTTCATCTGAAAATATGACTTTGCTCCTGTGTGGACCACTTTGCTACTAATACCTAAACATGTTGCACAACAAAACAACTGCTTGTTCTGCTTTACTGTTTAAGTCAGTGTTCCAAGATATCAAAGATACTAATTATATTAAAATGTTTTCTTTACTCGTTATTCTGAGACAATCATGACATTTAATAAAATTATATAAATTGCATGCCAATATGATTGTCCCTACTACATATACTATACTGTATTCTGTAATATATCACAGGTTTAAAATATCATACTATTTATTTACAGTTATATTATAAAATAAAATAAGAATAAAGAAGATAGTAACCATAGTTATGGGTATAATAGACTACAGACTACTACATGTATCAGGCATATTTAAAGTTTAGAAGAGATTCTGTATATACTGAGAAAAATGCCACTTCAAATGTCCCAGAGTCCAAGAGCTAGTGACAGATACAGAGCTGTAGAGAGTACTACCTTCATCTTCTCCTAGGCCTTTGCTCTCAAACAGCAACAAAGGCTGTATCCAAGATAACACACAAAACTTCCCTCCAAATGGTTTACAATGTTTACAGAGTGATTTACTTCAAATCACTGCTGATCCAAAACTAGCATCAAGTGCAGCATAACTTGTTGCAGTATATTCCTCTACATGACTATCTGTAATACTAATGGGAAAACTCTTTTCTTCAGGTCTTCTCTTCATGTGTTTTTTTGGTCACATCATTGTCCTTGGGCCAACTGCCCAAGCCCTATAGCAACTGAACCTCTTCATACATTTTGAGCTTAAGAAACACTCTGTTTGATATGGTATTTTCCTATATCTTTGATACTGCTGGTTTTACACTCTCCCATGCATGCTTCCTCTGTTATTCTCCTGACCTCTGGATTGATTGTTCTATCTGCCATTAGTTAAGAACTCCCTTTATTTGCTTTATTGGTCATCACAGTAACAATTTACATCACTGGATAAACAAAGCAAGCCTATCCTTGACCCAGCAGCAATTTGCTGTTGGGCTGCCTCGCGATAAAGCCAGACTCCTTCCCATATCCTCATCCAAAGACCTACAAAAATTCAGGGTACACCACAGGAATCAATTGAATTATGTGTTTTGGTGAAAAGTAGCAAAAGCCAAGTATCCATTACTGTGAGCAGAATTTCAGGGCCACTGCCTGTGCAGAGCATAGCAACAAGTTCAGGGCTGCCAGCTCTTTTTAAGCATGAAGCTCAAGCCAGTAAATGTTTCCAGCTGACTGAAATGCTTTAATGACAAGCCTTTTACCATACAAACAAGAGACAAACTGCTGCCTCCAAACATCTTGCTGGGGTTGCTCTGAAAAGGGTTGGGTGGGAGGGGGCCACTGGGTGAGGGCAGGGGCACGGGTAGCCGGGGGCCACAGGCAGCCCTTGCCTCGGAGGCACAAGCCCATGGCCCCTGAACAAGTTTGGGGCCGGGCTGACGGCAGCCAGGGCAGCCGTGGATCTGGATCACCGGACAAGACCATTGCAACGGGCCAGGCCTGAGGTCCTCCCCAGAGCACAGCACGTGTCAGCAGGGTGAGACTGAAATCATGACAGTGCCCATTGTGCCCACTCTGCCTCTGTCTGCTGCAGCAGAGTGCTCTGCTGAATGCACCCTGCCAGCTCCAGAAATCTGGGGAACAGCATGGGCCCGATTCAGAGATCTTGTTGCCACAGGAATCTGGTGCCCTGAAAAACTGTTTCAGATGCCAAACCACAGAAATACCAACTTATCTTCTCTCTGCAAATTAATACTCATAACAAAATACACAACAGTCAGAAGACATTTTCTCCTGCTCACTTGGCAATCTGCCCATTTGGCTTTTTATCTGTTTTCTACTCAGTCTGCAAACTCAGAGAGAGCATACTATATAGCTGCTTTTTAGAGTGGACTGCTGTCCTTGTCGTTGCACTGATGGAGGAAATAAGGGTGTCTTTTCCCACAACGAACCATGAGAATGCTATAAGAAATGTATTATTTGCTCACTTAATTTTATTCCATTCCCTACTAGTTCTTCATGTCACACTACACTTTTGAATGAAGAAAACGTCAGTGTGATTCCTAATAAGCAGCATGAGATAGCATTTGGCTGTGTGAAAATCACAGGAAAACTGAAGTGGGAGGCCAGTGTTTAATCTTCATCCTCATGTCAAACATACTTCCCAGTCAGTACCACCAAGTATTTTCAAATGCAGGTCAACCTAGATGAGTAGCTTGCCAGTAAAGAAGCAAAAGTGACACAAAATAGAGGCAAAGCCTCTTACTTCTGTTCCACCAACAGCCTGCATCGTCAGTGACAATCATCCTCTGCTATTCACCACCAGCCCTTTCTCCTCTTTGCCAGAGCACGGCTTTTGACTTTTTCATCTGTATTTGTTCGCATTTCTCTGAATCAACAATTCCACCACACAGCACACAGCACTAGCTCCGTCTGACCAGAGAGAAAATAAACACAAAAATACAAATAGAGAAAAGAAGTTCTTCTCAGCTTGGGAACAACTGGGTTCTTCCAAATAAAAACTGAATCAGACATTTGGGTTCTCCCAGGAAGGATCTTCCCCTGCAATAATATTCATTCCCAAATGCAGGAACAATCATGTTTCTTATCGTCCACTTTTGCTAACTGTAAATGAAGAGACAATATGAAATGAGGAGTTCTAAATATCATAGATTGCAGGGGGAAGAGCCTAGCAATTAACTGAAGTAGAAAACTCTGTTATCAGTGAGAAATTAGTGGAAAATCAATTAAATATGTAAATTTTTACTTTTGGGGGAAAACACAAAACTAAGACAGACCAGGATTATAAATTCTATAAAAAGTGGGAATAAGAAGCCCTCTTTCCTTTAACCTTTATTTTCTAACCTATATCAATGCAATTGGTTTACGTGACTTTTTACTTCCTCCTCCCCAAACTGTAATCCTGCATAAACTTTTGGGGGTTTTATGTGATTTTTTTTTTTTTCAGCAAAAAGCAGATTTTACCAGCACATACAGAATAGGTTATTTCCATGGGGTGATGCTGAAATCTGAATGAACAGACTAATGTCTAAAACTTTGTCTGAACAGACAAAGGAATAGCAGACAGCACTTTGTGAGAAGCACAACATACGATACGAACTAGCAAACATAAGGGGTTGCAACCACTACACAGGGTATGCAAGCTCTTTGGCTTGTTTTAGAAGAAGCGAAAGCAATGCTACTAAAACCAAATTCCCAACTGGGAATTCCTTCTTTGAGGAAGTTTGAGCTCAATTTCTAGTCCCCAAGTGAAATGCGACCATGGGATACACTCCGGGAAGACTGTTTTTGAATGAGTAAACAGTAAGTATGTAAAAAAAAAAATAAAGGATACTTTTGAATGGGTGTGGTCTATTTCTGAAAGAATAATACTTTTTGGTCCAATGACTGTAACACTGCAGTTTACTTGATTTTAGCAGCAAAAATCAAAACAAAAAATGATGATACAGTATCACAAATATATCTTTTGTACACATGTAAATGTTCACCAATTTTTTTAATACACACAAATTAAGGTAACCATTTCACAGATTAAAAAAAACCAAAACCTTAAGCAATTTAATGCAAAATAAGTATTTCTAGTCATTGGCCAGTAGTTTTTTCTGACATAGTTCCAAGACCAAACATTTTTATTTATATGGTCAATGATGGGATGGCTGAAGGACTGGAACATCTCCTGCTGTTTACAGAGACACTCACACATCTGCGCTGAAGTGTGGATGGTCCTATGAAGATAAATTAAAGAAAATTTTCCAAAAGTTCTTTCAATTACTGAAGTCTGCAAAAACTAACAGCAGCTCCTTGACAAATACAGAAAATGTTCCATAGGAGTTGAATCACCATATAAGCCTAAACACTGTTCCTTATGGGATGCAGAAGTTAAAAAACAGTCAAAAAGCCCCCCCAACAGTTAAATTACTGCCTTTTTGTAGTTCTCCATCCCTTAGTTCTCCATCTGACTAGTGAGATGAATAATTGAAATTTAACTCTTTGGGCCTCTGAGTTGACAGAAGTCGCCTGTTAATTTTTATTTATTTTACAGTTGACATATTAACAGGCATACAGAGACTATTTTTTTGGAAAGAAAAATGCACAGCATGTTTCAAAGGAAAGGAAAGGAAACTGCAGTGAACATCTTAAGGGACATGTACAGTTACCCACCATTAGTGTCTGTGAAGGAAAGGAGCAACATGAAGTACAAGTATACTACCCCACATGAAAACTTTAACTTCTGAAGAATATGAGAAGATACTATCCTTTTGTGTTAGCTTAATTGAGTGTTTGGGGGCTATAATTTTTGGGACTTACATAAAGTGATGGACTCCATTCTGTATATAAAGCTTTTATTTACAGCAGCAGCAGAAGCTATGGGTACTGACAAACAATGAATCTATGGCCAAATCCTGAAATAAATTGCAAATATACCATCTGGCACTTAAGATTTAACTAAACGTGACTGATACAGCCCACCTGTTCTGAGAAGTTTCATTATATTGAAGTTTCACCCAATTTCTCATAGAATTTATTCATTTCTTTCAAGCATGAGGATGGTCTAAAACAAAACAACTGCAGGCATACAATTTTAAAAATAAATAACAGTATTTATCCATAAAATAATTAAACGTATTTAGTGACCTCTAAAGAGAAAATTAAGTTAGGCTTGAACTTAAAAGTGATATTGGCCACTTTCCAATTCTTCACCTAGTTTTCAGTGCGCTTTCTGCCAAAAAGCACGTAGAAGCTTTTGTTCCTATCAGACTGAATAATATTCTAAGATAACCTGACAATGAAAGACAGGAATCTTCTAAACAATTCAATTTTGATCTTACCAGTGTATTTCCAGACTACTGATATGTTATCACATCTTAAAAAGCTAGTAATCTTTTGCAATAGGAGCACTGAATTTGACAGATGTCTCTTACCAGAATCTTCCTCTTATTTCCCAATATAAAACAAAATTGCTGCTGTGCTGCACAAAACATGGAGCACAAATTAGTGACATTTAAATGACTATGCAAGCTTATCAACTGTGGCCAGGGCTTGAAAAATAATGTTTCTAACCTACAGGCTCCAATTTTGCCATAGAGCTACTGGCAGTTTCTGTAAACTTCAGCAGGACTGCAAGGTTGTTCTAGTGTGGGAAATGTTTGTTTCTTAGCAGTTAGTTATGTTTATGACAAAAGCATAAAAAGACATCTGGTCTCTCCATTAAAACAAGCTGAGATATCAATGAACACCACTGTTGCTTTAAAAGAAAACATAACTGGGGCTATCGATGGGAGGGGACAGAAATACTTTTTGCTGACACCTATCTAAGGCTGGATGGAGGAGGTGGGTTTGCACCAGCAGGCAGTAAACACTGTCCTGCATCCTATGCAGTGACTATGCTGCTCGGACAAAAATCTGTGTAAGGGACACCCTGCATGGAGGACAACACAGTCTGTCAAAACCAAACCCTATGAAACTCCCCAATGGCAGAGCTTTCACTGGCTCTGCTATCTCCTCCTCTAGTTCGTCAGCGATGCCTGTGTATCTTGAACGATTTACAGTAAAAATACTGTGCATAGTTTATTCTGTAGAGGGCTGAGGTAATTGAGTCAGCTGTCTGTAGTTCTGTTGCACATGGAATCTGGGGCCTTCAGAAGGGAGGGAGGGAAAGAGCATGACTTTTCCACAGGCTTTCCTCCCCAAGCTCAACAAACCCACAAGGTGCTCTCTGCCTCCAAGGAGAGCCTCTGTCCCAGGATGTCACCTACCCAGAAGCTGCCTGCCGTGCAATGTGGGGTTAGCTGCTGCACTGGGCTGTATCAACCTGGGACTGTGTAGCCCAAGGCAAGGAGGAAATCCCAGACTGGATCAGGAACTTTCCTGAAGTAAGGAAGGAGCAGATCTGGTTACAAAGTCAGGGAACTGCATACTTGTTTCACCACACCAGAGGAAAAAGCCAGCTCTGCGAGGGCACAGCGGGAGTGATGGGTATTCAAAGCCTTTTATTTTTATGTGTTTACCTACAGCTTTTTGTATTTCATTCCAGTTTACCAATTTGTGTTGTAATGAAACTACCTTATAAATCCCATTTTGTCTATTTGAGTAAGTCATCAGACAGGAAAAAGGTAAACCTCTGTTACTTCTCTTACCTTGTTCTCCAAACAAACACAATCTTGTCACATAAATGGATTAAAAAAAAATCCTCTGACTTCTCAGTCCATTTTTTTGTTATCAAGGAATACCTCTCAAAATGTAAGTATGCTTGATGCTTTGTTCAGTTTGATATATAGTCTCATCCAAAAAAGGAAGCATTAAACTGCTAGCAGAAGAAACCAATAACCAGTATCAAATGCTCGCAGTTGTGGGAGAAAAAGTCTTGCTTGTGCCAGAAAGATGGCACAAACAAGACTTTATTTGTCACGACATTAAGACCAGAGAACAAACCCATCAGAGACAAACTGGAGAAAATATGTGTCCCCTACAACTCTCTCTGCAGTGCTGTAATGTGTTTGGAAAGTACCTACAGTGTTCATTATAAAATAATTCCTCGAAAGCATGTCTAAACATAGGGCAGTACAAGTAGTTGTGACATTGCCCTGTGGTAGTCTTTGCCCTTCTTACCAAACCAGCTCACTTGTCTGGGTTTTCCTTCAAAGATTCAGACTCCTACCACTTTTAGGGAAAAAAACCCTAAACCAACAAAACAACACCACACATCAAACAAACAAAAACTCAACTAAAACCTAGTTGCATCTCCAACTTTTGTGGTTCTCTATTCCTTGCCCACTTCTGTCTCTGCGTGGTACTACAACACATGACATTTACTTCACATGCGACTCCAGCCAGTCAAATTCTCCATGCCCTCTCCAGCTTTCCTTACACCACAGAATCTGTCTTCTCTTGGTCACCAATCATCCCCAGACTGGGAGCACTGCTGGTGTGGGAAGCTGAGGTGTAGGACTTGTGATCAGAACCGGGGCACCCAAGGCAGACATCCAAGCCGTGTACTTTATCAGAATCTGCTGCTAGGAGAAAAAGCTTCAGCTCCACATCATCCAACTGGATGAGGAAAAGAGATGAGTTCTCCTGGCTGCTGACATCCAGAAGTTCCCTTGCAATTCTCCTAGGCTTATTAAAATAAAAGTTAAAAAAGACTACTAAGTTTTGTTCCACACAAGCAAAAGGAGAGCTTCCCTGAACTGCTTCAGCATTCAAAATTGCCACTGATAGCAATGGACACTTGTAGTACCTCCATAAAGACTCTTCCCCACATGTTTATCACAATGGAGAGTCAAGAATCAATGATGCATAAACCATCAGGAAAAACAAGTGTGTTATTCTCTTCAATATTCACCTCAATGAGGTGTAGAAATTCTCACAGAAAAGTAAAACAGCTTGTCAAAATGAGCCAGCCTTGGTTTTGTGACTATGTAAAGTCATTTTTATTCTCAAATTCTCCTTTTCACTGACACAAAGACCTAGATCCAAGATACATTAGAAGGTTCCTAACTTCTAGGTGTCTGCTGCTTTTCTTCCTAGATTTGAAAAGGAAGATTTTTACCTTTTAAAGGTCAACTCGGACTTCTCAGAATTTCTTGCTTCCCTCAACAGGGAAAATTTTGAAGATTCATTATCTACTCCCATGTGATCTAAACAGTCCATCTCCAAGTCACAAAGGATTTATCTTTACCAGAATAATAATAACAGTAATAATTATCAGTAAGCAAGAAAGTAAATAAATTGCATTAAGATTGCTAAGGCACATTTATGAAATAGTGGAACCAGTGCTCTAATTCCTAAATGCAGTTAGATTCACAGGGGAATGCAGACAGTAATACTATTCATTAATAATGATTGCTATAATTCCCTTATTATGATGATCAAGGAAGCTTTCATTTGAAAGAGGTAACAATCATCTGGGCCCCAGTCTAGCAAAACACTTTAAAATGCTAATTTTCATCATGAAAATAACCAACTGGATTTGCAGAGGACTGACATGCTTAAGATAATCTTGGCTTTGTTAAGCCTATAATGGGAAAATCAAGCAGAAACATTACAAAAGTAGTTCATAAAATCCTGCCAGAACTTTGCCTCAGTATTACACCATTAGCATACATTCTCCAAGGAGCTGCTTTCTTCTAGGAGACTACCAAGTAAAATGAAGAACTTTTATGGGAACTAATTTAGAAGAAAAAGATCCATTATGGAGCCAAGGACTCTTAAAACAAACATACAGCAAAGAGCCAGATGATCACAAGATCCATCTATGGTACTTAAGGCGAAGATTTAAGTGTCTGACCTGAAGCCAAACTCCGAACCAGGTCTTCCACATCTGATTTTGAAATTTGGGCTTTTTTTTTTCTTTACTCACATTCTCCAATAAGCAGTTGCACAAGCTCCTTCAGAAACAAAGGCTCGGGGTAGGTAACTGGGTATTCAGTTCCATTTTATGGAAGAAAAGGAAGAAACACAGAACACATTTTATTTAACATCTTGGTGACATTTGCTGTTGGACTGGGTAGGAGCTGATCACAGTAGTTATGGACAAACTGCCAAGCCTCTGCAGTCTTCCTGGAGAAAAGATCGAGACTAACCCTGGGGAGAAAGACTTAGGAATGTTTGTGGACAAAAAGCCCAGTATAACCCAGAAATGTGCACTTGCAGCCCAGAAAGCCAAACATATCCTGGGCTGCATCAAAAAAAGGCATGACAAGCAGGCCAAGTGAGGTGATTCTGCCCCTCTGCTCTGTTAAGACCCCACCTGGAGCACTGTGTCCAGCTCTGGGGCCCCTAACACAAAAAGGACCTGTTGGAACGAGTCCAGAGGAGGGCCACTAAGGTGACCACAGAGCGGGAGCACCTCTCCTATGAAGACAGGCTGTGAGAGTTGGGGCTGTTCAGCCTGGAAAAGAGAAGACTTTGGGAAGACCTTCTAGTCCCTTCCAGTATCTAAAGGTACTTACAAGAAAGCAGGAAAGGGACTTTTCACAAGGGCATGTAGTGACAAAACAAGGGAGAACGGCCTTAAACTGAAGGAGGGTAGGTTTAGATTGGATATTAGGGAGAAATTCTTTACTGTGAGGGTGGTGAGGCACTGGCACAGGTTGCCCAGAGAAGCTGTGTTCAATGTCAGATTGTATGGGGCTCTGAGCAACTTGCTCTAGGGGAAGGTGTTCCTGCCAAAGGCAGAGGAGTTGGAACTAGATGATCTTTAAAATCCCTCCACAAACCATTTTGTGATTGTATGAAGGGATCCAAGCCCTTTTATCTTACCCGATGCAGAGTGCCTGCCTCTAAGGCTGTGAGCTTGTCACAGCATGTTAAGACTCCGAAAAGCTACCTACCCACCTGCTTGAAAGAAGCACTGCACCTCTTCAGAGTCCCCTATGGATACATGTTCTCTTTTGATCAAAGACTTTCTTCACTACACTAGAAATTTACAAAACATCACCAGTCATAGTGTTCAGCTTTAAATTTAGACAAGGCTTTTTGGAAGCACAGACCTTCATTTTTTTTTTTCCCACCAACCAGGAAACAAGTAGTAGTCAAGGAAGAGTGTCTTTGAATTTCTGTAATAAAATTTAATCTGCATTTAGCTGCAGCAGAATGAATTCTGAAGAACCCAAATAAATTGTCAGCAATTTTTGAGAACATGAGCCACTTGCTGCCTTTTTATTCTACAACATCTGATCATGGTCTCCTTTTACTTTTTTCTTTTGCTCTTATTTCAGACCAATTATATTCTCTGGTTATATATTTAAACATTTAAATTAATGCATAGAGTCCAGTGAATTCATCACCATTATCTGATAATAAAACCTCTCCCTATGCCTCTTGGCTCTTGCCCTATGGTAAACAGAGATTACTCCTTCTAAATGAATTCAGCATAATTAGGATTGAAACACAATGAGAAGTTTCACATAAAATCACATTTCAAATGCTCTGTCCAAGTTCCAGACATTTTTACAATGTAACCTACCAAATTTTAAGTGTGGGTTCCTACCCCTCTTCTCCTCTCCCTGAGCAGCTGCTGACCACTAGGTTCTGCTCCAGCGTTCACAGCATTTGGAGACAACCATTCCCATTTCTCCACCCTCTTCCCATTTGTATAACACACATCTTCGATTAGCCCTCACACCTACCTTTATCCTTACTGATGTTCCTAAAGTAACGTCAATGGGTTTCAACATTACACACTTAGAACCTTTAATTTCAAAACATACCACCTCCCTCTGCCTACCCAGAGCATAAAAAACAACCAGAACAAAAGGACATCATATTGAGGAGGCAGAAAACTAGGAGAAGATGTAAAGGCCATTTTAAGCTTTACATGTTGCGTGATGTTTCAACTCTATTAAATATAGCTCAGTACCAGAAAATACGATTACAAATATAATTAACTGTACTAAAACAAATTATATTTGAGTTGCAGAAAAGATAGTGCACTGCTAGTGGAACATAAGTGGATTGCCTGACTCATTCAGGCTGAAGGTTAATCCTAAAGGTTTCAGAAACCAAATGGAATAAAAGCAAAAATCCCCACACCACTACTGAAGAACATTTCACTAATTATATGCACTTCTATACAGCTCCCAAACTTGATGCAAACGCTTTACAAAGAAAAACAGGGTGACAGTCTAGGTTGTGAAGTTTATGCCATGTACTCAGCTAGCCCTGGAAGCAGCAGCAGGTGACCTGTCCCCAGCCTGCTGGGAGAACCCAATATCTGATGTGGTTGTTGCGCTGCGAGTTTACATAACAGTCCTTCCCACATCTGCACTGGTGGCACAAACATATCAAACATCTTGAACATGCCATGGCAGTGTATAGGCCGGCTCATCCAAAACAAACTATATTCCCTGTTTTATGACTATGTTGACATTATATGCCATATGCTCCAGCTATGTCCTGATTTGAGATGATACCTGAATGATAACTCCTCTTTACTGCCTTTTCTTCTTCCCCTCTTCTCTTGAGGTGCATCACTTTCCTAACAAATGAAAGCTAGAAAGAAGCCATGTTGTATTTAAGGAGATCCTCTAAATTAACAGTATGACAGGTGAGGACTGTTGGAGTGCGCATGTATCCCAAGATGAGGACTTTGGAGTATACACAGATGGCACAACTACTGCAGGTATCCAAAGCTTCGCTTAATCTAGTCCAACATCCTAAGATCAGCAACTAGGAGCCTAAAGAGAAAAGCGTTTGGATTTCCCAATGAACACCTTTGTCCTTAACCTTTTCCAACTTCATGCCCTTAAACACAAAGAAATGTATTCCTCTTAACCTCTGTTGGGGCTATCAATAATCTTTGGCTGTACTTTGGAATTTTGTCAACCTCTTTAGATATAATAAGCTGTGGTGATAATGCCAATAAATAATCTTGCAAAATATGTTTTCTTTTATTAATTTTAAAATACTTCTGAAAAAATGATTACTATGTCACTTCTTTATTAATATTATTTGAAAAATTAGGTGGAACTTTATACACAGATGGTCAACTTTTGTTAATCTAATTGTAGTTCTCCAATTATACCTTCATTGGAAGTATTTCATCTGCAAAATTAACTGTCCTAAACAATTAGTTTGCAAAATAATTCACCTGTACATCAAAACATTTCTCTAAAATATCTACCTATTCATATTTTTGAAGGTATTGTCTAACTTGTTCCAGATGCTTTTATGCCTTTAAGCTGACATGTCATTTGGCCTGGGCTTTTGATCCTAGGTCCTCTTCTTTGCACTATTTTTTCACATTTCATTCAAAGTATTCCCTTTTTTATTAAAACTGTCATCCTCTAGGTGCAATACCAGTTTTTCTGTGTCCTTTATCTTACCACAGGCTCTCTGGTGAGCTGTCTGCCACACTGGTGACTCCAGGAGAACGAAAGCAAGCCAGTGGCAGTCGTGTCTCCCCACACTGGGAACCTACATCGCTGACTGCCAGTCAGATGTCAAATTTAACAAACTTTACAGCACTCATAATGGCTTTTTTCCTCACTCAGCCTGGATAAGATGCATTATTTGATTTCCTTTTCTTCGTTCTGGCTTGATGCCAAAGGCCATTCCAGCTTTTATAAAAGCAAAACTTCTGAACTAATGTGATGCCTTGTTTTTAGAAATTATTCATAGGACTCAAATCCTTTTGTCACAGCACAGTAAAAGTAAATATATTGATACTAGCAAAATAAGAACATAAATTACTAGCTCTCAAAATAACACCAATGGTGAAGTATTTAAATTCATTGTGACTCCATACACAAATCTATTTTTTTTAAATGGTCTTCTGGAGTGACATTCTTACCGTATTTCAGTGAGGACTAATGTTAATCTGTTCAAAGACCAGACAAAAGTATTTCTGAAGCTGTACATCAGATAGCTGAGCTGTATCTCAGACTACTGTCAGAGAACAAAACCAAAAAATGGTTCACAGCTAATTCTAAAGATAAAATATGAAGCAAAATAGCTTTATCTGCATTAAGCATAAATGTACAGAGACTCAATTTCCCACTCATTCTCATCTCTGAGGCATCTTATCTCTAAAACTGCATATTTGGTGAATTCAGAGTAATTACGTTACTTGAAAACTGAAACATGAATGGTGAAATGAAAAAAAATATGTAATGATTTGTTCTGCGACCAACAGATGTAATGAAACAAGATCTCCTACAGGCTGAAGTCCTACTTCTCTCATGCTACTTAAACAAAATAATTTCAGCTTCTCTCCCATGTACTTCCTGACATCTCTTCTGGGCAGGAGACACCACCTGCTGTGCTTAGCCTGGAGGTATGTACATGTTGACTGCTGCCAAGGCAAATATATAACAGCTTTCCACTCAGGAGGGCACTGATTTGGGTTTTTCCTCTTTACTGAGCCACGGACATCGTGAAACTTGTAAGAATTTAATTATCTTCAAGGCTCACAGAAAACCTCCCTCCTACTAGTGGGAGCCAGTACAGCAGTTCAAAAGCTGATGTAGAGGACTGACGGGCAGAAAGCAGTGGCGCAGTCCTTTTCTCCTTACGAAACAGTAAAACGTTATGCCAAATTAAAGTTCCATTACATTAGCACTGCTGGCAGCACAGGCTCTATGAAAATTTCAGCAGCTTATTAAATTTACTGAGTTATGTAACATAAGACTGTCATAATACAGTTAGATATACATTAAAAGTTTATCCTACAATGTTTAGTTTGAATTTCATATGTACCCTGCACACCATAATTTATATATATATGATGTGTTCATGTGTGAAATAAGTCCCCAAACATATTTGAATTGTATTAATGATTTTTTTTCAGCTGTAGGTTCTCATCAAAACAGAAACCAATCCAAATGGGTGATGAGATACTCTAATCCTTGCACACCTCCAAGGCTGAGCAGCTGGAGTACGAACTGACAGTAGTTGGTACCACAGGTATGTTTGAACACAGTCCCAGGCCTGTGCCTAAACCAGGCAGAGCAAGGAGCTGGAGCGGTTGACAAGCCAGCTCCAAGAGCTGTTCTTTTAGCTACTCACTCGTGAGTCTTCACAGCTTCTACTTCTCACTTAAATTTTATCATGAATATAAACAAGCTTTAGTTTTACTCTGTATTGAAAGCAAAGGTCAAACAGGATTCATGTCTTGCCCACCCTACTGCTGTCTTTTCCATGCCTTCCCCAGGGGTGGACTGGCTTACACCAGAATCTCAAATCTATGAAATTCTGCTCTTTAAGACCCAGTGTTACTTAAATATTTCCTTCCTACAACCTACATGACTGTTCATTCTCTTCTTAGTTACACCCCTGAGAAACAACCAAGTTTGGTTTGAGCACTTTGTACAGACAACTCTCCTTGTTTGCTTCAGGAGGTTTCCGTTCAGGGAAAGCCTCTGAAAAATCCCTCTGACACCTCCTGGTTCTGCACTTCTCACAAGGAACTTCCAGGTTCCCTCTTGGTTTTTGCTTTGTTCTTCTTTAATTTTTTGTTTTTCTGTGAGTCTGTTTTACTCAGAGTTTGAATTAGAAAGCGGGAGACGTGAAGTTCTCTTCGGACTTATGTTTATTATTTCTTATCTATAACACAGCTGCACAGACACTGCCTTCTAAGTTAACAAGGTGGAAAAATGGCAGAATAATGGCCCCTGAGTTCTACTTTCAAGGTCTTTTATACTTTAATCTACCCAATTACAGATTGCAAAGTAACATGTTTTTATTTAAAACCCAATGAATATCTATACCTGACTCGCATTGCAGATTTCTTGAACCAATACCAGAAAACTCAGGTTGGTGAAGAAGGAAGAATAAAGAAGAAGTACAAATCCACACCCAAAATCCTCCATCTTGCCACATATACATATTACTATATTCCATAAACCTAAATTCTATATGTCGACATATTCCACCCAGTGACATAACTTTATTTACACAGCAACAATCTCAGCACTGTAACACAATCTGGGAAGTTTTTCCCAAGGCCTAAGATCTAATGGAGAATGCTTTGGAGGATCATTGCTTGTTAGAGTAGAAAAAATAAAATTCTCAGAATTCAGGGTTCCAACAGTTCCCCTTCCCAGCCCTGCTCTGTGAGGCAGAGCAGTGTTGCTGGCAACCAGCTGCTTGTTTTACCTGTAAGAACATCCACAGGCTGACTGTTCCTGTCACAATTTCCCAGATGCAGTTTGGCTATTACATGCAAATGCCTCTTATGAAATGACTATACTAAGCTAAATGAAAGCCTCCTGTCAAAACAGAGGTTGTGATAAAGATGCTGCTCGCAGAACCAACACTGAATTCACATAGACATATTCCCAGCCTGCACAAACATCACTCACTTTGAAAAGTATGGTTTTCCATTTTCTATAAAACGAGATCAGAAATACACAGGTTGCATCCCACACCTTAAATACAATCTTTGAGACAATTTCTCGAAGAATTGGGTATCAGGAGGCAAGTAACCGACAGCAAGTTAATGCAGCTCAGGAATGTACTCTAATAACTCACACGTGGTCTACTGAAGCACCTCATTTAATACTTGAACTTCCTAAACAGTAGGCCTGAAATATCAATACCACACATTTCACTCTTCCAGGACTTCCCCACAGAAGAATGTGATCAGTTGGTTCAGCATTGCTCAACTGAATTTCACTACAAAAACCAGTAAGGGGAATTTTGTAAAGTAATGTTGCAGGCACATAAAAGCACACACACACACACACACACACACACACACACACAACTGGAACATACCTAAGACATGCACACAGCCACAAAAGAGAGCAGGGCTCAATAGCCTAAGCAAGAAGGAGACTTCAATCATAAGCCACAGCTTTCACGCAAAGTATAAAAAGTATAACTGAAATAGAAATAAGGCTGACTCTCCTTAACCACCATGAAATATACCATTGTTACCGGCTTCCATTACTGTTTAATTTAACATTAAACCCTTTAACTCCAGTGCATGTTGTGGCTATAGAAGAGAATTTTAATTTAGAAGAATATTTTCATCTTCAAACTCTGTTGTGAAATAGAAGAAGGAACATTTTCAAGATGCAATCAAGTCTGTGGCCATAAAGTACTGTGCTGGCACCTGCTGCCATTATCTCTTTTCCCTGTGCAGACCTGGTAGAGAGATTGTAGCTGGTGAGTTGTCACCCTCACTGCTCCACACCTGTGATTTTTTATAGAAGAAAATTACTCCCTGCTTATAAGATTACTGGATTAGGTAATTTTTTGCTATGGTTATGAACAGGCTGGTAGGAATCTGTGAGATCTGTAAGGGGTAGATGTGGTTAAAGAGCCCATACTTTCAGTCTTCTTTGGCTTCTTTAGGCAAGCCTAAGTGAAGAAAATAATGGCTGGTGGGAGTTTAATGGCTGGTTTAGGCTGGTGGGCCTAAAATTATTTTTTCTAATGTCAGATAATTGAGCATTGGATTTGAGTGGAAGCTAGTACTCCAGAGGGATTGAAACAGTGACAGAAAGAGAAAACTGAGCTAAGAAAAATGGTGTAAAATGGAAAGGAGGAGAATGAAACAAAAAAACGTAACAGAAAAATAGAGATGGGAAACACTTGGGCCATCTAGATCAGTTTGTATCCCTCAGCAGTATACATACATCACCTTGCACAGTTTCATACTTTGAATACCTATTTTTGACAGAGATCTAGAAACAAATTCAAGTTTCAAAATGAAGTTATCTCTAGTAAAAACAAGAAGTCCCTGCAGGCCACCACCCCTCTTGCTTCTACAGAGGAGAACACCTCTAGTAATATTTTCTTGGCAAAGCAGATTTCCTTTGCCACTACTCAGATGAAAAATGTGACCGCCTCTCCAGAACTGCTCTGTAGTTATAGACTCTGGTGATGGCACACTCAAGTCTATCAAGAACATCAGACAATCCAGCTAACACCAGTCTCACCTCCAGCTGTGGAAGCCACTCTTCTGATCCATTATCTATCCCATAGCTTATCTCCTGGGTGAACAGCCAACCTGGCTGCTGCCAAAACAGACTCACTGCTTTCCCATCAGCTCCCCACACAGCTCTTCTCATCAGAACAGCACAGAGTAGACAGCAGATGGTCTCTCTCTGGTCCATGCATGATGCACACCCTAAAGCTGAACTCTTCACACCATTATTTCAACTAGTATGAGATTTTTCTATGTTGCTTCAGCAGTATCACAGTGAGTCATAATCTAATTTGAAGAAGCAATTGCTCAAATCTTGATGTTGTTCTTGCATTTTCCATGTTCTGCATTTCAAGAGAGATGCTAATATGTTTTGGAGAAACTTTCAAAGGTTAAAATAGTAGCCAGGATACACTCTGTATTAGCCAAATACTTTAAAGGAGATTATTGAGATTCTCTGAAACTTATTCTGTGAGAGCAATCAAATATCCCATCCTACTGCATCCACCAGAGTGACTAAAACGGCTATCATCCAGAAAAGAACAGTTCCATTAAAATCTACCTTGTCCGTGTATATGCATTAATATATGTGTGTATAGACATGTAGGTGTATGCAGATGACATTAAAAAGAGATAAGGAACTGTTAGCAGCGCTGCTGTTTAAATTACCACGATGCAGGATTAGCAGAGCACATGTAACTCAGCAATTTGTTATACCTCATCTGCAAAATCAGGTATGCACTATTGAGTCATTTATAATTCATGTTTGGATCAGATTGTTGTCCAGCTTTCAGTTACAAAGTACTATGCTTCTGCTATTCTTTTTCAATTTTAGAATGGTACTATTTTGAAGAATAAGCACGAAATCTTATCTTTAAAATGGAGAGCTATATCCCAAAAAGCTCTCAAGCAAACTCAGCAAGGACCAGGAAACCAGCTGAAGGTGCACTTCTAGTGTGCAGTTTTAGTCATCCTTGAAGTGATAAACAGGAGAATTACATACCAATACAGAAATATTCTTAGAATGAATATGTAATTTATGCTTTTTGTATTTGGTATTTCTGGTTCTGTGGCTCACATGCATGAACGCACAGACACAGGGATGGCTTCAGTAATATGAATCCAACGGCAAGGAGTTGAGAAGGGTCCTTGCATAGAGTTCCACAACAGCAGTTCATTGCTTGTGCTCGTGAAGGGTTCCAGAGGCATTGACCCTGAACACGTGACAGATCGATCTTAAATACAGGGGTGTGGCTAACACCAGGAGCCAACCAGGGAAATCAGAACTGGGGTACATTACCATAACCGAACAGGTATCCTGGGAGAGGCTCCTTTCCCTCACCGTAACCAGTAAGTCTTTGGCAGCAAAGACCCTCTTACAAGAGCTCTCTCTGTCTCCTGTACCACAGGCTAATCGGCCACCACACTGGTGTAATTAGGACAGTACATGATGTTAGTGAAGTCATTACTAGTATTCTTCATTTAGTCCTTGAATCAACACCTCAAAAAAATGTTTAAGACTAAAGAAAAGTTTCTATTTAGTCACAGTTGTCAAACTTGCCTCAGGCAGGACCTGAAGAATTTTAACCTATCTGGTCAGTCAAAAGAAAGCTAAGATGAAACTGTATACTCCACAAATACCAGCAGACAATAACAGATTTCATACCATCCACAACAGTTTTTGGGTGGGATTCATACAGCCTATTGTTTAAAAAGTCTGTAATGTAAAAATTAATCTGTGATCTCAAATCCCTTTTTAGTGAATAAGCATTTTTAATAATGCAAGTATCAACAAATGGAGCATCTTACTGAAACATCTTTAAAAAAAACCCCATGCATTTCAAATTAATGTCTGTATTTAGGAAAGGTTCTGTGGTCTGCAACTACCTAGTAATTGCTTTTGGGTCTTAAAATCTGCTAGTTACAACTGCTTTGCATAACTATTGGATGGTCCAGTAAGCAGTATTTTGCAGAGTTAGCCTCTTTATAATGAAAAACACCTTTATAATGAAAAACACACACTGTTCTTGATGCAAAGTGAAAAGTCACATATCAAAGATGTCAGAGTCCTGCAAGGCCATTTGGCACACTCTATTTTCATCCACATGCATCACTTCTTATTTACTTGGGAAAACTGGCAACACATAAAAGTGCATTAATGTCCTGCCTTGATTCAAACAGATTTCACCACACCTGTGATCCAAGTGCCTGACACAGACCCTTCCCTCCTCAAGAAAAGGAGGTGGTGTTTGACCCCAGCATCAATACCAGCGGTTGGCTAGACAAATATCTGGATAATCTTCCTCCCACTGGCTCTGCCTAGGGAGTGCAGTGTTGACACATGAACGACGGAAACGTTCTGAGCATCTGCAAGTATTCTGCTCCTAATCTATAATAAATTATGCAGTTTATGCAAACAGTATTTCTTCTGGGCAAAATACAGTTTAATTTTCTTTTGCAAATGAAGGGCTTGTGGATTATTTTGGGAACTTGTATACACCATCTCTGTTACTTCAGTTACTGTGTTTCCTCCAAGGCTACTGGCTTTTGTGACCCACTCTCGCAAAAACTTCTCTGGACACCCCCAATTTGGAAATATCTATGCCTGATGGTCAGTATTTGCTGCTGGTTTGGTACCTATTGTACTCACTGCTTTGCAATACCTACATATGTACTTCAATACTGCCCTACCAAAGTCAAAGGATTTTGTCACCAGTGGCAGCAGCACTTGGGAGGTGCCTTTCAGTAACGTGCCAGTCACATTTTAACCCCAAGCGGGTGCAAAAGTACTCGGGCATGTTAAGAAACTGAGCAGTAACTACACTGAAGTACGCATGTAGCTGCAAACACAAACTTTTAAGAAATTTAATGTTGAAGGCACACGGTCCTACCTATTTCACAAGAAAATTAGTCAAAGACAGAAATACAGTTGATTCAGGCAATCTTAGCTGACATACTTCATCTTTTCGCAGTCCCTACTGTGTCAAACACCTGAGTAAATTATAACCTTAAACAAAATTTTCTCAACAGAAAAACGGCAAGATAAATTACCTGGCCTGTTGCAATGTATCAATGTATCAATCAATAACTCCATTTCTGCAAATCTGCAGCAGTTTTATAAGCTACTGCTATGCACAGTGCTATTGAGAAAAAAAACCTTTGGTTTTCCTTTAAACACAAAAATCTCAAAAACACAATTAACTGCACTGTTGGGAAAACTGGTGCATATCCAAAACAGCTCACAGGTGAAGATCTTTTATCAAGAACACAATGCTGTACATTTAAATTTCTGCCAGTCTGCTCCACAAGAGGAGCAGACCACTCCAACCATATAAGGATACGAATGTGGAGCAGCAGGAGCTGAAGCAGTTGAGTAATTCATCCCTCTTGAGAGGAATAATGACTGCACTCTGTACTGGCTGGCACAAACTCTTGAAAAACAATCTACTATGTGGAAAAGAGATTGGCCTTTATACTTTGCTTAGGCCTTTACCAAGAGCATCTTAAAATATTTCAGTAATTTGAAAATGTCTCCAATATAAAAGGCAGATGCATAGTTATAGAAATTAATTTATAATAAGCAGAATCTATCCTATGAAGGCCTTTCCAGGGAAATGATTATTGGAACTGATTCTGGTCATTTGAAAATATCCAAAAGGAATTCTGCAAGATTGTTGGCAAGTATTTAGTCGGAAGTAGTAGTTATATCCAGACAGATCTAATCTTTCATTCTTAAAGGCATTGCAATGAGGAAGAGACTGCACTGCTTCACAGAAATATATGAATTATATATAAAACTATAAAGGAAAACCACTAGTTTTGAATATCTGGATACTTAATTAGCTCATAGCATACCTCACAGACCTTTCTAGATGAGATGCTACAGCTTATGCAATAATTAACACACCACCATCACTCCTGCTGAATACTTGAAAAATTATATTCTTGCATCTCAATCTTCTCTTCAAATACATGAGAGTCATTGTGCTTGGTGTTATCACAGAATCATGTCTATGAGTCAGACAGTGAGAGAGGCACACAACAGGCACCTTGTGCCACTTTCCTGCAGCCTTGGCCTCAGTGCTGAGTTCCACCAGAGAGTGCTCCTCTGTGGCAGCTCAGCACGGCTCAGTATCTCTCCCAGACCTGAACAAAACACGAACGACTGGTAGATCCTACAAACACTGGCTAATCCCATAAGGTCACCCCAGGACAAGGTCAGAGAGTAACAGGGAGGCTGCAGTGCTGGGTTCCAGCTGTGCTGTCCTACCCCCAGCGTCTCTGTCATTTTACATGACAGGCACTGTCTAAAGATGGTGATCAGAGCTTTATGCTTAGCATGTGACCTGATCCGTCTCTGCATCTCAGGAACTCAGGAGAGAGCTGTGCAGGAGACAGGTGGCTTACTCCCAGCTGCTTCCTTCCCTGGGGAAAAGTACTGAATTACATTACCCCTGACCTGCAGCTCAGCGCAGCTGCACAGACCCACAGCACCACCTGATGAGCTCGCAGGCAGCTGCCCTCTGCCAGCAGGAGGTTAAGCAATGCTATCTGCCACTGCAGGGAAGTGCTCACTCCGGCACTTACACCTCCCACACCTCAGCGAGGACCTTTGTCCTTTATTTTGCTTTTTTTTCCCAGCCAAAGAATAAAAGTAATATTCATCTTTACTGATGACAGAAATAAATTAGAAACAGCAGGAGACTGTGGCCATTTTGAATGAAGACAAAAAGCATCAGGTATATCCAGCTGCTCCTGGGATCACGAGTTCATTCATACAGAACAGTAAGCAGTTCTTTAATAAGAGAGCAACAGCATGTACCATGCCAGTTATGGGTTTATTGGTAAGGAAAGTTTAACATGTACTTGGAAAATTGAGTGTGAAGAACAATGCAACAAAGGTGGATAAACTCTTTCTCAAACAGAAAACAAGTGTGAACAATTTCATGGATCTCATCTCAGATATGGCACAGGTTTCAGGAATGAAAGATCTGTCTCATAAATATTTGTCCCACGGAAAAGAAGATGCCCTTGTAAGCACAGAGGGCAGAACCCCTATGAACATCTACTTGCAGCAGTGTGCATTGCTGCAAGTTTGAGATACACACCACAAGGCCAGCTATTGGCTCCCACAGATCTGGCTGGTAAGAAGCTTCACTTGTATGTAAATCATTCTAAGAGCCTAAGCACAGTTGTGTAAGGACTGGAACTAATACAGTGTAGTATGATACCATACTCATAATCCAAATGGAAAGGCATTGCCAAACTTCCAGAACTCTGAGCAGAAAACCAGAATCACAAATAACTATTAATAAGCTGCACTTACATCTTTGTTAATGGAGAAACCAGTTTTATAGAATGTAAATAAAAACAGCTCAACAAAAGAGTTAGCTCTCTCCAGAAATCATGTGATAAATCAAGGTCCAAAGACTGAAATCATGCCTCAAATGTATGCCATTTCACTAGCACTGGACAGTCATGTCATACTATACAATACATATACATTAGTGACACAGTATATAATCTATATACTGTCGTAGATACAAAAAGTCACGTCATTGTAATTTAGAAACGGAAAAAAGATCCAGATAAATATTTGACTCTGTAAGAATGAATTAAACAGTAAAACGAGATTTTTGGGCCATTTGTCAGAGAAGTTAGCTAAGGATGACTAAAAACTTAAGTCTCATCTACATGAATTTGCTTGTTAAACTACAATTAACTGAAGCAGTATGTGAAACAGAAATGCAAGGAGGTATTTCACAAAAAAACCCCAAACTGCAATGAATATGAAGAATTACTGTCATTTGCTTATATTACACAGATCCCTTGGGTCCAGTCCTACAGAAACATTCAACAAAACAGCTTGTCAATGTATCAAAGACACCAAGGTTCAGTCTCTCAGAGAGATTACTTTGAAATTGTATGTAAGAGCTGAAAAAATAAAAGTTACCAACCTCTAATAAGGTAGACACTGCAGATCCAGAGGCAGTTATCTAGAATTGAATAAAAACAGGGTTCAGTTGTTAGCTCAATCCTCAGTTTTTCAGTTACCAACTGCTAGAATTTTTATGCATATTTTCCTAATAGTCTCATGCAATCAGATGTTTCCCAGATGTTTCGAGCATTCATAAATATGTGGGTTTCCAGTTAGTCACTTTTTTGTATAAAGATAGGACATAGCCATAAAATTCTACTAAAATTAAACTTTAAAAGCAGAGTAAATTTGTGTAGCTTTATTCTTCCTGATTACACAACAAGCTATTATAGACTGCCTTTACAAATTGGCTTGGGTGCAGATTTAAGTACTTTTCCAAGTTATTAGGACCTTATCAGAAAAACTTGATCCTAGAGCTCTCTCCTGCAGTAAATTACACTGAGATGCCTGCTCTGACACAGGCTGGTATACCATCACCAAATTCCTGCTTTCATAATTCTTCCCTCTGTGGTATCTCTTCTGACCCCTCCTTGTATTTGTTTCCATCCATCAAATTTTGGCATGCCTTTCCAGAAAAAAAAAAAAAAAAAGGTACACAACTTTGGGTATAACTTCTTTGTCCCAACTCTTTTCTGATTCACAGCTGTAAATGCTGTCAAACTACCTCCAAATCTCAATTGCTTCTCTTAGCAGTTTGGGAGCAACGTCCACTATACATCTTGATCAGTGGATGAAAGGTAGGAACTACACTACAGTGGCACTACTTGCAATTTTTAAACACTTACAAGATCTACGGCAACCCCCAACCATCATATAATACAGAGTACTCACTTCAGAAATTGGCTACATAAAATGAACAGAAATTAACAGATTTCCAGCTCACTCCTATCGCTGTTGTATTTCCTTTTGTAACTGTAGTTCATTCATATTATAAACAGGATTTTGTTTTTGTGCTAATAGCCAAAAGGTCAATGATTTAAGTATGTGAGATATGAAATTTTTTTAGACATATGAAGTCCAGTTGCTAATTCTATGGGTGACATAAAAAATCCAAGAACTCACACTCCAAAGCTGTATTACTTCGTAGGTAGCTTAGTCAAGCTGTGCTTGTTACTCTGTTTCTCTTGTACTCTGACTTACTGTACTACTTTTCACTGTGCTGAGAGAAGAAGATGATGACTGTACTTTCAGGCTCATCCCTTCTCCCCAAGTTAGTGTACATATTAAGACACCCGGGCTTAATCCTTCTGCTGCTGCTGACACGGGCAGAATATCAGAGTATTTCCCATCTATAAAATTTCTATTATTTCTACCTCCTTGTAAACTACTGCTGAGAATATGTGGACAAAACTAATTTTAATAATTTTAACTACTCTTACAGAGCCACAGACACAAAGACTCATTTTGCCATTCACTACCTTGCTGAGTACATATTTGCATGGTCAGAAGTCTTAGTAACTCTGAAAACTGGTTTTCAAGAAAGACATTTATCTCAAGTAGGAAGTTCTTGGAGTAAGAAGTTATTTAGTACACCATCAGAATAATGCAATATATTCTGTCATTCCTTCATCTCTAAATAAAAGGTTTATATGCTTGCTTCATACTTGATTAGCTGGGTTGGAAAATAAATTAAAACATGGAAAAAATCCAACATCAAAGTTTGAATGGTTTTCTGAAATGGCAAGCATTTGAAGAATGTCAATTTCTTATTGGAGCTCTCTAGGCTAACTATGTATTTTTCTAAAGCAAAGGCTTGAGAACTATTTACTACCATATTGAGTGTAACTTCCTAACACTACTAAACAATAGTCTTTGTGTAACTTTCTATATATTATATTCTATTACACCAAACTCTGCACTTGTTGTTAAAAGATTTACATTCATTTATTTCAACTGAGGCTTACAACTGCTGTGCAATGTAAGAAGCAAAAAAAGGTTAAAGAAATCACCAGCAAATTTAGTCCTCATGGCTCAGCAGCTCCCCACTTACCAGGGCACAGCAGAGGGAAGGAGATACTCCAGCAAGATTCACTCCTGGTGACTAAATAAGCCATCTTCCACAGAAAACTCTGGGAACCATCAAGCCCTACTCTTCTTTCATATTTAAGCAACAGCACGAGACGTCTCAGTATTTCTCTGTTGGTACCTGAACTGAGCCACTGAGCTAGCTGGGAAAGCAATGATATTCATTTTACAAGGACTCACAATATTGCATCAGGTGTCATGAAAATATGATTTGATAATTTTAGCTCGTAACATAATGAACACAGGCCGAATTATTTTTTTTTTCAGTTTCACCCCACTCTTACCATTCATAGTGGATTGTAGTGATTTGCACAAATCTCCATACATGAAAATTTATAGAAAAACACACAGAATTTTAGAACATCTTCACTTCTTCAGCCTCAATCACACTGTGAAGCAAGAGAGCTGTGATGGGTAAAGATTACTGCTGAACTCAATAATGCCTAAGCAGTCATAAGGAGACCTTGAAAACACCACTTTCAGACTTTGCTAATCAGAAGAACCCATCAGTTCAGCACCAGGCACTGGCTGTGCACAGCAATGGTAAAAAAAGGCCATTATAAATTAGCCTCCATTCAGAGAAAAGCCCTTTTGTAGTACTTGTCATATATATTAATCCATTGTGGAGGACACTATAGGAGGAGTATGTCATGCAAAACATCAGCCATGGACAAGAAACACAGGGAAAATAAGTACTTTACCAAGCTGAAAGACAATTACTTTCTTTATATTAGAAAGATACTTGTATCTCTATGATCTACTTAGGAATGGCTTCTGGCTGGGAATACAGTACGCAGAATCCTGCATAAATAAAAAACCTGCGTTGTTTTTTGTGCATGTCAAGGAGCTTAGATATTCCAAGTTTCAAAGATACACAAAGCTGTTGCCTATCTAAAGATATTACGGTTCAATTGAAAAATCAATATGCTAGTTCGTCACACTAAAAAAATGATCTTGGTACCAACCATTAGACAAGGCATTTCTAAAGGTATAAATTGCATTAAAATTTCAGTTCTGACTCGGAACAGTAAGGACTTCTGACATTTTTCTAGTAGCTTTAGTCAAACTGTTACTGATAATTTGATAATTCACCACCCTTCCATAAAGCCTTCCTCAGCATTTTCACCTAATCCTTTTAGGTACCTCTTTTCTTCCCACACATACAGCCTTTTTTTTTTTTTTTTTTTTTGTTTTTTAAAAAAAAAAAAAGCAAAAGCTTGAAAACTGGAAAAAAGATTACGTAGCTTAGCTCTTTCTTTAGCTCTTTCTGGGACTATTGTAGAAGTCACACCAGTCTTCCTTAAGCTCAGATGTTAACCTAACTCATTGCAAATGCTGAAGGCCAGGCTTAGATTCAGCTGGAAAATAGGTGCATTCACAGGAAAGTATGCACTAGTGTAAAAAATTTCCAATCACAGAATTATCTACAACCCTAGAAAAATTCCCAAAGTGTAGTGCAACACTGACACAGTAAAATACCAAAGGCATGAGCCAGAAAATATAAGTCACAGTGTAAAGGAGTGAGTCAGGTAAAATAATTTTTAGCATCAGTAAACAGAAGAAAAAGTAAGATCTGGAACTGGGAATCAATTAAGAAAGTGCAAGTAAGCCAACTGTGCTAGAAGACTTGTAAAAATGTCTCTAAGTGGATTTATGAGAAGGCAGTAAGGGACCCCCACCATTAGCATGCCACTTGTCCTTGCACCAGTGTGCGACTGACTCATCGTAACCTCACTCACTGCCCCTCCAGTTGTCCTTGAGAAGTATTGACACCACCAGGCTGCAGACTCCAAGGATGCTGAAAGGGTGAGCGTACCCCGGAGAAGGGAACACATACTACAAAGTCTGTGTAGTAACTGTATCAATAATTGTAGCTAGCTAGACGGACATAACAGTTGTATTTTGATTAGAAAGTTAAGACTATAGCTAAAGATAAACCTTAGCTCCTCACATCACTCAGCACTCCCTCTAACTCAGCACAGTCCCTGCAACTCAGCACAGCCCCTGCAACTCAGCACAGCCCCTGCAGTCCCAGGCTGAGCACCAGAGCCCTGCCTGCCTTCAGCAGAGCTGCTGCAAAAGATATCAAAACACACATGTCCAGCTGCCACCACCAAGTTACAGTGAGGCTAAGCAATTTTTAAAATTGCTTTGGTTAATCACAGCAACATCTCATCATCTTCTACTGGCTGCAGGCTGTTCCATTTGATATTGAGGTCTGCAAACAGGGGCAACTAGATCTGTGAGCAGTGGAGATCCAAGGTCTTGCCCTTCTACAGGCAAGCCCATTGCAAACCCAGGCTGTAAACAAGTCAACAGTGCAAAAGAGAACACTGTCAGTGTGCTAAGGGCCTCTGCAGCGCTTGCTCCCTGTTTATTCTGATTTTAACTCAGGGCTGAAGCTTAAGTCACTGCTTTCGCAAGGAATTAAAATTGAGTATTGTAAGTTATGCATTCAGACTGGAGGTGTATCACAAAGCAAGGAGACAGATATGGCTCCTGCCTGGGAAATGACAAAGGCTCTTATCCTGAAAAAATTTGCCTATCAGGAACTTTTTTCACATAAGTAATCATGCAGGACCAGGACCTTATTTAATCTTTCTTCAGAAACTGAGCCTATACAAACATCACACAGATACTGCCTCCACTTTCAAGAGCAAATCATTCATTTTATGTCATTTTCCCACCACTAATTTAGCTGTAGTGTTGCTAAGAGGACTTCCAACATATTAAAGTATTATTGAAATAATATAAACTATTTGCATTTGAAGAGTATATTGTCTATTCCAAACAATACAGCAGGAGATCCCCTCCATGTATTAAGAAATCTCTAACTAATCACTTTAAGGCAATGATGTTACCGATTGGAGAATATGAATTTCTGTTCAAAACCTTCTTCATAAACCATTCATTATGCAAGACAGAAATGGATTCTGGCAAGGCCAAAAAGATCTGCTTGTGGCAAGCTAAGTGTAAGTATGAATTTCTGTTGCTATAAATAGAAAAAGAGGTTTAAAAAAAAAAGAAAAACAAGGATGCTTGCTTTTTGACACAGTTTCTTCTTTTTGATTAAATCACCCCTTTTACTAGAGAATCTTCAAGCTTGTTTTGTTAGCATTGTTCCAGAAACTACCACATACTACAGCACTAGAAAACACTAAAAGTCTCTTTCTAACATCCTCTGGGTGTGAGATGTAGTATTCCAAATGTCTTAGCAGGGAGCAAGTTAGAACCACTCCAAACTGCAAGCCCCCTCATTTCTATACTATATTAATGCTGAAGAAACATCGGAAAACCCAGAAAATCATCTATTTCATAGCTACCCTCACCACCTACATACCATTTTTATTGACAGTTGGGCAATTAAATTATTTTCTCTAAAAATATGGGAATATTTAAATGGTAACCCAATATGGAATTAGTAAATTTTATTCTAGAGTCAACATCAAGAAATTCCCTTTGTGCTATTTATTGTTAAGCGCTATTTTCAAGCTCTGACTTTGCTGACGTTTGTGTACCTTTAAACTGCCAGTTCATTGAAGGACAAACTAGATTATTAGTTATTGGATTTAAGTGATCCAACAAGCATGTTTGAACACCCTTAGATTTTGCTTATACATTATAATTTGAGCATTAGATGCATAAGATTTTGTGAGGTGTCCCTGTTCTAGCATGCGCTGACTATGGCTGGGATAGTTAATTTTCTGCACAGTAGCTGGTGTGGAGCAGTGTTTTGGATTTGTGCTGGAAACAGCGCTGATAACACAGGGATGTTTCAGCTGTTGCTGAGCAGAGCTTACACAGAGTCAAGGCCTTTTCTGCTTCTCATTCCACCCCAGCAGTGAGGAGGCTGGGGGTGCACAAGGAGTTGTGAGGGGACACAGCCAGGACAGCTGACCCCAACTGACCACAGGAATATCCCAGTCCATGTGGTGTCATGCTCAGCATATAAAGCTAGGGAAAAAAGAAGGAAGAGGAGGATGTTTGGAGTGATGATGTTTATCTGCCCCAGTCACCAGTACCTGTGATGGAGTTCTGCTCTCCTGGGGATGGCTGAACACCTACCTGCCCATGGGACGTGGTGAATGAATCCCTTGTTTTGCTTTGCTTGCATGCACAGCTTCTGCTTTACCTATTAACTGCCTTGACCTCAGTCCACAAGTTTTCTCACTTACACTCTTCTGATTCTATGCCCCCCCATCCTACCAGGCTGCTGCTGGCTTAGTGGCCTGCAGGGGTTAAACCACGACATAGGTCTTACCTGGGCTGGGTCCCAACCACAAAGGACTCAGACTCCTGTGAACAAGTTTCATTCACATAGAAGCAGTAACAACCAGACAAGTGAGATCACTCTGTGCACTAGGTCATTACAAGGGTATATTTATAAAGAATTAGGTGGTATTTCAATAAGGTACCAGTATTTCAGCTTAGGGTGGTATTTCCAGTATTTAATACCAAGAATGTTCTTCGCCTTCACCTTCACCAGAGCAATTACCAGCCCAGTTAAGGCTAGATATGAAAAGTGCTTTCCTATTTCACACAAAACATATCAGGAAGTGGTTTACTGACTCTCTCATTTTCATGTATTGTATCACTACTGTATTTGCTCTGAAAGATAATGGGAGAGTTTGAAAAAATAGCTGCAATAGAAGCATTTACTGAAACCAAAAGCATCAAATCAAAAAGGTTCGCCAGAGTGAACCAAGCTCAAACAATTCATCAAGGCCCTCCAAATTTAGGGTTGTCAAAGATCTGTAATATATTTCTCCTAGTACATGAAAGGAAAATAATCTTTTACCCTTGAGAATAATGTTAGCAAAGTGCATTCAACCAGCTCAGGCTGAGTTACGCTAACAACCCTGTTCACCTCTGGACATGGAGACCTTCAATCCATCACTGTAGAATTTGATAAAAATGTTCTGAGAACTGCCAAAAGGTTCATGTTTAATTATCACTGGAATCAACAGAAAGAAATATTGCAGAAAATTACATGTTCTACATAATTTAAGTTTCCTGATTCCTGACTTCTGGGCTTCAGAGGCAGCCTGCATTACCTTCTAAACCCTAATTCATCTGGTTTAGAAAGAGTAATTAATTTTTACTCCACAGAACATAAAACTGTCACCACTTCAAAGTATGTTCCACAGGCCTGGATTTACTGGGAAGAGCAAGGAGTTGCATCTGCCCTTGTTTCTATCATGAAGAACACCAATTAAACAAATGATCAAATTCTTCATTACAGGCTTTTCAGCTGGTTAGTGCATGCTTAAGAACTAAAAAGAGATCTGGATCTAGGTCTGCTTATGAAACGAGAAAGGACATTGTATCAGCTCCTTGGAACAACCAAACAATTTTTAGCAGGAGTTGGAGAAGCATTGCCCTAAACTTTCTGTAAGGTAGCAGAATCCTAAATAACTTACTCTAAGAACTCAAATTGGAAAACAAAAGCACTAATAATTCTGCAATCCTTAAGGTTTTTCTATTTGTTTCTCTGACAAAATCAGATGTGATATTCAAAATACTACTACCACAAGTACCTAGCCTCAGGAATAAACATACTAGTGCTTAAACGGTATGCAATAAAATAACCTAAAAAAAAGGAAATTAAGTACTTGGGTATTAGTTTTTATTTATTGCACATGGCACTGAACAGAGCTGCTAAAAGCATGATACATTAAAAGCACTTCATTTTTATTTGTGAAATACTGTTAACACATTTTTATTAAGAAAACGTACCTGTGTACAAGACACAAGAAGGTATACTTCTAGCTGTACTAGCAAGAAAATATCCTCTTTTATATCTGACTTGTGTTTCCGTCTTGCTTAACAATTCACCTATGCGTACTAAACCAGAAAATACTTGGCAAATTTTCTTTGCATTTATTTAAATACTCATAGAGCAACGTAAGTTGCTGCATGAGCAGATGACGAAAGAAGCCTTAGATACATGAATCCTGCAGCTTCTCCTGTCTGCCTTGCCTCAGTAAGAATTCCAGCTCCTTCTCTTGCCCTGCAGAATTATACACTATCCCTACAACTGATCTCCACACTCTGTAAACTGCCCTCCAAGTGTCCCCACAACCTGCCATACGTCTCGCTTACAACAAGGTGTAGCAGGTGTGTGTGCTTCCAGCACAGCAGGTAACCATGAGGTAACACCCCTCCTTACTGGGGTCAGTTGCCATTATTTTGGGAAATTGCATTCTTCCTCAAGCTTGAATTAGAAATAGCACGGGTACTAAAGTTACCAGAGAAACACCAGTGAGTGCACAATACAATCATCTATGTCTCATTTCCTTAAAAACAGGCTAAACAATATGCAGGCCCTTGTTTTTCATTAAATGAGTCTCTGGAAAACTAGATATTGATGAAAGTCATAGCATGTCATGGGCTTTTCTGCCGTTCTACTAATGTAAATCTCACATTTATATATAGCCAGGGTAAATCAGCTTCTCTTGGGTTAAAATTTTTTCCCTTTTTTAAACTTCTCTGAAATTAATAAATTAATGAAAGTATTACTTTATGTAAAATTACTTCATTGAGAAATGAACTGTATCATCAAGTCCTGTCACATGGACTACCATATCTAGATGTCAGATATTAACTCTAGTCATACACTGATCACTTGGATTGGATTCAATCTGAATTAAAATTGGAACCATTTCTATTCTATTACATGCTCCCTGATCAAACTACCTTTCCACAGAGGCGTTTTTTGATGTTAAAAATAAACATAAAACAAAGAATGTTTCCTTTAAGTCTAAAAATGTCATCAGTAATAAAAGTATCTTTTCTTTCCTTACTGCCCAATTTCTGAAATACCAGCTTATATCCTGTGCTGAATGGTTTAATAATTTTATCTTGCTGCCTAGTTAACCAAAGTCTCCTCTGTAAAATCAATATGTATGATTTCATGGTTTGGCAGAATTGGCATTCTAGACCCAGAAAATGCTGTTTACCACATCATACTTAAAAGTCCATCTCCTCATTATTCTATTAAGATGGCCTCCTGGGCTTAAAAGCTGAAAGTTAGAAACCCACCCATCTGTTCAACATGCAGCCAGATCAGAGCCTCACAGGACTTCTTAAATCCATTAGAGAATGTGTTATACTACTAAGGAGTCACCTCCCCTCCAAACCAATACAGTAAAAGCATCAAATATGTATCTCACTGTTACAGTATATAGTTTTGGACTTATGATTAGCTTCACAATAAAAATTTAAGATCCTGAATAAGTATCTGCTGAAGAGACTGACCTGAGCCCCAAGACAAACTAGATAGAACTATACACTTTTACACCTGACCGCCTCAAAGGAAGGCAATGTTTGAGTGGGTATAGGTGGAAAGGAAAAGTGGATGGAACACACATTATCTTTTTCTGCAGAGCTCATGGCCACAGTTACAATTTCCCCCAACTGGAGGAGCGTGAGAAGGATGACAACATAAGCACTATTACCTTAAATACAGGACAGTTAATGTGGGAGAATAACTGTGCTGAAGTTCTGATCATCTGTTTTCCATTTCTACAATTAATAAAAAACAGATTTCTCCACTAGCAAAAATAAGTCAAGCACTGAATTTTAGGATTTTGGATGACATCACTGACAGGGAAGAAACTAAGATAAGCTCTCAGGGATATAGATGGGCCCATGTAATGAAAAATGCGATTAGATTGCTAGGAAAGCACTGTGAAAGCTTTCCTGATTATGTATATTACGTCAGATCACAGAGTCCAGATAGAGTGGGGCTCTGTTATCTGTATCATGTCACACAGCACAACATGGCTCAGCCTGTGGGATGCTTCCACCTAGCCTGTGGGGATTTTTTATCTGATCCAGAAGATGCAAATCAGCTGTTTGAACAGTAAACACAGCTCCAGCAGTCATGTTTCTCCTGTGCCTGCAAATGGGCCCACACTGCGTGGCTGCTGCGTGCTCTGCCAGTGCATGGGGTGACAGGAGGTGAGGTGCTTCCTCCTATCCACACATGGACTGCTAAAACTCCATTGCTGCAGCTGCCAGTGAGTCATGAAACTTGGATCCAGCACAGCCTGAGCCATTTCAAAGTGCAGGGCTCAGTCCCCCCAGATTTCATCGTCAGAGGAAACCAGGACAGGCAAATGACAGGTGGGAAGGAATGAAGACACAGAGTAGTGCAGTAACTTGTTTGTGTGCTTGCACATAAAATGTCTACTATTCTGATAATAAGTAGATATTTTCTAGCCCATGTATCATGCAACATTAAGAAAATTCTTACAAAGAATTACAATTAAAGAGTATTTAGCTTCTAGTTTGCTCTCAACCCTCACAAGGGAGATATTCTGTGACTGCTTTCACAAACAAGCTAATGAATTATACCAATTAACCACAATTAATTACCAGTCTGGGTTTGTCCTCTGTTTCATCTGTTTTACTTTGTTGATAGCCATTGACAGCCATTGCTTTGCTCACAGCATCATGAGTGCCCACCTGAGGCAAGAAGGCCCCTTTGAACTCCAGAGAACTCCCTGATCATTATCAGGTTAAGAAAATAATATTTACCTTTGCTTTGCTTTCCATCCCTTCTCCTCCTAGTAAGGATAAGGGAATAGAAAATACAAGAAACAAGGAGTAAATCACTACTGAATATTAATTTCTGATAAAAAAAGACCCACATCCAAAAAAACTTTACAGTTATGTCAGAAGAAAGGAGAGAAAACAGACAAGTCAACAGTGGACTGTGGCCCCCATGTAAGAGAGGACACATTTGCTGCTCTGGCCCATCCTGAAAGTCATGCTACTCACTACCACGATGGACTGAGCGGCTCCTGCAGCATCTGCCAAGAAAGGAGCTCTCCCGGACTGTCCTTCACCTCCACCTTAGAACATCAGACTGAGTAAATGCATCTCCTCTTCTGCAGAAGAAATTGTTAAGGCAGTTCCTTTTACTGCACTGATTCCCTCCTACCTCTGAGGAGATCAGATCTTACTGATTCTCCTTGACAAACAGAAAACTAAATCCTCTGCCCCTATTCCAGTCTTTGCTACAGGTATTCAAATGCCTTCCTATTGCTCTAACAAGTCTTGAAAAGTCTTCCGGTGCTTTTATCTCATAAAGAGTAAGAATTAGGAAAAATAAATGTTGATTTCATTATGTGATGCTATGTTTATGTTACAAGGTTCTCTCTTACTTTTGTAGTTATTTCTAGAAAGCCTGTGCAAATAAATAAATCACTTCTTCCAACTGGGTTCAGATAAGACTTTGTAAAATAATAGCCAAATTCTGCTCTGACTGAAATCACTGTTAAAATTTTCATTGATCAAACTGGATACCACACCCTATAATAACTGTAAGATCTCAACAATGTCCACACCATCCTAGGCTTCCCTTTAAAATATGAACTTAGAGAAGGTTGGAATATGGTTGCATATTACAAAAGTACTTCAAGAACAGATGTGCACTGCTTAGGAAACTCGTTGTCTCAAGCATGGTGCTTTGACCCTTGCCCTCCCCAACACGGTCCCTTGAAAGCAGGGAGCATATGTTTGTATAAACCAAAGACAATGGGTTACATGATGTGCAAAATCTAGATTTGATTTATTGTTTGCTTTTGTCTTCTCAGATGTATGTTTATATATCAAGGCTAAGCTTCGAAATCAAAGATCATGTAAGACAAAACAACTTTAAAGGAAGTTATAATCTGCCTTTTAACACCACCAAAAGACAAACTTATCTCTGTTACACCCCTGTCAAATTCTGTTTGTGTCAATGCTGAGTTGTGCCTCACAACTGGCTGAACCATACCTGGTGAACCTTCATGCCTCCTGTAAGCCTTGGCCTGGTCTGACTGGATGGCTTATGAAATCTGGCTATACTGTACAAGTTAGAAGTCTAAAGGCCAAAAACAGCATTAGAAAAGAACATTATCAATGTCCCAGGTTCCAGATATTAATGGACTTTGAAACATGGCGTTTTGTCCCAAAAAATAAGTGAATTTCTTCAATGTGTTATGAAACATGATTCACACTGGGACTGCTTCACACAACTGATATGCTGGAAGACTTCTCTACGGCCAGGTTACCATTTTTTATTGCAAGTGGGAACTGATTCCTCCAATCTATTTCAGATCTCTCATTACTAGGTTAGAAATTAATTTCTCATGTTTTGTTTGCATCGTAATTCTCAAAAATAACTCACATAATGGGAAATAAAAAGGCACAAATTTTGAAATGTTTTCCAAGGAGAATGAGTTCTGGGATGTAACAAATTTTTGAGTCAGTAAATGAAAGATTTTGAAGGGGATTTATCCTATATTTTACACATTCACAAGGGGGAAGTGGAGGAGGGGTAAAGGAGGATAAACCACAAAAGAAGATGATGAGGACTTTATGTGGATGGGAATTTCTGGAAGATCAAAATGGTTTACAAAATATTAAGGAAGTGCCCGCTACAGGAAAAACATTGCAAGATCTGCACAGATGGTTAACGTTTTTTGCTTACTTATTTTTAGGACCAGTCATTTAAGAAATGCTTTTCAGTTTCTTTCCTGGTCTACTTCCCATAATTATATATTTTTGATTAAAAGCTCCCCCAAAAAGCTTGTTTCCATTTGCCTGAGTGCTCCAATCCGCTTGTTCTTTTATTGTTTTTATTTTATTAAGGAAGTCTTAACAATCAAACTGAGCAGACCATGTTTTTCTCAAATTTAATTTCTGCTGTGCTTTTTCTTTTTCACAGCTTGGAGAATGAGGGAGGGAAATAACTGGCCAACTTCTATGTCTATCCACTATGGTTTTCAGAGAATCGTGACCAGAAACTCATTTTACTTGACCATGGTGTTCCCTAGCAAGCAAACTACATGTCTGAAATTCACATAAATAACTGCCAAGAAAGCTATGTCTAGTAGAAAACAAATAGGAGAAAAACTTGCCACAATGCAGATGGACACGGTGACAGACTCATTGCTAAAAGTACAGCATAATCAAACTACAAAGACTTTTATTAGATTTTTTTTTTTCCCACAGGTAAGCCTATTCAAATAAATAAGGTTCTAGGACAGCTGAGAACCAAAAATATGGCAAGGGACTAAAATGCTACGTTCGGTTTAACTGACATATCACAAAATCTGGAGCTCAGTTCTGTATATGCAATGCCATTCAAGAAAAGTATCAACATTTCATGAACTCTCACTCTCTTACAGTTACAGTCCTGTTGTCATTGGGCCTGCAACTTCAGCATCCTTAAATTTCATCTCTCAAAACCAAAGGTATTTCAAAATTACGGTGTTACTTTCAGATAAGGAAATCTGCTAAGTAGCCTGTTATCTGGGTGGGAAACTGGTACTCCAAACTTAGATATTTTAGCTTTGTTTTGATACTAGGTGAGCTCAAGGAGCAGATGAGATATTCCAGGCAGTCTACTGCCTAAAACTGTAAAAGAGCTGCTTTTGTATAGTTCTACTCAACTCTTGCCTAAAGCCATCACCTTTGGCTTCTTGACCCAAAACTCATTCTGCCCCAAATGAGAACTTCTTACGTTTATGATGACTGATTTGGAATTGATAAAGGAAAATATCTGAAAGCAACTTCTAAAGTTACTCTACTCCCAAAAAATTATTTATTCCTTCATCTCACTGCTTATACCAAGGACTGTCTTGAAAATCCCCCTTGAGATTATAACGGTAGATGAGAGTTGAACTGTACTGCACTTTTGACAGATGCAACTAAACATCTGAAAGCATCCATGAACACTGAGGAATACTATAAAGCTTTGCAGCAGTGTCTTCTTGGATGCTCTAAATGCAGTGTTTAACTATGCAGTGTTTAACTAGCTTAGCTGCCAATCTGAACGTTCAGAGAATTGTATATAAAGTGTCCTGTGTTTTATAGAAACTTATAATAATTGCTCTTACAGACTTCCCCAATACATGCTAAATTATTTCTCACACCTTTTAATTGCAATTTCTTGGCCATCCAAGAGATGCTTAACAGGCTGCATTTTAACTCCTCCCACAATTTAAATATATACAAGTAGAATTGTTTCTGCTCAAAGAATTTTAAATAGAATCCTCAGAACTTGAATTAAATAAAAAATAAAACCTACTTTTCCTCAGTGAAAAGAGAATCAGAAAGTAAGGCAGATAAGTCTTGGTTAGAAATATTTCAGCATCTATTTCTATTTTTCATCCTGAAAACCTATTGGAAAAGCATCCATGTTTTTTTGGTTTTACTTCTGCTGCTATTTACTTTGCAAGAAAAATTTTCCACTATGGGCAATGAAAGCCTTTTACTGTATATTCCAACTGAAGGACAGGAAACTATTACATTTTTCTCAGTTACTAACCCTGTGCCTTTCCCTAAATATTTTCCAGAAATAATGAGAAGCTATTTCTTTCCTGAGTTAGAGCAGAAACAATGCCAATATAAAATGAGTAAAAACTGCCTGTAACTGTAACTTCCACCCTACAGCTCCTCACTTTCATATCAATTTGTGGCATGTTTGGCTGTATGTTTTGTTTGTGTTGTGCAGGCCTTTGAAATAAACTGGTTGGTGTAGCATCCCCGAATGCCAAGTGGAGAAAGCAGATCCTAGGAGGAAGCTCACCAGTACTTTTCAACAGCATTTTTATTAAAGGAGCAGTAATGTCTCCTATCACCTCGTAACATCTTTTAATGCAAAGGAAACAACAGATGCTTACTTGTCACTAGAGACTGAGAATGTAATTTTCCTTCAGTATTTTCTACAAAAATGATTGCTCTACATCTTCTTTGACTGCTTCATCAGTTTGCAGATTGCTGAAGAAAAGATTCCTATTTTAGGCCACACATTACCTTCCAAAAAACCCCCATGAATGCAGGGAATAAATAGTAACAAGAATACAGTCAGCACAGAACAACATTAATTGTTAAAAGGAACTGTCAGTGTTCTAAACAATAATGCACTATCCATCTCTGAATTTTGACAGACAAGAGTTGACAAACGCTGTAGTTTCATTTAGTTTTTTGTTCAACAGCTGCTTTTCCAAACCATCCCCAGGTGAAGAACTACATCACAAATCCCAGCTTTCAGCAGATGTTGAGAGCACAGTATCTCCCCTCACACAGAGACTTTCATTCACATAGAAGCTCAATAATTCAATAAAAACTTGAGTGAGCAGTAAATGAACTAATGTGAATGAACTTAGGACATGGCAAGAACGGCTTATAAAGGCCCCGGGCAGTTACCACATTTCTAAATCCTTTCTAGCAAGCGGAGAGGAAGAAGGGCTAATGACACCAGGAGGTGCGGCTTTGCATGGAAGTGCAGCAGGAACTGTACAGGACCCTGTGCCCCTGAGTGCAGGTGCCTCCCCAGAGGGAGGATTACACTGACTTTTGCTGACGTTGGCAGCCAGCCAGTTCTGCAACAGAGGGAGACACGCACATAGTGCCAAGTCCCAAAATATGCTAAACATAGACACACGGATGCTGAATCACACTTGAGGGATTAGTCCTTCTTTCTCCACTCCCTTTTCACATCAAAGTGGGGTCAAATTCTTTGGTTTCTGAACTATTTCTGATTGCTCTCTAGAGCAGCAAGTGCTACTCCAGCCCTCCTACAGTTATCCTGCGCTTCAGCTACCACAAGCTTTTTCATAGCAGGCTATTGACAACATTGCCCAAATTAGCCCTGACAAAATATACATTACACACACCAATAGGCTGAATTGCAGGGCTGGTTCTGGCAGTTGCATGACAGTTCGATTACAGCACAACTACACCAGAGCTTACAGGAATGAAAACGTGAACAAGAAAGATTTATTTTTCCTCCACTGATATAAAATACTTTGAAATTACATGATGAAAATAATGCTCAGCTCCTCGTTGTCCCTGCAAATGAATGCATACATAAAAATGAAATCCACTGGACCATGCTGTCATTTCTTCAAAGCACAACAAAGTTGAGAGAGGCAAGAAAGATAGAAAGAATCATCAGCTTATTGCACTTCAGACCATCAGTTTCTCACCTACAGTGAACAGTACGACCTGGTGGAATTCACAGGTTGGTCATGGCTCCAGGATTAGTCATCATATGCTGCTTAACAGCAAAAACAATGTAGGCAATTTGTTTGCGTACTTGTTTTCATTCTGAAATGAAGAAGATTTATTTCCACTGTTACTGGTTTTATTTTCCTTTCCCTAAGATAAAGGAAACCTACATAGCTTAAAAAAGCCAAGCTATGAGTTCAACATCTGTCTTTTTTTCCCCATATTTTCAATTAAATCTCCAATGTACAATTCATCTGAAGAAATTCCTTGTAATAAGATTCTACGTAATAAAAAATGCGATGGTTATCAGACATTTCTGCTAAAAAAGACCCTAGTGAAGGGAGACAAGAAGAGAGAACACATCAGACCTGCATCACTTGTTATTTATTATTATGTTTTTACTTCTCATTGTTAACCAAATTAAATATTACACTTTATATTCCGACAACATAATCTAAAAACAGTACCTTGACAGTTTGGTTATAGAAGAGTTTTGTTTTTTTTTTTTAAAAAGGACAGTGAATGGAATTTACGTGAAGACTAACTGAAGAAAAGGCTTTCAAGGAGCAACAGTGTTTTGTTACACTCCTTACAAAAGCATAATCTTTTTAAACTAACTTATTTTATATATATCTGGTATAACATAAAGCTTTCTACAAGGCTCCAGTATCTGGTGTCACTGTGTCTAGAGAACAGCATCCTGGAGGAGGTAGATAGAGATCTCATGCAATGTAGCAGCTTCCACTGAAACCAAGAAGCCTCCAAGAATGCACTGTTGCACACTACCTGCATGAGTTATGTACAATTATACACCTGGAGTGGTCTGCTGAAGCCAGAGCATTGAAAGGGGGCACAGGACACACTTTGTACATTGGTAAGGTGTACAAGACACACTAAGCATCATAAACGCTGAAGAATGATTAGCCACTGTCAACTGAATTTGTGGATTCTGAAAAACCAAATGGGAAAATGTCTGGTTTGCCCAATTTAACAAAAAATTTTTGATTTTTTTTTCCAGCCCTGTTCAGCATTAAAGTCCATCTGCCAGGACTGTGAGGACGGGATGGAAATCATAGCCAGTGCTTTTTGTTTTCACCATGGCCAGAATAAGATGTGGTGCAATCACAGGGTAAAATGGGCTACAAGATTTTGTTACAGACAAAGATTGCTGAAGACCACTGCATATGGTAACAGACATTTGTTTACACAAGGATATATACATCTTTAATGTATTATGCCTAATACACTCACACTCATTTTTAGGATATATACTGCTGACAGAGTTGTCAGAACAGTGACTCATGGAAAATACTTGTATTTTATTGAACTTAGCAGTGCAGAAGTGGTCTTTTAAAAAGGACATTGCTGAGCTATTTGATATTACCACAGGTATATAATGCAGTTGAAAACGCCTGCTTCATTTTACATCTTCAAGGCAGACTTCTGAAATGTATTTCTCTCCTGCCTGCTTACACACTCCTTCTTGGTATTTGTACTTATCTCCCATATTCCCAGCTGTATTTATTCAAATTGTACCTCTAGAAATGAGTGGTTCTGATCTTTGTTGGGTAAGTAATAATTGAACACTGGAATCAGTGCACTCTTTTAATCATTCCTTGTGCAGAATGCACGCTTGAAGGACAAGAAAAATGACCTGTATGTGATTAATATTGTATTGTATTGAACAACATTAAAGTAGCAGAAAAGAAAGGCAGCATAACTCAAGATTGCTTTTACAACTATTTCTTCTGTGGTACAAGCACCATTTTATCTAGATTCCTTGGTCCTCCGGTGTCCAGTTTAATTCTCTTCCCAAAAATTTATTTTCTCTCCCTTTCTTTTCATACATCCATGGTGTATGTCATCTCCTTAGGACAAGCAGTACAGTCTATGGGAAGATCTGGCATCAAATTTGCCAACTCACATCCTCCTTCCTCATCCCAGCCCCTTCAACCTCCACTGCCACCACTCATGCACCGTAAGACCAGTAGGGCAGGGATCATTCTCACATCTCTTGCCATGGTGCCTACAGCAGTCCTCTACAGCATGTAGTTCAGATGGCTGATAAATCACTTAGCACAGTATCCAAGTTCCTGTATCATACTGTAACAGAAAAGCACAGTCATGCCACCTGCATTGGTACGTGCACTAAACAGATTGCCTAACACAGGCACCTTAACTCAACTGCTCCTTTATACATGAACCAGGACCCAGCAGTGTCTCAGGAGTAAATAAAAATGTCAGGGTGCAGCACATTGTGCCAGTCCTGCTGGCTCTCCACAGCTACCACAGTTCTGTGAGTGTCTATCTCAGCACAGACACAATAGCTCAAACCCATAGCACCACGCCAAGCTAACCTAGGTACAGTTTCTCCTAGGGGTTGTTGTTGATTTACCTGGACAGTGTAACTCGTGGTGTCTGTCAGACAGATGACTGTCACAAGGTCATCTCTGAACAGTAGTTTACACCCTCATCCTGATGGGCATCTAGTCAGTATAGACAGATTGTAACTACACAATGTACTATAGTCATTGTTTTAAATTTTAACTTGGTCTTCAAGTAAGGAATAATCAGCACATACCTTATCTACTATGTGTCATAAATTACTATTTTTACTTACATACACAGGAAGTGATTTACCTAGAAAAGGAACTGAACTAAACTAACAGCCTGAAGTTACATACCAAGACAGCAGTGCAAGTGGCAACAGCACCATTTATGCATTCACAGCCTACTTTCCTCATCATTGGGTAACTCTTACAATGACACTTATGTCCCACAGTGATTAGCAAAGCCCTAAGGTGAGCCAGATGTATTACAAGAATTATATTAAAATATTCTTGATGTTGGTTTTATAAAAATAAAAATAATAAATGATGCCAAACCAAAAGTGAAGAATCGCTCTTCGTGAGAAAGAGTATTCTTATCAGGTTAAGCGTCTCAGGATTGTGACCACTTCCATTTTTCTGCCTTCTCATATGACATCACGATGAAGTTTTTATTATTTACATCCATAATTTGCTTTGTTTTCAGTAATTTCTACTGCATTTTAGAAAAAAACAGCTCATTTAAATACCATATGTGACATTGTTTTCAAAATACCATTTACTGCAGTTATGCTTTAAGATGGACAATACTTCTCTCACTGTAAGACAGGCTACATTTTCCACATAGAAAGTTTGGCACTCTTCCTGAGTGCACTGGAGAATGGGTTGGAAGCATGAGAAACCAGAAAAAGAGGGCACACAAACATGTTGGTGTGCATTTCTTAAACTATCCTCTTCCTTTAAAATCAACTAGATGTTAAGTCCTTGAACAAGGCTAATACACACACACAGAAAGATTCAAAATAGGCAAGAAAAAATTGGACTATGCAGACTGCAAATGTAAATGACACCATGCTATCTCTCATTGTGTTATGTGAAACAAAAACGAAAAGAGAAATATGAGAAGAAAAATGAGAAGAAAAATTAGTCAAATTATACATAGCAGCCCAGACAGCTGTATGAATCTTGTAAATGTACTGCTGTAGTATTTGAATTTCATGCAGCATTCACATGGTATTTCTACAGTCAACATACTGAAGACTGTGTTTTCAAAAGGAAGAAACCCTATAGGCTCCATGACAATCAGGCATCACTAAACCAGAAATACTAAACCTCAAAATACATACACGCGCACACACACAATTGTATACGATCAAATTTATTTCCATTTTTGCAATGTATATTTTCTTTGTATATGAGGCTTTAAAAGTAGTATTTGGTTACTGGCTGCCAGAAGAAAAACAAATGAAGCATTCCTTAAGCTCTTTGGGAATTTATATTCCACACCTTTTTTCAGTCCTGTTTCAATCTTCCCTGTATGGCTGGAGTATTTGATTGTTTACTGGTCTTAGCCGTCACAAATGCCAGGGTCTGGAACATGACTTGCAGCCAAACATACTCTTTGACAACACCTGTAAGCATAAAGCTCAATGACTTGGCTAGAAAAAAAAAACAAAGATCCTCTTCAATATTAATGTGGTGCTAAAGTTCTTTACAATAACCTGCCCACTGGAGACCTCAGGGAGGTCTAAGTAGTAATTTCTGATGAAAAGGTACTATGATCAGAAATTTTTCTTTGTTTTTCCAGATAGCAACAGCCTTTCATTCAGGAGGTTTTCCTTTGTAACTAATGGTGCAGTCATTTCTTTGGTGACAACTGAGTGGCATGCAACCAGTGCTGGAATTACCAGCTTTTACTTAACAGAGTGTCAAAAATGGCTGCTGACCAGCAGATTCTACAGCTCCCTGGGGCAGCTTTTTCTAAAGAAAAGTGGACTATCTCTGCTCTACCTGAAAGTGGATTACCTCTGTTTCTCTTATGAAGCAGGGAAGAAGGTAGGGTCTTGAAGTTTCCCCTGGCATCTCTAGGCCCCCGTTTCCAGTGCTGCGATCATAGCTGGGGCAGATCTAGCAGGCAGTGATGGCCAAGCGTTTTGCAGCCAGGTGTATTTCCAGTCTCAAACACTGACTCCTACACTTCTGGGGCATCTGTTCTGTTTTGATACCAAACCAACATCTGTGGCTAAATAAAAGGCAAGAATATTAAACCATGCAGCTGACTCCCAAGACAGAAATAGTAAAGTAGAAGAACTTTTCTCTTTGGTCTTGCAGAGACTGATAAAATCCCATAGTAAATCTGAAATAGAACCATATCTTTACTGTGCAAAGAGAACTGATCGGCAATTTAAAAATAGGACAGCAAAGCAATAATTTTTTCTCCATTATGGGAACTGTATAACCCAAAATAAACAGCTTCCTATCTCCCAGCTGAATATAAGATTTATTTTCAAGGCTGACAACTGCCTGCTCTATTTATGCAATTTAGAAGTCTGAAGTATTTATATTATTAAAATCCAGCACGTGGTAGAGATCTGGTTTTGTTTGAACAAGTCTAAGGCAGAGACTATACCAAGATGTTTTTTTTTTCTGACAAAAATTGTGCTTTACTGAATTTCTAGCTAGGAATTGTTTTATTTAAAGCAACAGCTCAGGTAGTATTGGAAGGACCAGTTTTATAATAAGACAAATTAAATTTAAGAGTTGTGAATTTAAAACCGGTAATTTCTTATTTTATCTGATCTGCCTTGGTCATCTGTTATTCTTACTATGTTTCTGTGTATTTTTTTCCCCGCATGTACAGTATTTATTTTCAAACCAAAATACTCCTAACAAAATTAAGGAAACAGCATATTTTAACTGAACTATTTAAGTTTAGATTGGCTAGATAAGGATATAAGCAGAGGGACACATTTTTTGCAACCTTCTCCGTATTTTAGTGGGGGTCTTTCATTACAAAAAAATCCCACAGAACTGTAGCATTGCTGTTTTATAGAAAATGTAAGAGTGAAGTTAGTTTTTTGCAATGAAAGTTTAAACTGCAGTTGTATCAGGAATCGCTACAGCTTTATTATTTAGTTATCTGCATGCTCCCATCAAATTTCTGTCAAACCTCCTTGTTTCCAAATTCGACCCTGTTAGTAGCAACTTTGGAGGGATGGAGAGAGTCAAGAGAGGTGATAAATCTCTTCCTCATCTAGTTTGCTGCCCACGCTCACTGCATATAGAGAACTCATCCTTATTTTCTACAGTTCACAAAAAGAAGGCAAACTGTGACTCCAGCACAAAACATCTGTGGTTTTGCTTTTTGTATGCTCGAACAAATTATTAAAATTTGTGTAAGATTAAATGTCAATGCTTTTATGGTTAACTGACATACATTATCTAACTTTTATTTCTGTAATTTCATTTTGCTGTATTCCCTGCTCATTTTGCATTCTGAAGGAGAGAAGGGCAGTTTTTCAGCTGACCTAATGAAAACACTGCCATGACAAATGAGAAACCAACCTGTGTGCAGTGGAGTCTGGCTGAAGAGAATGCTAATTTTCTGCCTCAATACTGCCTTCAAAGAGATTATTCAAGGCTCCCTCTGACATGGAACACAGTGACCAGCCAGCAAATGCTAGAGATGAAAATAACCTTTATCTGTTTTAACAAAAAGGTGAACTAAAAAGCAGTCAGTCTTACCTTCTATGTTTACTATTAGCAATGAACAAAGTGACTTTATTTAGTGCTTATTCAGTAACTTTCATTGATAGGGTTGTTACTCTAGATTTTTTCATTATTAAATCAGCACAGTTTATCTACACAAGGCAAAAGATGCAAAAAATAAGCAATACAAACCTGAAGTTCTTTTAAAAAATTACCTTTTACTGAGATCTAGCAAATGCCTAAGAAACCCAAAGAAGATATTTAAGCCACAGTTTTGCATTCAAAAACTACACAGACTGAAGCTGTGAATTTACTGTCCTTGTCAACCGGGTGGAGTTATTTATAGAATTCAGGTATCAAACAACCGAAAAGCATGAAGACAACTCAGATGAAAAACTGAGGCTCAGCCCCAATATATCAAAGATGCATGAATGAACCAAAGTCAGCAAATTAATCAAAATACAAAGCGTAATGAAAACCTTCTTAAGGTGACAGAATGTACCAGTGGAGACATTACCTGAGATTTCTAAACTTCCACCTGCAGAAAACTAAAGTGATGTACAGTAAGTAGCTTATACTACCAGGAATGCACCTTTTTTTCCTAAGCAGTATTCTTAATGAATTTTAAACTTACAGTAATTAGTGACATAGGGAAGTCATTATATTTTGTCTTAGTCTAATTAAGCTTAAAAAAATAATCTTACTGAAAATAGGCCGATACTATCTGCTGTAGAAGTATATATGGATAAAATCCTGACCACAGTGTTCTCGTGAGTGAAGCAAAATATCACCCAGTAATAATCAAAGCTGGCGGTGCCTTCCATACTTATGAGGACATAATGATACTAATATCAAGCTTTCATATAGTGCTTTCCATCAGCAGTATCAAAGCACTTTAGAGAGAAGAATCAGTATTTCCATTTTACAGAAACAAAGATGATCTGAAACATAAACACAAATGCCATCTCTGTGCACTGAAGATTTTCTGCAGTTATAGGCAATTGTTCATAAAATTTTATACAATTTTGACGTCTTGCTAGAAAACAAAAAGACAAAACTAGTTTAAAATACAGTATTTCAAGTATTTAACAGCATGGAAAATCTCAGCAAATTCAGACATGCATCAGCATCTGAGAGAAGGAATTTTAAAAATTATACTTACATATTACTTATCTCCAGTTGGTCATGGTAAACTAAACCACAAACACTGAAAATTATGAAAATTGTGCTATAAATAAACTGAAATCTCTTGTGGGGTACAACTGCACAGAAATAAGGGATTCTACTGAGATTTCTTAATTTTATCTCTAGAAGTGCTGTTTTTTGGAGTAGTACAATTGTGATGCATTACTTTCAGCATAGTAATACAGAGCAGTGAGCCATAGTGAGAAACATTCCTAATTTTGTCATGACATCAGACAGGACTGCCACTTACCATGCTGGCAAAGCTACTTACTCTTTTGCATGGGATTCAGAACCCATTTAATTGTTTGGGGCTTTTTTTTCCCCCATTTTATTTAAGCTTCTCTCATGCCTTTACTATTTTGGTTACAAAATAAAAACTAGCATGTCTTAGGGAAATGGAAAAGGTATTAAAGGCTTTGTACACAATCACATATCGTGTTCAACAGAAACCATGTCCTCGAAGGCTATACCTTCACAGTTCAAATCAGTGAGAGCAAGGAGTACCTGTTACTGTAACATAAAGGTAGATCTAAAAGGTTGCTGTCAGAAGATGCTATTGCTGCTGAACAGAGATCTTTAAGGCAAGACAGTGCTGCTTTGCCATATTGATATTCAAACCTAACGTACCCCAGTACTCCTGTACCTGAATATTAAAGTCAGTGTTTAGATTATCTGGACAATGATTAATAATATATCTGTGTGGCCAGTTGTATCAGTGGTGACTTACGTACCACTGGCCATTCAAGTGGCACAACATTTTCAGTGCCGGTTGGCTGACACAGACCTTAAGCTCTCAAGCAGCTCATCACCCATCACAAGGAGGCTCAGAGAACTTCTGGAGGGCTTCAACAGTTCATTTCATAAATAATATTGTTGTAGCCAATGTTGGAGGAAACAGCAGTACACAAAATGATGCGACTAAAAAGTTAGGTCAAATCAAACTACTTCTTGGGGATATTACATTATTTTTCAGTACAGTATGCATGAAATATTTTATTTATACACACACATACACATGTATTTATTTCCTGATGGGTATACTGCAATGTCACTAAGGAGAAAAAAAAACCTGACAAAAGGTAGGGGAAGAAAGAAAACCAAATATAGAGGTTCACCTGATTTGTGATTTGTAAATTAGGAAAATCCAAACTTTTTCAAACGTTTTTACTAATAAGCTCTGAGCAAAATTTCATTTTGATTAACAGAAAAGATACCCACACACAGAGAATTCTAAAAAGACAATCTATTTATGTAAAGAAGAACCTAGAAATGGTGGAGTAGAATAGAAAACAACTTGTCGCCTTCCTTCAATATTCGTACCCAAACCAGATGGACCTGGAAGGATCTCCTGAAGGTCATCATACTAACTGCTCATGAAAGTGGAGACCGCAGACTGTGTGCCACACACGGTTTCACCATGTGTACTTAATGCTGGAAGTTCTGCCCCCCCTTCCCCCCTGCAAGTAGTTTTTTCTATTTAACCACCTTACATATTTTGGTCCCTCGTTCCTATTTCAGAAATTTCATGTGTAATTTCTAGTCCACTATAATGAAGCAGTACTTTTCTCTGTAGACTAAAATGACCAGGTCTGGTATATCCTACTCAGAAAACAAACATGACAAATCTGTTCCTGGAGATGCAAATTTAGGCCAGTGCCTAGCCATCCTTAGAACTGAATCTTAAAACAGGATACTACTGTGACAATTCTATTAGAAAGCACGAGTTTTTAATGTGTAAAATTGCTGAAGTAATTTAAATATCTGACAGGAAAAAACCACAGGTTGCCAGGTTTGCACAAGACATATTTCAAGGGCAGAACTGAAAACAATATATATTGTGTAGATAAAGCAGCTCCAAAAAAAATTAATGAAGTCTTACTACCTATAGCAAAGAACTCGGAAAACTTGCATAGTTCACATTATTTTTAAATGTTTTAAATAAAACCCCAGAAAATACACAGTTCTTACAGTCGCAGAAATAAGGTGTATAAAACTGTTTAGGAGTTTGTCAACCTCTCTAATAGCCAGATGCAGGTGGTGAACTCCATAGCTCAGCTGTACTTAGCATTCTTTCCTCAGGGCACAGAGCTCTTGGTGCTGCTATGGGTATTAGAAAAATATTGAAACAATTCATCCAGCAACTGCTTTTAACTGTCCCCCAAAACTCTCCTCTGACAGAGAGAGAGGACATGATGCTTCACCTGTGGTTTCCCAGGATAGATGCCTACCTTGAGGCATCCTGCCATGTCATATGGTACAGGTCTGCTCCTGTACGTTTCTAGAAAGTGTTTCTCCACACCATTCCGATGCTCTGTCACTCTGCAAATGACAACCGTATGTGAATGGACTGTGGTCCGAGTTCACATTCTGTATTACAATGACCAGTTGATAAAGCCTTTAAAACCCCTCAAGTGGACAAATGTTTACTGATTCCCAGGAACTACTTTCCAATCCAAGATTATTATTAGCTAACTGATGGCAGAGTACTTCAACAAATCCATCCTCCATATCTTCAGCCTGATGATTGCAAATGTCAAGACAGCATTACTAGTCATTATTTACCCCTCATTACTTTTTTCCCTCAGTGGTATTTGTGTCAGTTGATTCCACCAGTTTACTGTGCATTAACTTCAAAGATGGTAGATTTTGATCACCATTTTTAGTTGTATGACTTGTAGTTTCCTATCATGTTTTCTTCCATTACAGTTTTAAGCAGGAAGAGGTAAAACACTACCCTTTTTACTGCCATTTGTTATCTTCATTACTTTACATCAGCATTATATTAGCTCTGTCTTGCCTAAATGGTCTGAAGAGGTATTGAAACAAGGGCTTTGATATGTACTAAATGTTCTCTTTACATTATTCATGGGCAATTGTCAAAGCATCAACAGAGAGTTAGTAAACCTTTCTGCACATGAAAAACGGAAAGCTACAAGACACAGTGCACAATAGGTAGGTGAAAACTGTTTTCTAGGTAGAAGATTTACATTTCGCATGCATCAAGATGGATGTGTAACATGTTTCTAGGACGATGTGGAACACTGCCCCTAGAGCCCTGCCAGCTTTCTTCCCCCCTCAGCATTTTTGGGGTTAGCCATGGAGGGACACTTGAACCATCCCATGACCTGCATGTGGCTGAAACTCTTTGGGTTGGCCAACTTTACAGTAACAGGAAGGGCAGATGCAGTGGAGTGGAGAGGCCTATTTTCCCCTAAAAGTAAAGTAGCACAAAGGCACCTTCAGGAACATGCCATTTGGCGTTTTCATGTGATCAGAACTAGATTTCATCCCCTGAACAAGATCTTAAAATGCCATCCCAGTTCATTCACAAGACAGACTGGAACATGGGTCATGTAAACAATCCCTTTGCTTCCAGCCATCTACATCTTTCAGAAATTACTAATAAATGACATCAGTCTACAAAGACCCATCCCACCCTGTTTCCTCCTCATTGACTTTCTCATCTCTTTAAGACCAGAACTTGGTAATTGCTTCTGTCTTAAGCGATGGTAAAATGGACAGTAATCTTTCTTACTTATTTTATACAAGGAAACACTACAGCACCACTGTCATGAGGAGGTCCCTTCCTCTCTGACACCTTCAGTGACTAGAAAACTCACCTGTTTCTCTTCTTATTCAAAAAGACCTTGACTCTGCTGTGAACTAGCACCTTCAAACAGGTAACAGGAGAGTACCGCTGTCCCTGTGCTCCTGAGAAAGTATTTTTTCGGCATGAAGCAGCAAAAAAAATTTAGTATGGGGTACATAAACAGACCAAAATGACTTGGACCTAGTTTTAAGAAGCAGAGGTAAGCAGAGGTGAGGCAAAAGCAACAGCTTTACTGTCTAATGGTCATTTGGATAACTACACATGAGAGAATGAAAATTCGCTTATGCTGCCAAGTTGCAGCACTGCATATTCCCACACAAGAAATGCATACACTCATCATTTGAGAAGACAGAGCAGAACCTTACATATTCTTTTAAAAGGACTACTTTTGACACAGTAACATGTCTTCAAAACTGGGAGTCACCCCACATGCACATTCCCAGAATTTAGCTTAGCATATAAGGAACTCATCTGAGGCAGAAAAACCTCAACTGCTTTGGGATGAAAGTCAGGTCTTCCAGTTCTTGGTTAGTGCTCTACAGAAAAAGACAGATAACCCATCCTCTGACTGTAAAAGGTTGTTTCTTTCAAAAAAACCCAACAGCTGAGACCATACTGCATTTCATGGTCTGCTCTGACATGAAAGCAAGAGATATTCATTCTTTGAACACATGCAGGAGACCAGCCTCTTCAGAAGATTTAGGCAAAGCAACACTTAAACCAAGATTCATCCCATCTCATCACAGTACTTCACAGACAGGTCCAAGTTACAAAACCCACCATGCTGTGTAGGCTCATTATGCAATGAGTGGGGAGAGACAGGCACCTTCAGGCTGTGATTCATGTCTTAGGTATGTATTGGCTGCAAAGAATAGGAATGTTTGAAGATGGAACAAAATCAGGAACCTGGGGAATTATTAGTCAGAGAAAATGCTCACTGTATTAGAAACCTCCTATAAAAGAGGGGATTGGGATTGGGGCACCAAGCCCGTTATTAGGCAGAGCTCTCATTTAGATCTGTTCTTTTGCCTATTTCTTAAAGCAAATTAAAAGAATAAGAAATAAAGTAACATTAGAATTAACCAGTTTATTACCTGGATTTGCAGATAAAGATGCAGTAAGTACCCTGTGCTTGACTCAGTTCAAAATAGTGTGCTAAGCCTTTAAAGTTCTGAGGGCAACTGTCAACATTGAAACATCTTATTCTGCCTGATATATGTCATCTTTACTGCTAAATTAATATTTATTATTGCACAAAAATAGCTGCAAAATGCAACCACTCATTTAAATTGTCTTTAGGAGTTATGAATAATGACAGGTACAAAATGGACTAATAACTTACGGTCAAAAGCCATTAAGGTAAAATTACCATATTTCAGAGTATAAATGCAAGAAACAGTAAAACTTTGACAACAAATCAGGTAGGAATTCAAATACTAAAATAATTGTTTTCTGGCTACCTGCTACTTCCCTGAACTTGTCAAGTTCCTTTAGACAAGTTATTATGTATCAAATAAATCTGGACAAAATATGTTCTTATTCAACTATAAAATAATAACTTTCTCTACACTGGACAGTATATGCAATGCTGACAAATGATGACTGGTACAATTATTCCAGAGCAGAAATGCAGGAATAGTACCAATGTATGAATTATTATTACTTGGCATTATTAATTAATACTTGTAATATTAATAAAATGCATGAATTATTAATACTATTAATATCCAGTTCATAAATTACTCTGATTGTGTACTTGGGGACTGAAACAGCAGAATGCCTATTTCACATCACTAATTTTTCCTCAAAATACTATATGTAAGTATCTAGTAATGAAAGCTAGGTAGTCACTAATAAAATACTAACTTTAATTAGCTCAGTTGGTTGTATTCAGTGAAAGAAATGGCACTGCTTTTACAAAACTGTATAAGAGAATAATAGCTAAATAAGCAGAACTTCACCTCTAAACTTTCTCACTAATTGTTAACAAATTTCCTTTTTCTGTTACTTGCTGATCAGTTGAACAAGTTACAGATTCATAATATCAAAATGAGAATTATTCAAGAAAGTAAAGTATTAAATCTATGCAAAGTTCAGGGCTGACAGTCTGAGACAAAGCAAGGCTCTCATCTATATGCTGCCGCCTAAAAAAGCCAGATGTCTGCTACATCATCCAAGTTAGCCATCTGTACTGTTGAACATCTGGAGGAAGGGCTCTCCTTTGGGGGAGCCTCCTTCTTTCTCACTGCTGACCACAGAGAAAGCACAGAACAGTAGTTTACTGGACACACACCTTCAGATGACTCAGATTTGCTTAAATGTCTAGATGAGTCACTGGTTGACACCAGCACCACTGGCTTTTTTCTAAACCATTTTTCTTTTTAACTGCAACAGTTTAATGATCCAGATCATTGCAAGGGCTTCCAAATGCTAACAAAACTATAAGCCAGAGGACAAGAAGATCCAGCTCAAACCAAGGAGGATGCCAGGCTTTCTCTATTGATGGCACGGCAGATTTATAGAAGAATAAAGAAAATTGCTTCTCACAGTACAAAGAATGCCATTATTTTCTCAGTGTTTTTGGAGCAGAAATTCTTTTTGCCTGCACAAGCAGAGAATTCACAGAGTAGTAGTTTCTACTTCGAAGTAGAAAATTCTGCTTCTTAGCAGAATTTCTAGTTATTAACTTTTATGATGTTTATTTTAGCTAATCAGTTAATATTATGAAATAATATTTGATGCCAAAATTATACTCAACTAAATCCCATGATTTTACTTGATTGTGATTAGTGATCTATAAACAATTATACTCTTTATCACTATTTCACAGACAAAAGAAAATTATCTCAGCTTTACAGCTCTAGAAAACAACCTTGACAGTTTTAAAAATCATCAGTATCAGATATAGGAATCACCACTATCAGATACGGGAAGCTAGATCTTGAAATTTTAAGCAGCTGAATGGACTAAAATGACACTGAAGAATGGAAAGGAGTTTGGGTCACTGAAGAAATTCTCCCAGTGAATATACAGCTACAGTGAATATATCAGCTACAACAGGTATAACGAAATTCTGTGAGCTTGTCTCTCTAGTTTCAGAAATAAATGTATGATTTTAAATATTTAATGATAAGCTAAGGAAATTACAAACTCTTAAATGATTGTGAATAGCAACACTAGTTATAACTAGTGCTCCAAGCAACAACTGGCACAGGACTAACAGTATCCCAGCAGATAGGAAACGTGGTAACAGTAAGATTACTCACAATGTGTTGCTGAACAGGAACTGGCAACATCTCACGTACGTGTTAAACAGCTGGAAGCGCAATCCCTGTTCCTGCTCTGAGACAGGGCGTCTGCCAGCATCCCAAGTGTTGACGCCTCACGGGTGGAGGAGAAAGGTGGCAGGGGAAGCTGGCAACAGGTCAAGCAGTGCTATGAAGGAGCTGTACAACTGCAATGCCTTCAAGGCAGGAAAAGAACTAAACATTCTACAAACAACTTGGTGTTATTATTATCCAAATGTACCACTGAAAGATAGACAGCCTCAACCCAAACCACTGTTGCTTACATCTCTATACTTATTTTATGGGAGAAATAGTTAGCCAGTTGAAAAAGCACAGTACTCAGGACACCAACTAGTAGGTGGTGCATGACCCAGAAAATAAAAACTGAACCAAACATAGAGAAGAAATGTAGCTCAGGTGTAGTCAGCTAGATGCCACAGAGCAGCTCTTCAGCTGGGGGACACAGACTTCAGCTATCAACTTGTCCCAGACAAAGAAGTTTTTGTGACAAATCCCGGGACAATTTCCAGCCAAAACTGAATAAACCTAGTCCCAGGAAGACAGATGACAATACACAAAGCAAGGACCTTCTGATTGCACCTGGTAAAGGCACAGCAGACCAGAGCACCAGCAGTGGAGAATGGCCATGGCACAACCCACAGGGGCCAGCAGGACCAGCTGGAAATACAGGAAGGCACAGCTAGGACAAGAGTAATCTAAACTCTGCAAACAAGCTCATCTCCAACCATGGCCATTGCCAAAATGACATGCCAGCTGTAGGTGGCAGACATAGCTGACTCTCCCTCCACTTCGGGCAGACTACATTTTTAGTCTTTAAAACTTGGGAAACATAGGTCCCTCCAAAGTCCACACATTCCCAGAAGTAAAATGAGGGAATGGATGATGAATCTGCTGGATCTGCACAATAAACACTTTGAGAATCAGGAAAACAGAAAGAATTACAAAACCAGCAATGAAGTCAATATCCCAGAACAGCTGTGGAGGCAGCTTTGCAGATCTAGCTTCAGATGCTTAGCAAGTGTAATGGCATCAGTTACACCTAGCTCACATTTTAAAATACTGAGCACCTGCAGAACAAGTACCAGTGCGGGAATAGCATCCTATATAATATACTGAACAGCAAGATAATTTCTTTAAGGAATTGCTCCCTCTCCAAAAAAGATCCAGGAAAAGATACTCCAGCCTCAGTATCCTGACCCTTTAGCAAGCGACAGGAAGCAGTAAACACAGGGTAGTTTCCTCAGCCTGATGAGAATGAAATGAAACAAGCTCAATGAAACAAGCTTTTATGTTGCCACTGGCACAAACCTCCAGCTTCTCAGTTACTGTACGTAACTCTGCCTTTTTTATGTCTGTTTGATTCAAAAGCTTCCCAGGTGAGAAAACCAAAGAAAGCAACTTCCCATCTTCCCCTGAGTGTAGCTTCCTCTCCACACTCTCAGTTCCATTCATACAGAAACACAACTAAGGACCTTATCTTCAGTGACCAAAAAAGTCATATGTCAGCCCTGCCCCCATAAAACCCATGCCACGTTCCATTGTTAGTACCTGAGTTTATCTATTCAAATCCATAAAGGGATTTGTTAGCTTTCTGCATCAACAAATTAAAGACTATATTCACCCTACTCCAAAGTGCCAAGGGGTAACCAAGAATGCCCAGACAGCAGACTCATCACGCCCACATCTCCTGTCTTAGCAAGCAAGCATACATGCAGGGTTGATCATCCCACAGAGAAGATGCTACCTTTTATTCCCACTAGTGAATTTCATTTTCTCAGTTTCATTCTGAAGCTCCCCTTAATGGTGTCCTTAAATCCACAGACTATGCTATTTTTCATGCCACCATTTGAGTGCACAAATGCATAGTGAAGAATTTGGATGCGCATAATCTATTTGCTGGGGAGAAAAATCATTGTACCAATCCCTTGTACCACTAAAAAACCAGTAATTTGTTCGCTTCATTAATATTGAAAATTCATTCAATTGATCGTATATTTTAAAAATTGACTAATTTTCATAGCAATTGATTAATTACAAGGATTTCTCAATGTGATTAAGTACACAATCTCTGCAGCATCTGTCATACTTTAAAAATAGCAATGGAATATGTTTCCCTAACCACCAGCTGGAAGTTTAATTAGTTAAATGATAAGTTTTAGCACTTACTTCCAGAAGAGATCAGATAAATATTAATTATTTTTTCCAGTAATGTGCATACTGTGCATGCTACTCAAAAAGACAGTGAATGCAGTTTGGGAAAGTCTGCATCCTTTTCATATCGCTTACCAACCCCTGAGCCACATACCAAATATAATCAGGGTTTGAGTTTTTTTAAACCATTTATTTTTCAATTTATTATGACTTCATACTTAATGATGCCATATTTTGAAATTATACTAGGCTGGTTTTAGACAGTAATTAGTTCTATATAAAACCCAACAGCCTTATTGAACATAAAGTAATGACATTATCACTTCAGAGCACAAACTGAATTGAAGCTACCTAATAAATTCCTTGAGCAGAGACAACACATCTCAGAGAGAACATTATTCTACCATTAATTTTTATTATATGAGCAAAAGTATATCATAGCAGCTCATGAGCAAAAAGAGCAAAACCAGATGCTGTATTTATGTTAGCCCAGTGTTTCAGCTTCTCTTAGTGAACAGAAATGCAAATAGGTTTTTATGTGTTTATTATGTACATTTGTACATAATATTTAATCTGAGGTAACTGACACTTATCTTGGTAAAATGGGAGCCTTTTGTTCATTCTACACAAGAAACTGCTGATGAGGACAAATGTATTATTCTGTTATAAGCTACTTTTGTCGGCATTGCACATCAATTTTTTTTAAAAATTCCTACCCTTGAACAGTTTTAACAGATAGCACACAATATTTACTTTCTTAGCCAAATAAACCCTCAGCCACTGCTATTTGACTTATTTTATTTCAGATTTCAAAAGGAAAATTCCAAAAAGCACAGAAAAGGAAAATAAATAGAAAATACTTTCACAAAAATAGCATTTTAACTTTACTCTCTTCATAGCAAAACACTACTCTGTATCAATCAAAATTCAATTGAAATCTCAAAGAACTTCAAATTCTATGAATTAACTGAGTTTATTTTAAAAGTGGTTCTTCATTGTCCTGAAACTCTGGATCATCAATGCTCTAAGACTAGAATTTACATGCTAATAAAATCACATTAAAAAACCCAGATACAAAGCAGACTGCAAGAGCTCTGAAAAGACTCAGTGTTTCGTAGCTATTTCTTCTTAATTTTTCCTCTAAAATGCCAGTTAATTTACTGACAAAGTATTTCTAATAAAACAGTATTTTTATGCACACTGCATTTTTTGTAATATGTAAGTATGCTTATCTACTTACATTACTGCATTTTCAGTACAATTTCAAAGCATTCCACAAATAAATAGCTCAAAACTCTCACACAAAAACTTTTGTGCTATGTGTAAAATTACTAAAAGAATTTGTCATGCAGGTGATCTCTGTTCACCTCATACTTGAAATTAAAAAAAAAAACATGGAGTACATCCAAAATGGTACCTTCAGCACAAGTACAGCAGCCTTCTATACACACAGAAAAGCAGTAAGGAAGTGTTTTACCAGGTCACACAGAAAAAATTCCAATCATCTTTCTTAGCCGAATCACATTTTAAACCTCAATAACCACACAATGTAAAAGAAAGCCAGCCAGCAAAGATGGGTAGAGCAGAAGTACTTCTTACTGCTAACACCACTAGTCATATGTCCTTTTGCATTAAGTGAAATCTTCAGTCAAAAAAACAGAGAAGGAAAGGCAGTGAGAAGAGATGGGCAGCAGTGAAGCTGCAGACTGTGGTAAAAGAATGTTCCAGACACCCAGCACCTGCATCTCCTAAACGGAGTTGGTGAATAGTCCTGAAATAGCACAGCAAGGTTATTGGAAACACCATGCAAAGCAGGCCAAAAATCAAACCCTTAGCATGCTCAAGCTTAAAGATCAGAAGTTGCATTTTGCTGCTGAGCTCCCCGCACAGCAAGCCGCAGGCAGCCCCCCTGCACGAGGTTTGCTGTGTGAGCAGAAGCCTCCCCTTCGCAGCGCGGTGCTCTGAACCAGTGAAGCACTTCCAGGACAAGCTGCGCAGCACGGCGGCATGGCCTAATCAACACAGAACAAAGCCATCGCTGGCACCCGCAGCTCATCATTTACAAACATGTGACTATTATGAACATAGTGGTATCTTTGTTCTCATTCTGAAGCAATTATCGAAGAAGGTTCAACATGGAAAACTGACATAAAGGCATGTGGAAGTAGGAAACTCTTCACGGGATTTATCTGAACACAAACTTCAAAGACTAGAGTTTCTCATTTAGGGACTTACTATCAAAAAAAATGAAGTTCTAATTGCTTCATTGTTCTGAATTCATGGAATGATGCTGAACTTGCTTTGAAAGGATTAAAATAGAATTACATATTTACTTGACTTTTACAATAATATCTGTTTAGGAAATAGGAAAACTGTGACTGCACACTTACACCATTATGATGTTAAGTATTTCAGGAAGAAAGTTTAAACACTTTTATTTTGAAAATCAGTTTAAAATTGAAATTAAAATATCAGCAGAAGCTGATTTGTGACATCACAGCATCAAAAGATTAAATCACTCTCCTGCTTCACTATTTTCTAATGCTCACTTACAAAGAAAGCATAACGCATTTGCAGCTTAGCTCTTTATTTCACAACTAAAAGTACTTCCGTGGTCTGGTGAAAGCTGCTCTTCACACATCCAGAAGCAGAAGAGAGAATCCCAATGAAGCTCTCCTACAGCCTTCGGAGTGTGGAACCTCAGATAGTTACACTGCCGCCTACAGAAAGAGCTCTACAGTTGACCTGCTAAGATCATTCTTGTGTGTGATGAAAGGTGAACCCAGGTTTGCCATCTACCTATTGATCTTGATTAAAAGTCTTAAGAATTTATCAAAAAGTAGTACCAGGCTACAGAAATTGACATATATTCTGGAATGCTTATCAAATAAGTAAGCTGCCCTAAAAGAGGAATAATATTAATAATAATGCAAAAAGGAGTGAGACATATAATCTCTTCAGGTATATTTTTCTATCCCTTATGGTCTCAGCAATTCCTAAAAATATTTCTGCCAATATATTGTTTTGTGTCAAATAAAAACTGAAGACATTTGAAGATATGATCTTTGGTGTTTATGCCTCATGTTTATAAAATTAGCCTCAGATTCGTTATTCTGAATATAAACAGCTTTAAATGTTTAAACATAAAGTGAAAAGTGTGCATCCAATACTTGGAGCTGTGTTGTACCTGCAGAACATTTTGCATCCTGTTTGTGCTCTAGGAATTGAATTTTATCATTTTCAAAAGAATTAACATAGTTTTGACTGGGGTAAAAAAAAAGACTACATTAAGTTTTTAACGCTGAAACAGATCTGGTATGCCAGCTCGGTATGCACAAATGTCTAGTCTATTTGTGTTTATTTTCAGCATAACATTTCAGAAACACTTTTCCAAATAGCCACAATAGTAATATGTTTTTCATTTAATGAACATTCATATTAAATAGTTCATGAATGTTCGAAGTGTATTAAACATTTTTTTTTTCATTTTCATGTACTTGCAACTGTAAATTTCATTGTACTGCAGCAGGCATTAAAAAAAGAAGTGTTGGGTTGGTTGGTTGGGGGGTTTTTTAGTGAGATGGGGGAACTTGGGAACAAATGGAGTAATACTTCTTCATGCAAAAATCTACTACATTCCACTTCAGAATTAAGAGCACAACAAAGTTCCTTCAAGATGGGCACAATTATGGAATGATCTTTCAGATACTTACGGATGCACCCAAACATCATCAAAAGTGTGTTTTCAGCTTTCCAGGCATACCCGCTTCAGGCCTCACTTAGCACTGCCGAACTGTCACTCCACAGGACTTTCTGCATACCTTCAGCCTAACAAACTGTCAGAATAGACTGAATGGTTTAAGTAATGCATTGGACTATTTAAGCACATTTATCACCTCCTATCACCAATTTATTTCCTTCAGAACTCCTCTTCTGGAGAGAGGGTGTTTCCTATTCAGTTTCTTGTCCTAAATTACACTGCGGCATAGTCTGTCTCTCCCTTTCATTATGAGTGAGGAGTGAAGAGTATCACCAAGCCCACTTTTATGGCAAACCTGGGCTAAACTCAGGCAATGAAAATATTGTTATCATGCATCTCCACTTTGGATAGTTTGAGAGAGATTATTTTAAAACAAAAATGGTGAAAAAAAAGTTTGAATTCCTCTGACCTAGTCTTTTATATATTTTTTTTAAATACACGGGTCTTACTCAGGCACTTATACTCACATCACGTTCAGAGAAAACTAGGTTAAATGAATCATTATGGAAACATGCCTACTTCTCCTCCTGAGTGATTAACTCAGACATAAATATCTACCTTTTAGATGCCTAAATTAGCTTAGGTGAGTATCAGCAAAGTATTTAAGAAAGCATTCTGAGGGACCATGAAAACATCCCAGACTTCACACGTCCCAAGGCTCTTGCATGGAACTGCAGAGGAGCAGGGCTACCGCAAGCAAGGGAAAGATAGCAGCAGTGGCTCCATACTGTGGACACTGCCCAGATTTTCTCAGCTTCTAACAAAAAGAAAATTCTTTGCATTTGAGACTCAGCTGACACAACTCTTTTGCCTGTTAAGAGGAAGATAAAATCATTTAAAGGAACTAAGTATGGAAAGAAATCTCTGTACAACTACTGAAGTAATCTTTTCTCACTTTCCCAGTCAGATGGGGTAAAAATACTTCACGACATTTCCAAGGAATTAACACAATTTGTTTCCAATCTGTTTAGGGAATATTATTCTCAAGAGATCAAATTTAATGAGCAAGGTAATGTCTAAAAGGAAAGGGAGGCTACCGGTACCTGACTGCAGCTCTCTAGCAATCAAGCATATGAAAATATTTAAATGGCATGGAAAGCTGGAGGTAAATGAATACTGGAGAAGTCACTTTTATTCCATCAAGTGACTTCACAACTGGAACATAAGAGTAACTTGATTGGGATTTGTGTAGCTTACTTAGTAATTTTTACAGTATAAAGGCTTTTCCTTATTTATTAGATTACTGAATTAGGTTGAAATCTGAAGAACTCTAATATTCTTCCAAGAACTTGGGAGAAATTAATGAATTCACCTTCACTTCAAATTCAACTTCACTTCAAATTCACTTCTCATGAATTTGAGCACTTCTCATGAGCTGCTATAACTCATTGTTAACTGTAACATCATGCCAAGAACAACACTAAATAATATGGGTTAGAGGCTTTGTCTAGCTACTCTGAATGAATCTACTTTTATTCTGGCATTTGCTGTGTCACACAAATTGTACTATGCTGAGGATGTTGCATACTGTCACTGTTTGTTTAACTACTGGAAAATTGCCAATAGAAAGAAAAATGGGAAATTGTTTTAATGAAGTGGTTTCCTGAACAATCTTGGATGAAAAGTCACTCTCCATATGACTTTTGAGCTGCACCTCTATCTAACACTTCATCTCCATACTACTGTAGTCTCTTATATCTAAGGATCTTAAAGCTTTTGCCAGTATTTATTACACTTCATGGCAATCTTATACTGAAAGAAATCCATCATATCACTCTACAATAAATAAACAATGAAAATCTTGTACAGTAAGACAACATTATAATGGATTTGAAAATGCTTCACTTAAAAAAAATCCAGGTTGTTTGGTATTATGTTTGTTTTCATACAGCATAGATTAAATTAATTATATAGATTACATCTTTTACATACAGTTGATGCTTCTGAGAAATATTCCAAAACCGGTTTTCTGTTTGGACTAACACTACCATGAATCCAAATTTAGTTCTTCTGCCTGTATGTCTCAGCTATGAAGCAACATACTACTACTGTAATTTTCTTTGCCAATATACTCCCATAATATATTATGACACGCTGCATGAGCCAGAGAGAGATTCTTGCTGATATACAATGTAGTTAACACTTAAAGACACTAAACCACAAATCATACTTTTAGCCTTCTGTAGCAGCAAAACTAAGCAATGACAGGACCACTAGGACATGCACTTGAAAAAGATTCTGTGACCAAAATGGCCCTAGATATAGATTACGCATACAGTTTATACATGCATTATACACTGTACACATGTATAATGCATACCACCAACCATCACCAGTAATTCTTACATCAAGGTCTCATAACTTCTGAGAACACTAACACAAAACTTTTATGAAACAGTCCATCTTGGTTAAGGTTAATCTAAGAGTAAATAACCCTTCTCTTTAAAAAAAATACATTTTACTGTATTTGACTGCTATTTCTTGCATTTTCGAATTCCAGCTTTACAGTCCTGCTGCACTTTGCCAAATTAAAGGGCTCTCTAACAGTAGTTTTTGCTTCTCAGTGCAGGTACTCACTCGCAATCTTTGATCAAGTCAAATCTGAACTCCTCTTTATAAACTAAATAAATTGAGCTTCTTAAGTCAGTCACTGCACAGTGTTTCTGCTAGACCATGAAGCATTTCTGTAGTGAGCTATATGCCTTCAGACCTTTCACAGTTGTGAAAAAATTTCTTTTTCTTTGGAATATATGTGCAAGAACTAAACAAAACTCTAACATAATTTCTTACTAAAATTAACATTCATTATTTCATATGATAGATAAATGAATTTGGAGACTTCTCATATGGCTATATAGCCTCTCATGTAGTTGTAGAGAGAGCCGAACTCAGTGATCCTTGTGGATCCCTTCCAACTCAGAATATTCTGTGATTCTGTGGAACTAAAAGGTCATCTTTTTCTAATTCATGATTTCACATGTTCACATGAACATACTCCCATACATGCACACACACTTTTCCTGTTTAACAGTACCAATTCAATGACTTAAGTTTCACAGTAACTTTATGATTACTGCTATTAAAGTAATAGTAACATTTCAACACACAAGACACTGTAATTCTTCTCTGTTAAGGAAATCCTAAGGCTCTTTAATTTGATAGATTTAGGGAGTATTAAATGCAATTAATGAAGCTTTATTTAGTCAAAGGAAAAAACCACATTTTCACAGGATTAGCAAACTTCAAATCGTATTAAATCAAAAAAAGCATTAATCATATTCACCTACCTGTATCTTATAATTTTCTAATGTTTTTTCTCATGTGATAGAATTCCTGATTCATCATTCATTTCCAAGAAACATGAATTACACTTCTGTGGGTTCATTAAGTCACCATAATATTTACTTTATAAATGTTGCTTTATTACTATGCACTTAGCTGTATACTTGTATGGAACCAAAATTAAATCATTTTTCCAGCTGTCAATGTGCCACACATTTCTACAGTACCAGATAAATCCATAATCACACTGCTGATTGTCAGCAAAACTACAATGGACAGTTTTATCATTGCTGGCAAACAAATGTCACAGAGTCCTCTGAGAGCCATGCTGTGCCATGAATGCTGCATGCAACACACTGGAAAATCATATTTCTGGAAGGGTTAACCACTACTCTCGTGCCAGTTAAAGACTGAAGGCCACATAAAAAATGAGATAATTGACAATGAAAGCGTTAGGAGATTGTAAGTGGTTCAGTCATTCTTGGGCTTGATCCAGTTCTGAAAGGAATCACTGAAAGAGTTCCCCTGATGATGCAGACTGTAAGTAACACTCCTAAAATAATCCTATTCAAGTATAGGCTTGAAGTTGTCTTCTACATTTTACACATTTAGAACTACTAAGAAAAGCAAACTGCTACCACTTATCAGTTTTATTTTTAGCACATATCCCTCTGAAATACTTAATTAGATAATCTAATGTTCCACTTTACTACGACATTTAGCTCTGCAGGAACACCAATAAATGGTACACAAATTAAATGCACAGCAAGGCTAAGGTTTTTTATGACACCTTTTCACAATTCAGAAGGCACAATAAACATCAACCAGTTCACTAAATAATCTAATATTGACACTTCACCAATAAAGCAGGGTATCTAATACAATTGTTGATGAAATTAACAGGAACTAATACACTAAGAACATCCATCACTGCTGCCTATGTTTTTTTTTATCCTCTTTGCCTTTCCCACTCTTTTTCATTCTTCATCTGCTATCTATTGTGAGCAAATGGCTTATTTTAGGGACCTTCAGGGATTCTCCATGAGTACATCCGGTCTTTCACTTGTTTTAAATGGTAATGCTTTCACTTAAAATAAATTTTACGTTCTGGAACAATTTCCCCAAGACCAAAAATGCAATTTTTTCTTTAGTACCAGTTACATTAGGCCTTTCTGAGTAGTTTTTGCTCAAACATATGCTTCAAGGTCATTGCTTTAGAACATCATTTCATCCTAAAGTGTAAAAGTTAGTGTGACCTACTTTTTGATACTTGTATGCTGACACTGCTTTCAAATGAACATCTAATTTGTACGATTAACAACACAGGTGAATAGTTTAATGGGATATGGGAATTATTTACCCTGAACTGAATGGGAAAAAAGAATAAAATCACTCCACAGATATACAAAGGAGATGTGTGGGTTAGTGGGTGAGGCCTGCATGAACTAATGACAAAGCCTGGAACCTCATTATCTGAAAATGTTCATTTGTAGCTTCCCCATAATTTTTCTTCAGCAAAATTGTGCTAACAGTACTTGTCTCCTCCTTAATACTAGTTTATGCCACCAAGACCTCCATATAGCTCTGTCCCAGTTACAACAGTTGCTATCCTGAAGAAGAAGACAAAACAGAAGTGTTAGTTCATGGCAAAAGCAGCCACTCTGCTTTGGCTAAAAGGCATCCTTTCATAACAAACTAATATTTTAATTTTATGGTACCGTTTCTAAAACTACTTATGTGATTTGTGCCGAATTATAATTGCAACATATTTGCACTGTTTAGGTGCAGTGTTGACAGTTATATCAGTGTGCTATCATGGAAGAAATTGTTGGCTAATTGCTCATGAATTTGTTCAGAAGCACAGGCATATTTTGCAGCTATTGTTGAGCCCCACTCTCCTAGACTGTCTTCTTAGCAATTAACCCAATTAAGTGAATTTAAACTTAGGTCATGCAGGTTTATGAGTGCTAACAGTAATGTTTCTGACAGTGGAAAAGGCACCTGCTGTTATGCACCTATATTGTCCTGAGTTTCCATGGGATTTAGTTTGTTTCGAATTGGTTTCCCAAAACTAGGATGACAACTTCCTAAATTAAAAGGATCAACACCTGTAGCTCTCTAGGAGCCATACATTTCCAGGACAGTAAACAGAATGAATAACAGACCTTGAAATAAATTACTGAATTACTGAATTACTGAATTAGAGAACTGAGGAAGGGTAGGAAGGGGCGGCGGGGGTGTGGAGGGAAGAACAAGAAATTGGAGTGGATTTAATGACCAAGAGCAACGCTGTTTTATCCACAAATAAATCTTATGATCAGCATGTGGTCAGGAAGTTACACTTCACTTGAGCTGGAGAATATTAAGGATGCTTGATGCAGTCTCCAACTGTGCTGGAAACAGAGATGTGGTCCATGCAGATCAGAAGGTGGACATTCCTTTTTCCTCATTGCTGGGGACGTGCCATTTTGCCTTCATTACAAATGCATAGTGTATGCTTGGCCAACAAATACACTGAATCTAAATACTGAAAGTGACATCATCAGTATAGTTAGATCTATCCATATATCCTACGCTCCCCTGTTTGTCCTTGGATAGAGACTCTTAAATCAACTATCACATCTTTTTCTTACTAAGGACTACTCTTGAAGTGTTTCCTTGTATGGATGCAGTTCCCCTGGTATTGGAACTCTACTACTCATCTCAATTTGTCAACATGACTGTTTGTGTGATACGGATTTGAGTTTGTTGAATGCTTTGATACCACACTTCATTATTTACCATGAGTCTGTAAATCACTTTGGCAGTGTCACTGAGTAATTAAAGAGGTGGTTAGGTCAGAAGCACAAGTAGAACTCAAAAACTTTCTTTCTCAAAAACACTTCTTCCTTTTGAATCAGAAAACAAGTTCTCCTATTCACAGGAGGATTTGCCTTGGGAAAGATGAACTGCTAGTGTCATCTGTCAATCCACAATGAATCACTACAACTTTCTTCAGCTTCAGAACAAACTTCCAAAGAAAAATGTGATTAGCAGGTTGTTGGCACAGATAAATCCACACTCACTCAGGCTCAGGAATTTTGTCTGGAAATAGAGAAAATATTTCTCTGTCTCAGCCATTAACTTGAAGCAATCACAGATGGCCCATTATATTACATATGCATTTATAAGCCAACAAACCCAAAGAAACGCCTTCTGTAGAATAATATAGGGCCTAGTTACCAACAGAAGTTTTCCAGAGTGAATGAGGAGAAAATTAAACATATTGTTCTGAGGGATGGGAAAAAAATATGGATAAAATTAGATTTTAAAGACGTTCATATACATGTCACTTTTGCTAAATATCTGGCCAATTCATAAATACTTGGAATTTTTTTAAATTTGGTATGTTCTTCAAGTTAATCGTTATTATACACCTTTGTCTACTCTAGAAAACAAAGATGCTCTGAAACATATTACCTGACATAAATTTCCACTGCCATAGCCCACATCCACACTACTGCAACTGTATAGGACAGAGCCAAGCAGACATGAACTCTCTCCTGGGAAGTGGTTTTGGACCATATTAACTCCTGAACTACACTCAGGATTGTTTCTGAATGTCCCAGCAAGAAACGCTTCTAACAAGTTAGCAGGACAGGCAGCTGAACACAGCTCTCTTGATTAGCATAGATTAGCATAAGGCAAGTGCTCCTAAGATCATTTCCAGCAAGAGGTATGAAGACTGAGTATTGCTCTGACACATTTACATATTATGCAGAACCAGTATTCCAAAAATCCTGCAATTAACAGCTTGTGATTCTAACTGAGCATTGGTAGAACCTTGAGTCTAAATGTCTAGATATTTGTGAAACTTACTTTTTCTTCCATTTAACAACTCATCTTTGTCTTTGGTCTCAGACTTTTGTCTAATCTCATTGGTAATATTGAAATGCTCATCTTTTTGTGTTCATTAGACAAGCTGCACACATGATTTCAGATTAATAGCAAGTCTAACCACACAGAATTTAAGATGTTCTTCTTTACCTATAAAGCCCATTAAAATTTTTAACATTATCTCGATGTGATCTCAGCACACAGATGCTGACTTTGGCACCCACCTTGCCTCAGTACAGACACCACACCTGAAAATGGAGATGCTCTGGCTGACACTGCTGAGATTGCCTTAAAGTTATACAGCATCTGAAAACAATAAGCATGCAATTTTCATATGACACGCATACACGAATACACACATACGAGTGGCAACGTGAATTCTTAGCTCATATGAAACAGCAGCTAACATTTGAATTACTGACTTCAATGTCATTACAAATAATGAACATTGTCAACTAAGAACTATGTATCTGTATTTCATATCCAGATTTCTAGATGTATTTACAGATATAGCTACACATCTGGACCCCCACACTGAAGTCACTGAGCTCCGTGTACACTCCATTACCATATGTATTGTTCTCAAGATAAAAAAGAGCTTGTTGTCTAACCCAGACTACCTTCTCTGTAGGCATTAACTTCCATCCACATGGAATCACATCTTTAAAAGGGAATAAATTTTTAATTACAAAATGTCACTTCAAACACAACAGACAGTCCTTTTGGTCTTTCCACACTAAAATCCAAAAATAGGATGAATATTAGAACGAATAAGTATAGCAGGAATCAAGATATGTTTTCAGTTACCAGCAAAGCAAAATAAACTAATATCTTGAGATGATTCTTGAAGTAATTTCTTTCAACTTTCACCCGACTTATGCACCAAACCACAAAGACTCTCTCACTAGACTCTTGTTGGAGAGGGGTGCACAGGCTATGAGCTGGCACGGCCAATGGAAACACTGCAATCTTCAGTGTAAATCCAGACAACACTTAAATAAATAAATCCAATTATAAACAAAACTTAGATATGGCAAATAAGAATAGAAGTTGTCTTTTTATGCATTTTTTTCTTTCAGTGTAAGAGTACATTTACACTGCTATTGAAGAAAGTGAAAATCCTTGTGTCAGAATGAAATAAAAATATATTGTTAAAACCTTGCTCCACACAGAAAATGATCAGACTAAAATTATCTTTAGGAGGTTACATTTCATGTTAGTGACTCCACAGAAATGAAGACATTCAAAAGATCAGTAATTATGCTGGTAGTGGTCATGAAGTTATACAACATTAAAAAAACATTAAATTTGGTATAATACTTGTTTTTATTAAAGATAAACCAGTTGACATTAAGTTTAACATGACAACAAAAAAAAAAAGTTTCATTCTCTCTTGGATGGAGGAATTTGACATTCCAACACTGCATGGTGACTCATCTACCTGACCAGAATGCACTGGAATAATTCACCTCCCGTAACAACAAGGAGCATACTGAGGCAATTATGATCAATTTGACTGTAACTCCTGTCTTACAGATCCTCTGGAATATTCTTGAGAAGTCTTTTTTACCAGAAATGTCACAGGGGCAATGACAGGGGAAAAAAAAGTACAGTATTTGAAGCATTGATTACATTAAATTAAACTACAAAATGCACCTTATGCAACAGGAAAACAATGTGGCCTACTGAACTCATGAACAGCCAGCAGGACTGAAATCAAACCATTTATTTAAATAGATGGCTATTTGTCTGCATTAAAGGTTTGGCCCAAATCTAAGCTATAATGGAGCTGAAAGCACTAATGGTTACAGAATCAATGTTCCTCCTAAATGATAAGGCAGAGAAGGTTGCAGTACATTTACATGTAGCTGAGATATTAATCCATACAATCATGCAGTTCTCTGTTTCCATGGCAACCATTACAGAAGAGTTTTCACCCTGAAGGAATTTTTCTTTCATGGTACTAGTGGAAAGCTGATATTGGAACAGCATTGGTTATCTGTTGCTCAGAGCACAGGAAATTCAAGGATAGGTGTAACTACACTCTAACCTTGAGAGAGGCTGAGCCCACCGAGACCAGAGAGGAAAGTCAGGCAGATCTACATGCGCTGGAGTATCTAACGTCTCATTCCCTTTCACTCAATTCCATCCAAAAACCCCACAACTGAAAATAGGCGCACACAAGTTAAGATTCACTTCACCTGAATGAGACTATCATAATGAAAGGGAAACAAATTTGAAAGAATGGAAGTGATCCCACGTAAGAAACACTTGGTATCACATACGGGGAGAGTCCAGCCCCTCCTCCAGGGGCAGTCTGTGTTGTTCTGGCAGCCTGGTCACCCACCCCACAGGGGCTCCTGCCCACCCTGCTCGGGTGCCTCTTCCCTTGCAGTCCATCCAGCCAGCCTGCCTATGGATGGAACGGCTGGAAGGAGCCAAGGCGCAAAGTTTACATGACACATCTTGGGAATGACCCAAATAGCACACTATTATCACATAGGGTATTAAAAGAAACCAAAACACAACCATTTTTGCAAGGACATGCGTTATGGCACTTTTGAAGGAGTTGAGATTTCCACAAATATTAAAGAACTGTACTTTCAGGATGAAAAACTGTCCTTTAATGTTAGATTAAAGCAGCTTCCCAGGAATACGGTCTTTGCTCTATAGCAAAATGTAGATCCCACAGGCATCTTCCTTAAAAACAAAGCGCCTGGAGTGCCCTCCCCTGAAACACCTCCCAGATTTCATCTCATCTCTTGAAAGTCTTCTCATACCCTCCCATAGCCTAAATTACCAGCGGGGCAAGAGGTAGGTCCAAGCTATTTACTGATGCCTTACAGCCTATCGAAAGAGGTTGAATCTCGGGTTAAAAATTTCCTGAAGAAAACATGAAAAAATTAATTCATCGGATACTCTTCAAGAAAGGCCAGAAGACAGGACTACATACTAAAGCCAATTGTGATAGCTGTCTGTGGCAGAACAGCATTTAACAAACCACTGCAAAGCCTGCACTCTTCCATTTTTTGAGGCAGATCAACAGCTTTCATTATGAAACAGAAATCATGTAACTACAAATCATACATACGCTCAGACTGAAGAGGAAACGAAAATGTCAGTAACATGAGATTCTACCCCATGATCCCATTATTTTAATTTTAAAAAAGCAAATTATATTAAGGGATCATTTTCCACAACTATTCAAAACAGCAGGTCAGCTCAAGGCAAAGCATGGTATTATACTGACATGCTCAGAGTTTTATTTAGGAAGCATGTGTATTTTAATCTCTTGCCATTTCTGTGTGATAAAAAACCAAAGTTCTATCAATTTGTCTGCTGTAACCAGTACAGTAATACTGCAGTATGTGACTTCTAGCAACCAAAATAATTTCTAGCTTAAAAGTATGACAAAATAATGTTTTTATAACAAGCAAAAGTGGTAACTCAGACACACATATCCAAAAAATGTAAACAAATAAAGAAAACCAACTACAGGAATACAAAACAACAGTGCTTCCCCACTGTCTTATGGTACAGAACACATAAGTTATCTGTGTTTGCTTGCTCGTTATGCTGGAATGCAGGATACGAAGTATGGAAAAATCTTTTTAAAAACAAACAAACAAAAAAACCAAAAAAGCACAAAAAACAACCAATGAAACAAAAACAAACCAACCTCCAAAACAACAAAAAAATCTCCACACAACACCCTCCCACAAAAACCAAACTAATTTTTTTCCCCACTCAAACAAGCTTCCATTATTGTCTTTTAATTCTAAGATCACTTGGGATGTTTAGACAGAAAATTAGCTGGTAGAAGTTAGTTTATGTGGTGGGTTGACCCTGTCCCCTCCTCAGCTGGACAGGGGTGAGAAAACAGAATGCAAGCCTCATGGAACAAGGTCAGGGAGCAATCATTCACCAATTACTATCACAGGAACAACAGATTCAGCTTGGGGGAATCAGCTTAATTTATTACCAGTCAAATCAGAGATGGGTAATGAAGAGTCACTGATGGGCTTGGCCATGGCCAGTGGTGGGTCTGTCTTGGAGTCAGTTGCCATTGGCTCTGTTAGACATAGAGGAAGTTTCTGGTAGCTTCTCACAGAAACCACCCCTGTGGCTGCCCACTACTAAAACTTGGCCATGCAAACCCAGTACCTATTAGTAAATTCTCTCATGGCCAGATGACAATGTAATTTGTTGAAAATAATCTGTTTATCTGATATGACTGCTACCTGCATCAGCAGATAGAGAATGCCAAATCAAAATACTTAAGAGTTCAAGTTGTAATAACTGGAATGACTTAAATTTTGAAATCATTAATAATACATATTCACATTTCTCTAAAAAGAGCAAATGTATGATTACTATTTTTCGTACACCTAAAAATTTAGTAAGTGAAAGCGTATTTGTCAAATACTCCTTGATTATCTTTTCCTTACACTTTTGTCTTCCTAAATTAGAGTGAAACATTAAACTATCACTATGACAAAGATGAGAATAACTCATTATAAAATATTTTTTTTTGTCAACTAATTTTTATTAATGCTTTTCTAGACAATTTTATGGTACTTCTTGCTAAATTCTACAGGAACTCACAAACACAGTCCGTAAACAGAATTTAAGTTCTCCGTTCTCAGTAAGACAGAAATGTATTTCAAGGGAACTGAAACACCAAACCTATAGCCTTCCCATTTATTAAAAAAAACAAAGGTTGAATACATTTCCAAATCTTCCATACAAATACTCAAAAGGAAAGTAAAGTTTAAGTAAAATATTTTAATAACTCTACAAGGCATCTGTTTTGATTCAATGGGACTTGTTTTGTGCCTCAGGACTTCTAGACTGTTGGTTGTTCAGATAGCTCACTCAGATTTATTTGCATCAACAAATAAACAACAAATCTCTACCAGGGGATCATTTCAGCAGTCTGGGGAAGTTTTTTCTCTTTTGTAAGAGATATCTAAATGAGGTCTCTTAAGTTGTAGTAAGTTGTAAAAAGTGCCAGGTTTTTTAAGTGATTTCTAATGTATTTTTCCTAGAATTTACCAAGTCATTAAAAATGTGATCTCTATTGAAAAGCAAATTCTTCAGAAGCAAATAAACTGAAATCAATTTCACATCTACATAGCGGGGGAAAAAGTCAAAGGCAACCCTCACTTCTATTTGACTAGAAATTCAAGTTCAAATATCATCATCATCTCTTTTCTCATGAAATCCAATCATGGAAATACTTAATCAGTGACCTGTCAAACTCCTCCTCATGACAGTATCAGTATCAACAAATGATGCCCTGAGGTTTCAATATGCATTGACTTTTCTATTACTCCACTTAGTGATAAACCCAAAACCAGAATATAAACCATGACCTACTTCTTCCATTTTACAGATTTCATTTACTGCCTCTAGTGATAACCGGAAGACTACTCTCCAGGGGCTACATCAGCATCTGAATCCGGGAGTGAAAATGAACATAATCCCAAACTCTTAACAGTCAAAGCTGAAATTCAGTCCCCGAGAAAAGAACATCCTTGCACATACTGTACAGGACAACCATCTGTCTGAATACATTGACAGAATATTTTTGTCTAAACAGCTACCAAAATCCACAAACAGAACATAAAACTTGCTCAAAATTAAATATAATAAGCATTCTAAAAGTACCATGATGCAAAAAAACCCCATCCCAAAACAAAAAACCCCTGCAGCATTACTTACTAATTTAAACTGAAATAGATCATCTTGTCATCAGGCAATGAAACTCAGCAGATTTCTTCCTTCTTTGCATCTATGATAATTATTCAAACTTTGTTCTATTTTTTACTGTGCTTACACCTTTCGATAGCTTTAAGTACTGGGGAAAAAAAAGGGAAAAAATATTTGGTCTAAAATACAGCACATCAACAGAAACAGCATGCTCCATGCAAACACCTACAAGGGCATCACTTGGAATATCACTCATACAAGGACCAGAAACCCGTATCAAACGGGTTCACAGGAGATAAAACACTGTGTCTAGGAAGATAACAAATACAAGCACTGTCTTTAGGGGATTATGTAGTAAGACCCTGCATGTCCGTGAGCTAAACTAAGCTACGGAGGCAGCTGAAAGGAAATAAATGACACTGGCATATAGTTTAAGGGAACTTGCTATTAAAGGACCATTGAGATCTGCACTGTTCAGAGAGTAGTTGTGGGGTCAGTGTGTTCTTCCAGATTGTCCTGAAAGTGTTTTCTTTTCCTACAGCCAAGGACTCTGAGCTCTTCCAAATTAAAAGGTGTAATCAGGTACTTGCATTCAAATATGGAAAAAAAATTAACCTGCTTCACTTCAAGTAAAGGAGGCTGGCATTTTGAGAAAAGGAGGTTGCTGTCGTTTAGCTTATTCACATTAAAAAATAACAAATTAGACACTCAAAGGCAGGAAAAAACCAGCCTCTTGCAGGGTTGACAGAAGTTATTGCCACCTTCCTCTTCTACTGCTCCTTATATAAGTATTATATTGAATAACTGATCACTACAAGAGTGTCAGAAACCTTGTTGTAACCCACCACTTTTTAATAAACCCAAGATATAGTTAAGGGGATTAATTTTCAAGTAGGAGAAAACAACTTTTAAACTTTTCAGGAGCTCATCTATTAACAATATAAATTCTCTCTGCTTTTTCTCAAAATTTAATGTATTGCCTCTGTGGCAAACAGATTAAATCACCTGGGATATCATTCATTCCCTTGAACTATTCGCATATTTCAATATACAAATTAATCTAAAGATTGATGAAATATGTATTCAAACCAGTGTTGAAAATGCTTTACTTTTTGCACCCCAAACCCTACTCATTTATAAACAATAGATTCTATTCTGAATGAACAAATAAACTGAGTATGCAATCTGAAAATACAGCAACATATATCCCTTTATAAATTCAATTTTTGCATCTTTATGATGGCAAAAATGAGAACAAAATCTTTTAGATCCATAATTTATCTGAAAAGTTTTAAAAGAAAACAGAATGACTACACTAAAAGGAGGAATTCCATGATCAGCAAGTGAAGCTCAAAAATACTGCAAAACTATACAGAATTTAAGTATACCAAAACAAATCTCTCTTCCCTCCCTTCTCCCAGATATTCAACACTACTTTTACACATGAGTCAGTAAAAATGAGGGGAACACAGGTACTATCTGATATCTGCTATCCCTAACTATTTAGGGAACCGAGAACAAAGCAGCTATCACAAAATAACAATACCCTTTTTTTTTCCTTAATATCACAGTGGCTTCAGTTAAGCATTTTTCACAAGGGCCTTTTGGTAGCCTACTATTTCCATAAATACATCAGCAACAGAAAGAGGGCTAAAGAGATCTCCATCCTTTACTGGATGAGGGGGGGAAACAGTGACAAAGGATGAGGAAAAGGCTGAGTTACTTAATGCCCTCTCTGCTCAGTGTTCAGTAGTAAGAAGGCCAGTGGCATCCTGGCCTGTATCAGCAATAGTGTGGCCAGCAGGACCAGGGCAGGGATTGTCCCCCTGTACTCAGCCCTGGTGAGGCCACACCTCGAATCCTGTGTCCAGTTCTGGGCCCCTCACTACAAGAAGGACATTGAGGGGCTGGAGTGTATCCTGAGAAGGATGATGGAGCTGGTGAAGGGTCTGGAGCTCAAGTCTGATGAGGAGCAGCTCTGAGAGCTGGGGGTGTTTAGCCTGGAGAAGATTAAGCTCTGGGGAGACCTTATCCCTCTTTACAACCATCTGAGTACCTGCAACAAGGTGGGTGTCAAGTCTCTTCTTCCAGGTAACAAGCAATAGAACAAGAGGAGATGGCCTCATTCAGGATGTTTAGATGGGATATATGTCTTCAGCAAAAGAGTTGTCAAGCATTGGAGAGGATGTCCACGGAATTAACTGTGTCACCATCCCTGGAGGAATTTAAGATGTGTAGATGCAGCACTTAGGGAAATGGCATAGTGGTCAACTTGGTAGTGTTAGGTTTATAGTTGGACTAGATGATCTTAGAGGTCTTTTCCGACCTCAGCAATTCTGTGGTTCTAAAATAATAAACATGTCTATTTACTACAAACTGAAGTATTCAAATACTTATTAGTAACATGTCCACATTAACAGTGGTGACAAAGGCAAATTGTTTAGTTACATTAACATAATCACTCAGAACAAAAATAAAATAAGACACACACAAATGTTACGTCCCTGAGAGAATACAGCTTTTATTTAATTTTCATTAAATCTAATTGTCTGATTTACTTGCAGGTTCTTAAAAAATTATTGCTAGATTCAAAGATATTAATATGCCTGTCTTGGGGTAAACTGTATTTTAAACTGTATTTAAAAATACAGTCTAATTATTCCAAAAGAACCTGAATTAGATTCTTTTAAGAATTAATGGGATTCCCACTTCACTGTAGAGTTACAAAGTATGGAATGACTCCAGAATTATTGAGCTATTCATCACGTTAAACTGACAACCCCATATAGTGAAACCATCAAGTGGACACTCTGAAGCCAATATGCTCGAAGGTATATATCAGATCCAAATGAAATGTTCAGGTAATTAAGAATCTAGAAATTAAATTAAAACATTGCGCTATGTTTCAGTCTATATCTAAGGACATAATAAATACTAAGTACCCAGAGACACCAAAAAGCACAAACATAGCATATTTCTCTCATACAATGGTAAATCCAACTAGCTTGGTATCTCCTCCTAACACTCACAAGAAATTCAATATTTTTCAGAGGTGAAAAGCACAACCTAAATTTATCTGCATTCTGAAGTATTAGAGACGCCTTTACAACTCATCAGTAACGAAATGTATTACATCAGAAGCAGTATTTTAAAAATTCTTCTTCAAATATAGTAATTCCATTTGCAGTCAAATCAACATATGAAACAGAGCTAGTGAAATGGCTTTTGCGGTGTGATAAACAATTTCATCTTCGATCTACGTATCGATCTATGGAACGTGAGACTACTACATGAGAAAACTCAGAGATCATCTGATGGGATATGGCCATTACAAGTTCTGTATAATGTCAACAGTGCTTGCAAGAATCTACACTGATACCTAGAACGACCTCCCAGCAGCTAAGACAGTGGGGATCATCTCAGGAGAGGGTTCAGATATTGTTCAGGCACATAGAAATGCAATATATAGGAATAATTTTATGTAGTAAAAGTAGCTGATAGAACAATATTGAATAGAATTGACAGAACAGTAATTGTAATGCTCTTAACATTTACAGGTCAGATCTTTTCATCTTACTTGCAGTGAACAAATAGTACTTTGAAAGCTGTCTGATTAATAGCAGCTAAAAAACTGAATTAATCTACACTTTAGTGGACAAAATAAACTGGTAGGTAAATTACTTCTCATCTTCAAAGTTGTCTGCAGATAAAGCTCATTAAAATCAGTTTTATGCCAGTGCCACTTCCTTGATGTCAGCTAAACTATTCCCAATGCATAACTCCACATGTGTGATTAATGTCGCACCTAATAACCAGCTAGTAACAGTGAAAATCCATAAAGCTTTATTCTGTTTCTTTCTAGGAAGTACAAAACCTGCAGAGGGTGCAAGGTACCTTAAACTATGGTAAACCACTAGATTCAGCTTCTTTCCATTTTTAGCATCAACTGGAAAGTTTCACAGTAGCACAAGCTTCAATGGCAGAAATTCAAAATATAAAAGTTTGGTAAAAGGGAAAAAAATAATATTGGTTATTGAGAAAGGGGAAGGACGATTTCAAAATAAAGATGACTGCTTCTGCAGAAATAGTTCACTCAGTTATAATAAATATATTTGTGTTGGAATTGCATTAAAAAGTTAGATGAAATTGTCATGCAATGCATTTGATGTGACACATTTTTTAGTATTTTTATAATTGGAAAATGGAATTGAACTTTGTCGCAGTGTAACAAATAAAAAAACCTCCACAAAAGTAAATTAGAATACAAAAAGAAAATTCAAAATTCAAACTGATTACAGTTCAATTCCAAATATAACAAGAAGATTGTAAGAAAGTTGAGAAAAGTGTTTCACGGGTCAGTGATACACCATTGCAGTTTTTCAATAAAGTATCAGTTATACAAGGGTTGTGTTGTCATAAAAATCCTGTTGCTAGGAGTTTCTGTAAATGGACACAGTAGAAAAGAGCAAACCATATGTGCTGAGAAGGTGTAAAAGTCTACCAAACACTCACAGGATATGGAGATTTGTTGTCCTATTGCATTCTCAAGATGGTGCCTGAAGTGGCCACCTAAAAAAACAGAGACTAGACAAGAATAAGGGAATAAAGGTAGGTATTTATTTGAAAGGCCTTCAAAGGTACACCCTGGGGAGCCAGAGGCTACTGCCAGGATGGACCCCAAGACGGATGACAGGTCACGAGTTCTTCACACTTTTATAAGTTTGGTTCATTTGCACATCAGGGTTAATTCTCCAATTAATGCTTCAGTTAATGATGGAATGTCCCCAGGCTTGCCCCGCCTTTAGAGGCTTTTTGGTTTATACTTTTTGGGCCTAGGATGGTCTGGGTATCCTTGAAGAGCAGGCCTGGAGAGGCTTTGTTGTGTCTAACTAGCATGAGAGAGCAGAAATTAACAGGCTACAAGAAACTTCAGAGTTACACACTAAGCAGTACAGGATTTGAAAAATATAAAAGCTAAAACCTAAGGCATCAAAGACACGAAAGAAGACCCAGATCCTGCAGAGTGTG
>VZTI01001124.1:0-18922 GCA_013397865.1 Struthidea cinerea | reverse complement strand
GGTCGACAGCCAATTGAAGAGGACCCAGCAGTGTGCCCTGATGGTCAAGGAGGCCAACAGCATCCTGGCTTGTATCAAAAACAGTGTGGCCAGCAGGACCAGGGAAGTCATTCTTCCCCTGTACTCGGCACTGGTGAGGCCACACCTTGAGTGCTGTGTCCAGTTCTGGGCCCCTCAGTTCAGGAAGGACGTTGAGATGCTTGAACGTGTTCAAAGGAGGGCAACAAGGCTGGTGAGGGGCTTGGAACACAAGCCCTGTGAGGAACGACTGAGGGAGTTGGGGTTGTTTAGCCTGGAGAAAAGGAGACTCAGAGGTGACCTTATCACTCTCTATAACTTCCTGAAAGGTGGTTGTAGTCAGGTGGGGTTAGGTCTCTTTCTCCAGGCAGCAACTGACAGAATGAGAGGACACAGTCTCAAGCTGCACCAAGGGAAATATAGGTTGGATATTAGGAAAAGGTTTTTCATGGAAAGAGTGGTGAAGTACTGGAATTGACTGCCCAGTGAGGTGGTGGAATCACCATCCCTGGATGTGCTTAAAAAAAGATTGGATGTGGCACTCAGTGCCATGGTTTAGTTGAGGTGTTAGGGCATGGGTTGGACTCGATGATCTTAGAGGTCTCTTCCAACATGGTGATGCTGTGATTCTGTGAAATCATTGAACTGTGATCTCTTGTCCTCAAATCATTAAACTAGCTGGGCTACTCAGACTTTCACCTAACACAGACAGGTAAGTCATCAGTAGCACACAGTCGCCTTGTTTCACAGGCTCTTCTACCCAGCTGCCATGCGAGTGCCTGTGAGCTCTTATTAGTCCATGCTGAAGATATGTCAATGTTGACCGTATTTCCCAAGATAGAAATAGCCTCTGTTCCTGTTTCCACATTACAGATTCAGAAAACAGTAAGATGCTTTATGTTTGAGTTGTTGCAAACTGTTACCAGTAAACTGTTTCTTCCCACTTCTTCTGTATTCATACTTAAGAAATTAAGAAGCCTCCCCTTTGTATAATGGAAACAAAAAACAAGACTTGATGCACATTCGTATTTCTTCACATTGCTTCCCAAACATCAGAGACACTTGTATAAATTGGCCAAAGGTCTAAAACCATACTGATCAACAACTAAATCCCAAAAAAGAGGCATAAAGGTAAAAAACCCCTAAAACACCAAATATAAACCACAACACTGAACAATGACACATCAATTTTACATAAAATGTTTGCGAGTGTTAATCTGGTAAAATACCGAGTGGTGAGACATTCTCCAATACCTAAGTCTATGATTTACTTAAATATCATTTACTGAAATTATTAATTCAAACACATGGTCACCATAAATTTTAACTTCTGTTGTATCATTCCTTGCCTATTAGGCACTGGAATGATACAGTCATTCAGGACAGATACACAGTTCTAACCTAGAGTGTTACTGTGCTGAACTGCATGTACAAATTTCTTAAGCTTGCAGTGTTATGGAAGCCCAAAGAAACAGTTTCCTTCATTTTTATTTAATCAAAAGATCGCGTATTATAAGTAATTTTAAAAAATCCAAACTTTTTATAGCACCTGTGATTCATAACTGGCTATTTAAAAAATTGCAGCACAATATGAAGGATTTAAAACAAGAATGAGGAGACAGAAGGAAAAGATTGTTTCATTTATAAATGCTGTGCTTGAAATGTGGGGTTTGAGCTTGATCCTTTTATTCAAGGGTAGTGGTAGATCTTTCAGGAAAGTCTTGGTTTGCTTTTCGTATAAGTTGTATTGGAGGATGGTGAAGTTCGTACTGATGGTGAGCCATCTGCTGCTTAACATCTGGGAATTCTAAAACATCAAGACACTGCGGATACTGCAATATAAAATGACAGGTTAGTGACTAGAAAATCCCCATGGCTAACATCAGCAGAACACTGCTGTTTTCTCTGATAATCTGGGCTATTGCTGCCAAGCAGGGTACTCCCTCCCTGCCTGCCCCCTGCCCCAGCTTGCAGCAAAATGACAGAACAGATGTGCAAACTTTGCTGCAGATGTAGAGAATAAAATTCACAGAAGACTGCAAAGCCTTCACTGATGAAGCCCAGGGCTCCTGCTAATTAATTACCAGCTACAGCCTGAGAAGTTCCTCAGAGAGGGGCTTAGACTCATCTTTCCAATTAGAGGGTAACTGGTACGGCTTATTCTGCACTGCAACACTGAAGTATTATACTCCATAAAAATGATCAGCTGCAATGTGCCTCCACCTTCAGACTGACTGTCAGTAACCTAGCAAAGCTGATAGCATCTCTGTCCTCACCACTTTCCCATTTGTTATACTAAGAACTAAAACTAACATTTATAGTCTATGTAAAATAAGGGCAGTCAAAAAATGAAGTGTGTGCTGCGTCGTTAGAACCTGAGAACAAACCTCAGGTCCTGAAATTCTTCTGTTACTTGCTTTTTATATTCAGAGCAAGTAACACCTAAAATAACTGCTAGCAAATGACAATTAAAAGAAAACATGAATGTAATTCTCCAGCCTCTGTAAGTTATAAACATCTAGAACTTTCAAAAAGGGTCCCCACACATACTGAGATATACAAATGCATTTCCTACTTCTGCCAAGGACAATTTTCAGTTCCCATGGGGAATCTTGTCAAATGTCTCTATCAAAAAATATTTCCAGTTTCAATACCCTGGGAAAGTAGTCTGACCTGAACTTTCACAGTATTTGAGGAAAGCACACGACCTGAATTCTGAGTTTGCAATGTATATATATTCCAAGTACTTTCCCTTTTTAAAAGCTCTGAAGTTCAAGAAAGTATCCAGTGACTTTAGGACCAATTGGACTGGGACTCTGTTCCCTAACTCACAGGAGGAACAGGCTATTTCTGTGTTCCTGCTCCTCATCCTGAAATGTTTCTTGGAATATGATGTAGCTAACCCCTGGCACTCTACAGCTTGGCACTCCCATGCTCCCTTGGTTGTGTGCTTTTTTCCAATGGATACTGAGAAGAGACTTCCTCAATTGTGTAGTCTTTTCTCCCTTTGCCAACCAGTGTCTTTGCTCCAACTAGATTCTGAAAGTTCCTCTGCAAGGAAGTTTCTGTGCAAGGGCCCACTGCATTTCAAAATCTGAAGGTTTGCTGTCTTTATTACTCCAGCTGCAACACATGGGAAGACACTGGGAGGGATTAAGGGGCATGGTGGGCTGCCTTCCCCATTCTCTACCAGAAGTCAGACTTTGTCTTACCATACATCTCCTTTAGGTTATTTATACAGAACCTTTACAATGAAACAATGTTTACCTCTTTCCTGTCCTTAGAAGATCAAATCCTTCATTGATCTTTGTCCAAGGAAGTGTGTGAGTTATTAATGGATCCAGAACAAACTTTTTCTTCATGTAGTCAGCGACCAGTTTAGGAACTGCATCTTTACTCTTCCAGCCTGAAAAAAACCCCACAGACAATGCATAATGATATTGAATGCTTCTGAAAATGCATAAAAGCCAGGGCAGCTTAAATTTTTAGATAAACTTTCTATAGCGGAGTAACAGGATGAGATGTTGCAGCATGGCTTTACCTTTGTAACACAGGGTGCCAGCAGGAAACACATGGCACAAAGCGCAGCTACTCGACATATCACAAACCCAGCAGAAGACCAGTACAAATCTCAGTCTTTACAGAATCCAAACTTTCCCCCATATTAAATACTGTTTCACCTTAATCACATTTCATACAAAAGCCAGAGTGCTGACATCCATGTTGGTAAGTGGAAACTTGATTGTCTGCTCAAAATTGGGGAGTGGGTGGTGGATGTGTCTCTCTTCCTACAAGCACCACTAGATAAAGCTGTCATAAATAGTAGCATACCCTTCCAGAGGAAGCTGATTTGTTTCTGCTATTTTATTCAGGTGTCTTTTGAATTCATTGGAGGAACTGGTTACAAGTAAGAAAACCTGTTGTTGGAAGCAAGTTTTCTGTGGCCATCACCTTTGTGTTGAGTGAGCTAGGACTTGCTGAGTGTGGGACTGCTGGGAGAGCTCCAAAACGAGAAGGAATGGGAAGGGACTGTTGTCAGCTGGCCAGAGACTAAGCTGGAGTCTGATCTATGTGGAAATCAGCAGGGTATAACCCCTGATGTTCTTTACAGTCCTAACTCTCCATCTCTCCCGCTGTGTCTCCCTCTCTATTCCTCTCATTCTCCTTTTTGCACTTGCTCTTTTTCTCCCCTCCCTCTGTCCTCTCTCTCTTTTTATGATTTTCTCTTTTTCTCCCTTTATCTTCTATCCTTTATCTCCTCGTATCTCTCTCCTTACCTTTTTTCCTCCTCTTTATTTTTATCTCTCCTCCTCTTTCCCCTCCCCTACCCCTCCTTTGCTTTTTCTCTTCTTTTGCCTCTCTTCCTTTTTTCTCATTTTCCCCTCTTCTTTCCTTCCTATTTTTCTCTACTTCTGTCTTTTTGTCTTCCTTTCTCTTTGTCTCTTCTTCTCTTCCCTTTCTTCCCCCTCCCTCCCCTTCTGTTTTTCCCCTTCCTTCTCTTGCCATTAACTAACAGTTCCCATAATTAATTCCCTTTGAACTTCTTTGTCAGCAAAACAGCCATCAATATTATTTCCAATAAGACAGTGTAAGCAATGAATTTGATATATCCTATTTCAATCGAGATGATTTACAAATTTCCCAAGCCAGTTAAATCACATCTTTCCAAGTCCTTACCTCCAAAGACGGAGCCTTTCCAGGTGCGACCAGTGAAGAGGAGCATGGGATCAAAAGTGACGTTTTGTTTTGCAGGGGGCACTCCTACAATCACACTGACTCCGTAGTTATGCTGGCAACAGGCCAAGGCTGCAGTCTGCATTAGAAACGGAGGCACACCCCGAGTCAGGCAAGATTTGTCTTTGGGGCACAGAAGTTTGAACTCCATCTCCTCCTCTCAGGACTCTGCTTGCAATTCATTTTTTGTAACCACAAAATTCATTTTTTGAAACCACATCAAAAAATGTCCATTGTATCTGCTCACACCACTGTATCTGCCCTCACTAGTTAGGTATGTCCTGGCTTTGCTCTCCTCCCCCATTTTGTCTAAGCCATTACTGATAAGCCACTGTTGGAGAGCAGATAATGGGCTATGTGAGATGTAGCCACCCTGGTTAGGCCAGGGCACTACAGTGACGTTCCCTTGCCTAAATTTCTGAGCGTGCTTCTGTCCCTGCATCTCAGTGGCTAATAGCTGGACTTAACAGGTTTGAAGTTAGCTCAGTACTCTGCCAGTGGCTCCCAGCTCCTCCTCCTTGGTGCTTGGTGGCTTGGTGAAGAGAGTGCTAACGAGCTAATGCCTTGTGTCACCCCATCTTCTGGTTGCATACCATGGTATCCACACGCCCGATGACCTCAAAGGAATAGTCCACGCCCTGTCCAGTCATTTCCATCAACACCTTGTGGATGGGCTTATTGAAATCTTTAGGGTTGATGCAGTCGGTGGCTCCCAGCTCCTTGGCCTTGGCAAACTTGTCACTGTTGATGTCCACGGCAATGATGCGGGAAGCTCCAGCCACCTTGCAGCCTATGATAACAGAGAGGCCAACTCCTCCGAGGCCAAAGACGGCACAGGTGGAGCCTGGTTCCACCTGTAACAATAACCATGTAAACATGGCATATTGTTACAGGCTAGGGAAAGTACCGTACATTTCCTCATTATCAACATGATTTCACTTAAGCCACTTCTTGCAATTTAGAGATTACCTGCTGAGCAGGAATTTGCACATGCATACCTGCTAGTGCAGTAGCCAGCTACACTGTTATAATGCTACATGTGACTAAGAGAAATTTTCCCTAAAATACATTTCTGAGACCAGGTTTTCGTCATATGTCTCAGCTTCAGGTTTAGACACACCTTTTTTTTTAAATGATGTTTTATATTCCAGTGGTGGTAAGATCTGTAATGTCATTCCACTGTAGACAGTGCTAGCTCTAAAAGTCATGTTCATGAATTGCTACAAATTGAGTGTTGCATATATAGGCTTCTGTGTATTCCTAGACTTCAGTTACAATGAACTCTGTTGTAACATTTTTCTAGGGGTGGTAAGGCTATGAGGGAAAACTTTATAGATGTTAATAGGTAATTTTACTGGATTTTGAATTGAAGACTTCTAAGTACCCTAGAGACAATCTGAAGTAGGCAAAGAACTAGTATCTTCTTTCCACACTGAACTAGAGTCTATACTTCCTGGCTGCCATGCTGATGATCCACTTGCAGGCCACACAATCTTGAACAGACCCCATAAAATATCAGAAACACCCACCACAATATTTACCTTGGCGGTCTGCAGAGCAGCCCCATAACCAGTTGAAAATCCACAGCCAATTAGACAAACTTTGTCCAGAGGAGCAGCAGAATCGATTTTGGCCACAGCAGATTCATGCACTACTGTGTATTCAGTGAAAGTACTTGTACCAAGAAAATGGTGAATTGCTTTTCCTTTACAGGTGAATCTAGTGGTACCATCAGGCATGAATCCACTTCTTGTACCAAGGCTGTTTGAAAGATGACCAGAAATAATGGCAAGTGAAATTTGTTGTGTGTAATCAGTTTTGTATAAAGTAAAATCTAATTAGGGTTGTAAGTAATCCAGGAAAACTCACTCAGTTTCACTGCACAGGTTACCCTTGGTGTTTAAGCAACTCTTGCATTCCCCACACTGTGGAACAAAGAGTGGAATAACCTTGTCTCCTAGAAATAAAACAGTAATGACAGAGGATTAAAAAAGGCAAACAAGAAGCATGCAGGTAAAAACATGAAGCAAGAGTATTTAATCCCCAGGCAAATGTGCACTAGGAGTGCAGTGATGGTTTTATTTCCTTCCGCTGCAATGAACCATCTCTGTGTTTTATATAAAGGACATAATTAGGGCAAAATCATGACAAGTAATTCTGATATGCAAAATTCCTGGTGTCTTCCCACAGAACTGAGTCAGACCTATGTCAAAACCATGTTATCTATTGACACTTCTGAAGTACTTACTCAGCTGTTTATTGCATCTTCTGTGTAAAAAGAAGGTAGTCATACACCTTCTTTTAGTAAAGAAATTGAGATAAAAATTGACATCCACTAAAACAGCAGATTGCAGTGCCAAGATAACAGGGCTGTAAACTGTGCATACAAGAAAGGGGAATTAAGCATTAATTTGCTGGTCCTTTTGAGCATCTTTGCTATATAGCAGTCCTCTTACTGTTGCTCTGAGTAAAGGTAGGTAAAATATTTGTCTTAGAAGCGGTGGAACACACAAGCTAAGACAACATCTCTAATTCTCTAGCACAATTATATGATTAACAAAGTAGCACATAGCTTCCCAGTGCCATTTTTTACTCCTACGCCATTTCCACAGCAATGATATATGGTAAATACCTAATAATCTCTAAACAGGTATTTCCTAACGCAGATCAGTTTATGATTTGTCAGTTTTAAAATGTGGCTAATCCTTGACACATTGAAAGTCAAGGGAAATTTTTGAATTCCACTAAAAAATGAAAAATGCCTACAGAACATTAAATGCCCCCACTACCTCAACCCTGAGTTAACATAGAACTGTGACATAGTAATCATTTTGCTCAGGAAACACTGTACAAGTTGAAGCCTTTTTTCAGAACTTTGAGGTGTAAATTAAGCAACATCTGAGAAATGTGATTTTGTGCATGTATGTGTTCAGTCCTGCTGTTTCAGCTCACCTGGAAACACGGGGCAGCTAGAACTAGACAACAGAGAGATTTATGAATCCAGACATAAGAGAAAAAGCAACTAGAGCTATCACTGAAATCTGCAATATGCATTTTGTTTGGAGTTAAAGCAGAAATCGGTAATAAAAATTTTTCTTATACATACCAATCTGCTTTGGACAGACTTCATACTTGTCAGTATGGACAAAGACACTGGAAGTACAGAGATGTTAAAAGTGAACTACTCAGGTATCGTAACAAACTGCCTGGAAATTGAGAGATTCTGTGTAGATTTTTTTCACTGCATTTTTTCTCTTAATAATTTAGCCCTTGTTAGAATTTTTTCAGTCCTATAAAAGTGTACAGGAATCCCATCTCATCTTGTAGCAGTTGGCTGAAAATTGTCATCTTTCACTGACTATCTACGCATTGTGGTTCAAAGAGAACGTAGGGAGAGGAGCAGCTGGTCCACATGAGCATCCTCAGAGCAACTCAGCCCTCAGGGAGCAGTGCTTCCTCACCTGCACTGTTGCTGCCCACATGCAAAGCCTGCAGCAGGGTGAGCACCTCTGCTTTGCCCTGATGCTTTTAAAGTGAAGTAAGACCTAAGTTCTGGCCTGCTGAAGTCAGTGAATTATTCAGGTGCTAGGAGAATTAAAAGAAGGTGCTTTATTGTGTAGCGCTTTGCTTTTCCTTATTCTTGAGAAAGGTGAGCTGTAGAAACTGTGTTCAGAGAACCTGCAGCTAATACCTGATTTCACATGAACAGCAAAGACTCTATGTTCTTAGTCCCATGACAGGAAAAGCACTATGTATGTGGAAAGCAAGCTGCAGATGTTTTTGCCAAAACCAAAAGAAATTGAGTAGAAAATCTGAAAGTAAATCAATATTGGGAACACAGAAAGGTGTAAACAGCAGGTTTATATCCTTTGAGGTTTCCTTGAAAAAACTGAGGTATTTTCCTGTGCAATAAAAATATTCATGAATGTAATAATTTTTGACTTAAGGAGGAGTCTGGAAACTCAGCACAGGGTTTGTTTCCAGTGCTGTTTCATACCTGGTTTGATCAAAGTCACTCCCTGCCCAACACTCTCCACAATACCAGCTGCTTCATGTCCAAGAATTATTGGAAAAGGCATAACCAGTGCACCAGTTATCACATGGTCATCAGAGCGACAGATTCCAGTGGCCACAATCTGATTTACAGGAAAGACAAGAATATTTCTGCATTTAACTATGTCATGTCATATGCAGAAGTGAAATTATATTCTACATTTGGAGAAGCCACTTGCTCCCCTCCAAAATCCAATATGCAATATAATATCCAATAAATCTACAGGTAAAACAGATTTGGTTGTGTGATTTAAGGCTTTCATGCTATGTATTAGTCTTTAATCTACAGGGAAAAGCTCCTTTGTGAATGTTTGCTATGCAGTACTGAGCTCTATAGGGAGTCTGATGGATTTTCTGTAGAACCAATGTTCTAGCAATACAATTGTATAGGGAGAACAGAGTAAATTAAATTATTCCTAATATTTATATATAAATACATAAAAAGAAAAGTGTTTAATACTATATAAATGTAAAATTATGTGAATACAAATTAATAATCACATATTATTTATAAACATAGAAATATTCTGTATATTTTATATTTATTATATTTAGATTATATGCCAATATGTCATAGATATTGTATATAAATTATGTATTTTACAGTGATTTGATATTCTAAATAATTACATAATTCTATTATTGTATTGTGTATATATTTTAAATATTTGTATATGTTACATAAAAAAATTTAGGCTACACGTAGTATTTTAGATGATATTATGCCTTTTCTTGCAGCTAGAACAGCAGTACTTCTTTTGAAACACACAGGTATGTATTTACCTGTATTTACTTTTATTCTGACAAATGGATTTGTCAACCCCATGAGAGGGTATTCCTCCCATGTATAACACTTGAAACTGCTAAAAAGTGAAGACAGCTGCTGAATTCCACTGAGGCCAATCTCCAGGTAAAAGATGAAGCTCCTAGCCCTACTGAGCTGTTTCCTAGCACAGGTTCAAACAAAGTAAAGAAATTTTCTTGCTCCACACTACAGGAAATTCTGATTTTTGCCTTGTACTGTAATTTTTTCAGACTGTTAGAAAAACAGTCAGTTAGATGTCAGTTAATATAAAATCCAACACTGAAAACTTTTTTTTTTTAAAAAGAACCTCATTATCAAATTTAGGACTTTAAACATGTTACATAGGAGCTCCCTGACTAGTAACTACTTACTAGCAGAATGTTTTCTGACTGGGTCTTAAAAATTTATAGAACTAATTCTGATTTAAAGCAGGATAGAATGCAAGTCATAGGAGTTGTTTTAAATTTTATTTTTAGTACCTTTATGCGAACTTCATGTTCTTTTGGTGGGGCAACTTCCACTTCCTCAATACTGAATGGTTTATTGGCTTCCCACAGCACTGCTGCCTTGCATTTAATAACCTGCAAACAGAGCAAAGAAAACGGGAATGGCACTTGCATTTTCAAGTCATCACACAGACAGATTCTTCTGTTTCTGCACGTGAAGCTCCTGCTCATATTTGTGGAGAAGAGAGGGAAAACTACAGGGAAAAAACCCCAAGCAAAACAACCAAAAAGTCAACACCAAAGGTCAGTGTAAGCCTATTTTTTTCCCCCACCAAGATCATGTCTGACTTTGCTCATATTTCTGTCACATCAAGTTTTCAGCTGCATGTGTAATAGTCTCCTAGGATAACAGGATACCTTACCCATTCTCATTGCTCCTTTGCTAACTTGCTTGGTGGATTTCTTTTGCTGCGTTGGATTACTTGTCTATATTTGTATCTCCTTAAAGATGGCACACTAAATGATGTCACTTCTCAGGCTGTGATAAAGTCTCTATTGCCTAGAACTGCCTGTGTTGGGAACTGAAATTGCTAAAAATGGAATTCAGAGCCTAGTACAGATTTATGAACATTCTAGTAGAGCCCAAGTTCAGCCATGAGGTGATGGCTGAAAGGACACCTGTGCAAACTGATATACCACTCCACAGAGGTAATCTTAAACAGTCCCTTTAGTGCATATTATCCATGCTAAGGTACCCTCCTTCTCAGAAGGGATGTTTAACTCAGGTGGGGTTACTACCCAACTATACAAGACAGCTTTTTTGTTTGTTTGTTAGACTAAAGTTTGTCCATTAACTCTTCAGGCTTTGTCCTGGTACTAACAGGCTTTAGGGCTCCTCTGGCCACTGAGAGAAAAATGCCCTCAGAAAAGAGAGGAGCATTGTCCACACCTCATCCCAGGCTCTCAAACAGGTTTCCTCCCTGCAAGCTCAATCCTAGTGTATTCAAAAGCAGTGGGACCTCTCTGTCCCCATAATTGCTGTTCTTCCATGGAGGTGTTTAAAGATCTCATCCTAGTTCTTTAAACAGCCCCAGGCCCTGAAATACGATTTTCCTGGGTGACACACTATTAAGTCCTCAGTCACTCTGTTAAGTCTATTGACTGCAAGTGTTCAGGTGGCATTATCTTGGGAAGGAAATGGAGGGGAATCAAGTCCATGATGCAAGAAGTTTAGCACATGCATATTTATCCTGTGTGACTGGGACAAATTAACATCAGTGTGCTGCAAAATTCGCAGGGGAAAACAACAAACAAATCTTTAGTAGCAAAGCTTTTGAAGTAGTAGAAATAATGTCTGATTATCCACAAACTGAAAACTGGTAACAAAGGAAATAATTACTAGGAAACACTAAACATATGAAATAAAATAGTGGACTTTCAGCATCTAGACACAGATTGGGATGGGCACAATGCTTTTGTCCTGGGGTGACTGTATGATACTGTATTCCGTATCATCTGCCCTATGCCAGACATGAATCCTGTACCTTCCTGTGTCTTTAAGCTGTTTCTCAGGAGAGGGGTGAGAGAAGCAAGGTGAATTTTTCAGAGCGGTTTGTGCTCAAGGACACACACACTCCCCTGCATTCCTGCTGCTACAGAACCAAGGAAAGCACCTTCCTGCTTTTTTCCCAGCTCTTGGCTCCTTTTCGTGGAAGAGAGATGGAGAGTTAAAACTCTGCTTTTTAGCTAGCCTGCTAGCTGAGGCAAGAACTTTTCTTGGGACTGTTCTGCTCCGGTCTGGAACAACATCACGGGGAGGCCCCATACCGTGGCCCAGAGGGGCCCATGCTGAACCCCAGCTCCGGAGAGGGCAGAGCCACATCCACAGAAAGGACTCTGAAATCTACCCAGATTTCTCCTCCACAGTGAGAGGTTTTATTATTTAACATTATTCATTCTTTTCCGTGCCTGCGTGCACCCTGCTTGCTAAATAAATAGGTTTTTTTTAACTTTCCTCCAAGGAATTTTTTTTTCCTGAACCTGATGAGGGAGGGGCTGCTGAAATCTGCCTTTTATTAGAGGATACGTTCATTTTGGATGTTTTCCTCCAAATTTGTCTCAAACTGGGACAGCTTTGAAAAAACTGCCTCAAGAGATATTTGCACTAAATTAAAATTTAATGTTTAGATGCAAGTGTGATTTGTGAAAAATTCACAAGTGTGGTCAAAGGTCACATTTCAAAGGGCACCATTTCCCAGGACACTTACTTTAAAAAAAAAAAGGCAGTTTATTTATATTGTATCCCACATAGCACAGTGATGATTTAATGACTTGCACATGCAAAGCACATGTAGTGTTTCGAAGAACAAAGGTGGCCAAAAAGGTGGATTGTTGAGAATAAACAAATCTCTCCTAGAATTCGACATTAGTTGACTATGTATTGTTCTGACTGTTTAGTCCCTGTGAGCTTTTACAGATTGCAACAGGATCCCACAGATGCAGCAACAGCACACTATCACCCACTTCATCTGCTAAAACAAGCACTGGCTTAACAGTTTTTTTACTCTGCTGGTGTGTTCTACCAGCCATGCAAGTTACTGTGGTGGAGGAGGGCAGGAGTAGAAACACACCCTTGTACAGGACACAAGGACTATGCTGCTTGGTTACATAAATTGCACTATAACACCCATGTTGTTCCAAGATAAACACAGTGAAATCAAGGCAGTTAAGTTACATCACAGCACTTCATTTACCATGCTCCGTTCAATGCTGAGTAGAGGACTGAACTTGGCGAATTTACCTACAAGTGAGCTACAATTAATTTTGCACTTGCAGTCACTCAGAGTTAAGGAGAGCATGTTTTTTCCTGTCTGTTGTTCTGTTTGGTTTTACAACAGTGAAGACAGCTGGCAGTAACAGCAAATGATCCTGGTACTTTCTTAAGGCACATTCTGGCAAGGTACATGCTTTCAGTTGTTTTCTGTTTCTAGTTTCTTGTCCCTTAACCCCTCTTGCAGGTCCCTGGGCATACGTTAGCATCTCGCCAGTAGTGCAAGAAAGAACATGTATTGGTATTTACCTCCATCTCTCTTGTCATCTAATGTCTAGCAAAGATGTAACTACTGACTTCAATCCCAGCTCAGTATCGCATTGCATGCGAAATTTACTTCTGGTCTTCATTAACTAAAGTTTCAGACTTGTTATACACATATTCAAATTTAACGACTGTCCTAACGTCAGCACAGTTCACCCCAAAATTTAACGTAATATTAGCTATGTCTTTTTTTTTAGAAAAATGAGCTGATATGAATTATAAATAAACTAAAAATAGTTTAAACTACTGTAGGATCTCAGAATGGAGACTGGTAGAGCAGATAAATACATGGATCTAAACACTTAGTACATTCTCTCATATTTTAAACTATCCAATCAGAGATTAAAAATAGTTTGCTAACCCAGAGGAGATGTTATTCTTATTCTGGTGCTGTTATCTTGTCTTGCTTCAAATAAACTATTGCCTTGAAGCGTTAACAACCATTTCCTAGGAAAGTACAGCAGCCTGCAAATAAAGGCAGCTCTTCTGTACCAGCTTCACCCTAAACTCTAATCTGTGCTATACCACTAGGATTTATTCTTTTCCCCGCAAAGAATTCACATTTAAAAATGCATTACTCAGCTGCAGCAAAGAAACTTTCCTAATACAAGCTGTTGCTTACTTTGCCTGCTGTGCTCATGTTGACTGGTGTGCCTGTTTCGAATCTTGCCACTGCTGGTTTCTTGCACCAAGAACTCAGGCAGCCCCAGAGCAGCTGGGTTGCTGGTACCACAAGTCCTCTCCAACACGCTGGAAGCTGGTTGTGTGAAGCGCTCCTGCAAGTGGACTGCTCTGATCTTTTAGCCAAGCCTCCCAGCTCAAGAGTCCCACCCCTTAATCAGAAAAAGTGCTAGAATCAGAGTAAACCACTCATCTGATGAAACCTCACTCTTTCAGTGCTTCTGTCTCCTTGATTCCTTTGTCATGCTCTTTCCTACCCTTTTTTGCAGCCCACCTGTGGTTGCCCTCAATATCATGGGACAAAAGCAACAGCCTTGGCTGGAAGCTATTTCCCTTCTTCCACCTCCCTGGGAGCTGCTTTCCAAACCCACTGTTCTCAGTGGCACTGTTGGTGCAAAGAGGAAAGGGGAGCGTGGTTCTTGAATTCACAGCAGCAGGGACACAGTGAGAACATGAAGGCTTTGCTGATGAGCTCTGGTGACACTTGTAACAGCCCAGCTCTCATATTAAAGCATGGCATTGTGCAAGCTGCTTCAGAAACATACACTGGCTGTGCGGCTGCAGCTGTACCTGCTCCTGAGTTCTTGGTTTTACAGTCCAGCTACTCATTAATCTGTTGGAATGGCTGTCACTTCACTGTGTCCAAGGACAATGTGCCAATCACGCTGATGGGAAAACAAAAATCAGTAAGTCAGAAGTGCTGCAACAGAATGTGTTTCTCACCATGTGCAGCACCCTGCTTGATCTGTGAGTGCCTGACCCATTGGTTTCATCAACACTTGCAAGTACAGCCCCCATCACTGCTCACATGCCCACACATTTGCCCTCTCCTGGCACTACATGCTGGTGCAAGGGATTGAGTGGAGGTCAGCACTGCCTTTCCTGGGGACTTCAAGCCTCATCTATTTTTATATTACGCCCAGCATTCTGAAATCAAGATTTTTCCTTCAGAAACAAGTAAAAAAGAGATAAAATGCTGCATATAATCTGACTGGTAATTACTAAGTGTAGCACTTTTTCATGTTTACCTTTATGACTGTAATTAATTCCAGAAGAAATTCTTCTCTTCCCTAGTCATGCCGACTGGACTATTTCTGATCCAGGCCAGGATGCCACTGGCCTTCTTGGCCACCTGAGCATGCGCTGGCTCATGTCCAGCCACTGTCAGCCAGCACCCCCAGGTCCTTTTCCTCCAGGCAGCTTTTCCTGTAGTGCTGCATGGGGTTGTTACCAAGGGCAGGACTTGGCACCTGGCCTTGTTGAACTTCTGTGCTGGTTTTGGTTGGGGCAGAGTTAGCTTTCTTCACAGTTGCTGGTTTGAGACTGGATTTTAGATTTGTGCTGAACACAGGACTGATAATGTAGGGATGTTTTTGTTATTGCTGAGCATGGTTTACAGAGCCAACACCTTTTCTGCATTTCATATGGCCACACTGGTGAGGAAATTGGGAGGTTGGGAGGAGACACAGCCCAGACAGGTGACCCAAACTGAACAAAGCGCTATCCCAGACCACATGACATCATGCTCAGCATATGAAGTGGGGGAAGAAGGAGGAAGGCATGGACATTTGGAGTGATGGCATTTGTCTTCCCAAGTCACCATTACACATGATGGGGCCCTGCTCCTGTTAATGTACTTATAGAAACATTTTTTTATTTTTTAATGGCAGTAACCAGATTAAGTTCTACTTGGGCTTTGGCCCTTATAATTTTCTCCCTGCAAAAACTCAAAATATCCTTGTAATCCTCCTGAGCTCCCAGCCCTTTCTTCCAAAGGTCATAAACTCTCCCTTTTCTCCTGAGTTCCAGCCAAAGCTCTCTATTCCTCTCAGGAGGTAAGACCTAGTGATTTGCACTTCCTAGAATAACTTCTATCAGAATGAAGTATTTCTAGTCCACTCTATTCCTTGATATTTATCTTTTTCCTTTCTTCCCTTCTTTTGTACTTGATGATTTTAGAGGTCTTTTCCAACCTTAATGATTCTATGATTCTTCTAAAGTTCCCATCCCTTTCCTTAGTGGTTTGTTTCTCATATCCCTTTATGTTTCCTTTCCCCTCAAAACTTTCTGCATATCTTTAGCTATATGCATATCAAGGCCATAACTTTTTCCTTTTTTTTTTTTTTCAGAAAATGGAGCTGAGGCTATCTGGAAACCATGTCCTTTGGCCCAAGTAAGTGCCTCCAACTGAGAACACTGGATCAGACAGTGGATCCTGTCTGCAGCCTGTGCAGGGATAGGTGTCATGGTCTTTAGGCAGAAGGTGACAACAAAAGAGACTGCACATGGTTCCAGTGAAGCACAAGTGGACTTGCATAACCAGGTTGCAGAAGCTGCTTTATTTGCCTTGCTCTGCCAGATTCCTAAAGATAAGTGAGGGTGAGGCTTCAGCTCAGGGCATACAGTGGCCCTGGCATGCAGGGAAACCACAGTGCCGCCCCTTTACAACTTGCTTGCACAGGCCCCCTGGCTCAACCCTTTGCCAGAAAATACTTAGCTGATCCCTAGACCTCTCCACTTTTAGGACTGTTCACTATGAAAAGAATTTTTCTTCATGTTTATCTACATGTTGCATTTCTTTTTATGCAATTAAAATTTCTTCTTTCTGGTGACCAGTGACATGACCCAAGGCGATGGCGTGAAGGTGTGTCAGGGGAGGTTTAGGTTGGGTATTAGGAGAAGGTTTTTCACCCAAAGGGTGTTGAGCACTGGCACAGACTCCACGGGGCAGTCGTCACAGCACCATCCTGGGAGAGTTCAAGGGTTTGGACAACGCTCTTAGGCACAGGGTGTGACTCTTGGGGCTGCTCTGTGCAGGGCCAGGAGTTGGACTTTGATGCAGGTCCCTTCCAACTCAGGATAGCCTGTAATTTTATGGAAATATGATACATAATTCCTTTATAGTTTTTTTAATCTCACTTTATCCAGCTGAACATGATGCATTAATATCCTCTACCCAGTGATTTATTAACCTCAGCAGATTCCAGTGAAATGTGTGTCAGAGACTGAAGACAAAGAACATGTGTTGGAGGTGTTCCTGGCTGGTGAGCTTGCACACAAAAGAAGTTAGAAGCAGTGGGCAAAGGCCTGTTCTTGCAACTCCAGGTTATCTTCACTTGGGAACTGTAACTTGGGCAAATGTTATGAATCATTGGCCACACTCAGCAGACTGTAGCCATAGCTACAGTTTCTGACTACAGGACATTTGTAGTGGAAAGTGGCTCTTTACTGCCACTTCACAGGCAGCATAGCCTCCTTACTCCTCCCAGGGCTGAGCAGCCTTGCATTGCTTGCTTTCCTGAAGCAATGCATGATGTTGGCTCCAGGTGAAGAGAGCTAGTGCTTTCTACAATAGCTTTCTTTTAATGGAAAATAAGTTCTGCACTGGACCTGGCTCTATTTAACAGGAGACTATTTTAATCACAGCTCGAGTGACCTAACTCTTTAGAGAAAAAAAAAGCTTTTAAGGGCAGTTATGCATCACAGATCTTACTGACAATTATACATTCTGTCCAACAAATAATAAAATGCATACTAGCTTTAGCTAAAACTTTAGCATTTTAAAAAATAGGTTACTTTTTCCTTATCTACCATGTTGATTTTTAAGCTCAGCAAGGTGCATTTCTTCCTTTCAGACAGCGACTTAGCTGTTAAGATAAATAAGCCTTCTGGAGGGTGTTTAAATTGAAAATCCAGCATTTCTTCCTACTGTGTGATAGCAGTTTCCAACTTATGCTTTTATGAGTCACTTCTGAAGAAGTTGGTAACCCAAAAGCTCTGGGACAGACATGTTAGTAGAAGATAGGAATAAAAAGGCAACATTTCTGAAGTCCCACCCTACTCAGTATAGAAGCTGTGACTGCTCCAAACCCTTTGTATTTTTCCACCTGCACATTTAAGGATGTCCAAACGATTAGGTACACAAAACACAAAACCCTGCAAGTGCTCATTAGTATTGAAGGACAGAGATTGAGCAGCAGGTAAGATTCAGAACTAGCTGGCAGAGCAGGTTATGCCCTTCAAAAAGCTTAGGGATCATATCTGAAGATTATACAAATGTGCGTGACAAGGCAATGGAGCTGAATTAAGTACATATGGGATGACATCCACTTTTGTGAGAACGTGAACAAAGACATCCAGAAATAAACACCTTTCCAAAATACACAGGAAATAACTGCTCACAGGACAATGCCTTACTCATTTTAGTAAGCTGAAGAAAAGACAAAGGTGGAAGGTGCAAATTAGCAAAACAGTAGTTGGAAAAGTTTGTGGGTTTAGAGAAAGTATTAGAAGAATTTGAAGGGGAAAATAAGCTCCAAGGAGAGTACTCAATCAAGTATGAACACCCCTTTTTTAAATAATGCCTTTTCTTCCTTTTAGGTCTCTGAAAATATCACAGCCAAATGTGGGGATTGAAGAGGCATGGACTCTGCTGGATGTAGCAAGCAAAGCCAGTTTATTGTACAAGTTACCAGCATTTTATAGTTTACTACTTCTGGGCAAATCCATAGGCTCAAACCCCCCGGCTCCATTCCCCTAGCAACACTATCAAGTCCTTGCAGATTCCCTTGTGACAGCGGTGTCCTGGCTAATCATCCTTTTGCACCAGAGGCTCAGGTTGTGGCGTCCTGTTTGTTCCGTGTTTGCCTCTTGTTCTTGCCTTGGGCTTTGTTTTGTCTCTGCTTCTTGTTCTTGCCTTGAGTTTTTATCTGTCCCGTGGCTTTTGTGGCGCCAAAGCTAGAAGGTCTGCACAGCTACCAGCTTTCATTGCTCTCTGGCTCCTGTCAATTCCCCCTCTCTGTTCAACAATATTATTTGCTTTATTGATTTATTAATCAATCTCTGAATACATTGAATCAAGCAAGGCAAGCATATCACTATGATTAACAGCACCCCTAATATAAATATTCCCATCTTAACTAAATTTTTGATCCATCCAGTGATGCCCCAGTCTCCAAAAAGGCTATTAAACCAATCAGCACTATCGTCTACTTTTAATTTGGCTACACTATCTTATAAAGCTTTAATACTCGTGTGAATAGATTGTGAGTGATCAGAAAGGTTCATACAGCACATTCCATCAAAATCTTC
>VZTI01001123.1:336890-375103 GCA_013397865.1 Struthidea cinerea | reverse complement strand
CCACTGCATGGCTGGCCCTGGCCATGTGGTGCTTGCCAGCACTGCATGGGTGGCTCCAGCCTCAGGAGGGCCCTGGCCGTGCAGTGCAGGCTTCGAGAGAGCCCTGGCTGCGTGGTCCCAGCCTTGGGAGAGCCCCAGTTGTGTGGTCCCGGCCTCAGGAAGACNTGCTGCTGGCCATGTGGTCTCTGCCGCCACTGCATGGCTGGCCCTGGCCATGTGGTGCTTGCCAGCACTGCATGGGTGGCTCCAGCCTCAGGAGGGCCCTGGCCGTGCAGTGCAGGCTTCGAGAGAGCCCTGGCTGCGTGGTCCCAGCCTTGGGAGAGCCCCAGTTGTGTGGTCCCGGCCTCAGGAAGACCCTGGCCACGTGGTCCCCAGCAGTCCCGGCCTTGGGAAGACCCCAGTCACGCGGTCCCTGGTGGCCCCCGCTGGGATGGGTCCCAGTAGCTGCCTCACCACCCCTTGGGAGAAGAAGACAGAGAACTTCCCACGGTTTTTACTTTCTTAAATATGCAATCACAGAGGCATTACCAACTTCTCTAATTGGGACAGTAACGTGCCCATTTTCAGAGCCTTCAGTGATTGGCTCTGTGCCAGACATAGAAGTTTCGAGCAGCTTTTCTCCTGCCCCCACCAAAAACCAGGCTGTGTTAAACCAACACAAATAGTTTCCCATTCTGTGAAAGACTTTCTTATTTTAATGGTGTTTCACCTGAATGTTTTCTTTACTCTGAAGTAGAGAGACTGTAAAAGAGAGGCAGGTGAAACATATTTAGCTAACTATCATAATCTTAAAAAGCTCTAGAAAACCTCTATATCTGATCTTTTCCTCAGAACTGATTCAGTTCCCTGAGAGAGAAAACATGCCTATATCTGTTATTAATTGAGAGTTTGAGAAATAAAAGTCCTGATGAAAAATCTCATAAATTGAAAGGGTAGCACCTTCTGTTGGTGTAGATAGAATTAGAAGACATGTCTGTCCAGGCACATGGATCTAAAACCTTCACTGTAGTTCCAAAGGTTTGTTAGTACTACTGTCATAGAACTGCAGAAGGACTGAATTCAGAAGGGACATCTTGAGGTTCCCTAGTCTATAAATCTCTGTCAAGTAGAGTAACTTGGAGTAAGTTACATAGGACCCCATCCAGTTGGATTTTGAGTATCTCAAAGGATTGAGTCTGGGCAACCTGTGTCAGACTTTAACTATCTTCACAGTAAAAAATATTTTCTGATGGAATTTAGTATTTTAATTTGTGCTTATGATCACTTGTCCTGTCAGTGGGAATCACTGAGTAGAGCTTGGCTCTGTCCTCTCTGCACTCTCATATCATGTACTTACGTACTCTGATGAGATATCCTTGAGACTTTTACAGCTGAAGAGGCCACCTCTCTCACCCTCTTCTTGTAGGAAAGACGCTGCAGTCCCTTCATCATCTTTTTGTCCCTCTGTAGAACTGCCTTCAATCTGCTCATGCTTCTTTTTTTTGGGGGGAGCCCAGAACTGGGCTGAGCCTTGATATGTCTCATCAGTGCTGAGTAGAGGGAAAGGATCATGTCCCTCGACCTGCATGCAATGTTCTTCCCAGAAGTGGCTGACATTTTTTGCTTCAAGTTGTTGGTTCATAGCCAATTTGGTGTCCACAAGACCACTAGTCCCTTCTCTGCAGAGCTGGTTTTTAGCCAGTTGAGCACCAGCATGTACCTGGCTCCTGATGTTTTTTCTCCCCAGTTAGGACTTTGCACTTTGTTTGTTGAACTTCATGAGGTTCCTGTGACTCAGTTTCTCCAGCCTGTCCAGGACCTTCTGGCATGTCATCCTCTCCTCACAGCTTTGTACCGTCTGCAGACTTGGTGAGGGTGCACTGTGTACCAGTGTCCCAGTCATTCATGAGAGTTTTCAATAGTAATGGCTCCAGTATGAGCCCATAGAGTCCACCACCAGGAAATGACCTACAAGTGGACTTTGCGCCACTGATCACAGCCCTCAAGCTAGAATGGGAGAGACAGCTACGCAGGCAAATCCTCCTGATGGAAGTTACATGTCAAACCTGTGGTGCAGTGGAAAAGGCAAAATGGTTCATGCGCTGGTACAGTCTGCAATTTTTTACCACATGAACTAAAGGATGCTGGCAAGGGGACTTTGTAATCTGTGGGACTGTGTCTACAACAAAGCTTCTGCTGGCATAAGTAGACTATGTGATTTTTCCATGCCACTGTGAAGTATACACCAGGCTCAAGATGTGAAAGAGTAATGAAGCCCGTTTGTGATGCTGTCTGATGGCAGACATTCCAGCATTTGTGCTCACCCCATGTAACAGATGTCTCCTACTCTCAGAGCAACCAGGGGATTTTGACAAGACCATTGATGTTACAGAAAATATTAAGAAATAATCCTTTCCATCAACCTAAATCACAGTTCCTCAGTTAGCTAGAAACATTGTAAGTCTTTCATTAAGTGGATAGTTTTACAACCCTCACATGTTTTTTAGTTCCCAGGTTAATGGATGTTTTGAACATTATAGTAAATTAGAGGTACAGAACATGACAGGTTGCTCATTGTAAGAATTTCTTGTTGTAAAAAGAGTATAGGTAGTATTGACTTCCCTAATTTACTGTTTATAAGAAGCATTACTTTGTAAAAAGAATTAAATACTTTCAGTAAACACAGCCTACGTACATGTACTTACATAGGTGTGTACATACATGAATGTGTAAACATAAGGGGTCAGATACTCGGTTCTTTTGAACTGATGTGTTTCTATTGACTTTAAAAATAGAAAACAACCAAAATTAAGGAAACAGCATGGGCCAAAGACCCTTTTACACGAAGATTTTCTCATGTTCCTTGCCTGTAACAACTGGGCTGAAAAATCCAAAGTTGTGCACTCTGTGTAGTCAGAAATATTGATTTTTCTTCAATTCAGTACTTCTGGGATTCAATGATGGTGCTTAGTATCTCTAAAATCAGGCTGCGTATGTGTTATCTTTAGACCCATGTGTTATCTTTAAGTATTTAAACTGAAAATGTTTGCTTAAGCTTTCAGGTAAACTTGTTACAGTTGTGCTTTTGTAATATGAGTTGTTATAAGTGAAAAGCTACATGCAGAGGGGAGAGAACATGGCTTTGTAATATTGTTCTTTCTGGGGGGAAGTTTCCCATGTTTTACCACCAAAAGTCACTTTGAAGCACTGACAATAGCAGTTACACAGTAGGACAAGACCCAGAAAATTACTCCATTCTGGACAGAATCTTGTCTCTCTTGTGTAGCAGCACAGCACAGGTGTACATGAACAGAGCTGTGTTGGAAGTGGTCCCCATGGGATCACGGAAGGACCTGTGCTTTGTCCAGTTGCACCCAGCCCCCGTGGTGGGACAGCACACTCCCTGTGCCCCTACAGCTGTAGCTTCTGTCTCTGGCCACTCTGGATAAACAGGGAAAGACAGGATTTCTGCTGCAGACCTGTTGGAGGCTGGATGCCCTCCTTGTGCCAGAGTGGTATGTGGAGCGTTTTCATTAGTGTCCAAGTGTGAATAAGCAGTGCCTCTCTGCTGAGGCTGTTGGATGCCCAAAAATCTAACATAAATATCCAAAGTCCCCCAACTCTTCTCAGAAAATATTTCAGATTGGACAAGAGGACATAGCTAAGAAAATAAAAGAAAGCTTGGTTTGGAGGTCACAAGATCACAGAATCACAGAATAAGCTGAATTGGAAGGGACCCACAAGAATCATCAAGTCCAATTCCTGCACAGCACCATCCCCAAGAGTCACACCGTGTGCCTGAGAGCATTGTATAAATGCTCTTTAACTCTGTCAGGCTGGTGCTCTGACCACTTTCCTGGGGAGCCTGTTCCAGTGCCCCAACCACCCTCTGAGTGAAGAATCTTGTTCTAATACCCAACCTAAACCTCCCCTGACACAACTTCAGGCCTTTCCCTTGGGTTCTGTCACTGTTCACCACAGAGAAGAGATCAGTGCCTGCCCCTCCTCCCCCCCTTATGAGGAAGTTGTAACTGCAGTGACATCTGTCCTCAGTCTCCTCCAGGCTGAACAGATCAAGTGACCTTGGCTTCCCCTCAAGGCCCTTCATGATCTTTGTTGCCCTCCTTTGGACACTCTCTAATAGTTTAATGTCTTTCTCATATTGTGTTGCCCAAAACAGCCCCCAGCACTCGAGGTGAGGCCGCCCCAGTGCAGAGCAGAGCGGGACAATCCCCTCCCTTGCCTGGCTGGCGATGCTGTGCCTGATGCACCCCAGGACAGGGTTGGCCCTCCAGGCTGCCAGGGCACTGCTGACTCATGTTCAACTTGCCAGGACCCCCAGGTCCTTTCCATGGCACTGCTTTCCAGTGTCTCATTCCCCAGTCTGTCCCTACATCCAGGGTTGCCCCATCCCAGGTGCAGGATCAGGTACTTTCCCTTGTTGAGCTTCATATGGTGGGTGATGGCCCAGCCTTCTGGATTGTTGAGGTCTCTCTGCAGGGCCTCCCTGCCTTCAAGGGAGTCAACAGCTCCTCCGAGTTTTGTATCCTCTGTGAACTGGCTCAGTATCCCTTCTGTTTGTCATTTGTGAAGATGTGGAAGAGCAGAGGGCTGAGGATGGGCCCCTGTGACAGGTCCCCAGTCTGACCAGTGACAGGTGCCCAGTCTGATGTCACCCCATTCCCTGTAACCCTTTGTGCCTGACCTGTGAGCCAGTTGCTCACCCATCCCATGATGTGTTTATCCAGCTGTGGGCTGGACATTTTGTCCAGAAGGATCCTGTGAGAGACAGTATCAGAAACTTTACAGGCTTTCCTTCAGCAGCTGGGTGGGTTACCCTGTCAAAAAAGGAAACCAGGTTTGCTAAGCAGGACTTTCCTCTCATGAAGCTGTGCTGGCTGTGACTGATGACTGTGTTGTCTTTCAGGTGTTTTTAAGTACCCCCAAAATAATCTACATAACTTTACCAGGCACTGAAGTGAGATTGACAGGCCTGTAGTTTCCAGCATCCTCCTCCTTGCCCTTCTTGAAAATCAGGGCATTGTTCACCACCTTCCAGTCATCTGGGGCCTCTCTGGATTCCCAAGACCACTCAAAAATCATTGAGAGAGGTTTTACAATTACATCAGCCAGCTCTTTGAGGACTCTTGGAATAATTTCATCAGGCCCCATACACTTATAGGGATCCTGCTGGAGCAGGACATCCTGCACAATTTCGGGGTCGACTGGGAGTTCATCATTCTTGCAGTTATGGTCCTCCATCTCAGGGCACTGAGACCCCTTTGGTCCGTGTCTTGGTTTAAAAGACAGATGTCTACCAAGGAAGGTGGGAACCTTCCTGGAATGCAAAGATGATCCCCTCCCTCCAAATTATTATAATTTCGGAATTATGGGGCTTCCAGGCAAAAATATGGGAAAAGGAGTAACAGTTCCTTACTAGAAAATATATATGTCTGTAACAAGACAGAGCAAACAACAACAACGAAACAGTAACAAATTCCCCACCCCACCAAATTCCCGAGCCGCTTCCCCTTCGGGGGGGCGGACTGCAACCGGCAGGGGGCGCTGGCGGCCCGGGCAGGGCGATGGCTGCAGTGACGCGCTGGCAGCCGGCAGGGGGCGCTCCGACGCGAGCCCCGAGCCTCCTCAGGGGTCATGGCGGCCTCGGGAAGGGAGGGAACGGGCGTGTGGCAAGGGGAGGGGCGGCGGCTGCCCCGGGAGCTCACGTGTACAGTGCGGGTATCCCGGCAACGGCAGCCGCCGAGGTTCCAGTCAACCAGCAGCAGGGACCCCCTGTCCGGAGGGAGAGGAGGTGGGGGCCCGGTTTCCCCTGAAACAGCGCAGACGGCGAGGGTCTGCCGGCAATGGCAGGTGCTGGAAAGTCCCAGTCAATCGGCAGCTCCTGCAAGCAGCAGGCTCACCCACAGGCAGCAAAAGTCTGCAGGAGCAGTCAGCACGCAGCACCACAACCATCTCCCCTCCAAGCGAGGCAAAGACTGCCCACCCCCAGCGAAGAACTGCCAAACCCCCATTCCCCACCCCCCCGACCATTTCAGCCGTGTGTCAAGGCACTTGGCTAGTCGTTTTGTCTCTTAATCGCTGTCCATTCACCATCGCCCTGACAACAAATGGGAAGAAATTCCCTGAGAAACCTAACCCAGAACAGTCCATCTCTGTTGAAGACGGGAGGCAAAGAATGCATTACATACCTCTGCATTGTCCATGTCCCTGTTTGTGAGGTGACCATCCTCATCCTGTAATGGGCTGATGTTACTTTACACTGCCTATTGCCACTAATATATTTGAAAGAACTGTTTTTACTGTTCCCCACAGTTCTGTCAGCTTCAACTTCAGCTGAGCTTTGGCCACATGAATTTTCTCCCTACAGTGGAAAGCAGCATCTCTCTGTTCTTCTTGTGTCACTTGACCTTGCTTCCACTGGGCATATACTTTCCTTTTTTGCCTTATTTCCAAGAGAAAATTCTTGCTCAGCCAAGCTGGTTTTCTGCCTCTCCAGCTAAATTGGTGACATTTGGGTATGGCTCTTAGGAGGTGATGTTTAAGAAGTGACCAGTACTGATGGGTGCCAACGCCTGCAAAAACATTTTCCCCCGGGAACCTGATTACTAATTCCCTGAGCAGCCTGAAGTCTGCTCTCCTCGTGTCCAGAGCTGAGGGTTTGCTGGCACTTTTCCTCCTGTCAAGAGAGATTTTAAACTTGATCACTTTGTGGTGTCTGTGGCCAAGGTGTCTGCCAGTCTTCACTCCACTTGTGAGATCCGCTCTCTTGACAAGCAGTAGATCAAGGAATAAAGAGAACTTCTGAATAAGGTAACATTTTTTGACTAGTTTCCCCTTGCAAGCCTGTGTATTCTTAACAGGGCAGTTGACATAAGGAAATGCGGGTTTAGTTCCAGTCAGCCTTAACTACATAATTCTGGCATTTAAGGAATTGTTAGCATTGTTATGGGGTGGTTTTCCAAGCAGTAGAGGCACGTTATCTTTATGTGGGAAAGGTCTGCCTTTCCTCTAAAAGGAAGCAGGACAACAATAATGCATAAAAGACTAATTCTACTGTTGGTTTTGTTTTTTTTTCTTTCTTTTTTTTTTTTTTTTTTTTTGGTATTCCTATCAAAATATGCTTTGTCCAGTGTTACAGATTGTCCAGTGTTAGAAATACATTGTATTATCTTTTCACATGCATCAGGTTATTTGTGTTTAGGCAAGTTTAAAAAGCCCCTTGAGTATATGAGTAATGTAGGAAGATGTAAATATTTCTGAAATGGGGAAGCTAGGAAAGTGGACAATCTTAAGCCAAAAGCTTTAAGATTGTCTTTCTAATGTTGGGTCACTAGATATGTGGATTAGAGGATTATTTGGAAAGAAACAATGAGGTTTTGTCTGAACATATTGATATATATTGCTATTTATAGTTTCCAAGAAAGTGTGTAGGGAGTTTGGTTGCTAAAATCAGCGATGCAAGTTGTTCCACACTACAGTGATGGATGTTTGATTTGCCCTTAGTCTGGAGAAAATTGGTTCTTCCTTTAATGGTTCCTTTGTGACAAGTAACAGTGAGCCAACATTATAAATAAACACCGAGTAGTTTAAGGCTTCTCTGTAGCACAGGCAAAACTGAATTTTACTTCCCTATGGGTGAAAGCAAAGTTGCTCTTTGGGGGCAGAAAGGTGTGGTTTTCTGGTAGTGTTAGACCTGATGATGGGGAGGATGGTGCAGGTAGGTGAAGAAATTTGAGAGGGATCAGTTGGAGGTAGGAGAAGGGGGCTCAGGGGAGTCTCTGGCAGTTTTGGGGAGCTGTTCAGAGGGCCAGGAAAGATGACTGGCATATCAGGAAATTTTTTTTAGGAACATGGTCAAAGCTGCACACTTACATCTGGGAGAGGTGGGAGACCTCTGAGGCCCTGAGGTGACAGGTACTTGGGCAGTAAAAAGGATGTGAAGTTGTCATATTTCCCACTAGTTAACAAAGCCGAACATGGATATGGCCAGTGCAAGCTGCTGGATGATGGTGAAAGCAGGGCTGCAACAAGCAGCCTTTTTTTCTGAGATGAGCCTCCTTTATTAGCACACGTTCCTCCGATCCCACATGCTGCTGTTCTTTATGACTTCAGATGTTGCACTGGTTTCTTTGCCCAGCTGTTGCTTTATATCTCTTCAACCCTTTTATGCCTTCTGAGGATCTGCAATAGTAGTGAGAGCAGGTGGAGGGAGAAGACACCACTACTTAGGCTCCTCTGGAACGCCTTGTCCACAGCACCTGATGGCATATGCCTTTCTTGTGTTGCCTCTTGGTGCTTGGATGGAGACAGGTACCAAAAAGAGCTTGCTGCTTTGGCCAGGGCCACCCATTTTAAAGAAAATTTTCTCACTCCATCTTTCACTTGTCTTCCCCAAGTTCACGATTTCAAGCTACAGCCTAGATGTCTGAAGTTGTTTCTGAGGTTGTTATCCTATCAACAGGCTGGAGCTCAGGCAGAGTGGATAAAGGTTAGTTATCATATTTTAATAATTTAAAAGATGCTCCCGAAACTAAATTTATATTACCCCAAACAAACTTTTCTTTGTAGTAATCTCAAAAGCTATGCTTCAGAAGAAGAGTGCCTTCAAAATCTTGATTATAGAAATATACCATATACAAATCTCGAATGCACAAAATCTTGAGTATACATTTATTCAAAATTACAAATATACTGTCTTGGATGTATATCTGGAAATTATCTGAAACACAGTCATGTCCTGATACCCTTTATGCATGTTGTGTTGTAAACTACAGTAGTTTTATAAATAATAAATATTATTTATTAATAAAGAAGGGTTCAACAAGAAAATTAAGTAGCACTGTACTGCACAGTATTTCCCTGGAATTTCAGTAGTTTTGGAAAGGATAAGAATGGATTACTGGCTCCTTTTCCCTTCCTTTGTCTGTGCCGGATCTGGCCATGTGTCTGGGAGCACGTGTGTCTCTCTGAGTGTTGGTGTGTTTGGGATCATGCATGGGTGTGTTGATGATGGCAGCTAGTTGCTGCCACACCACAAGAGGGACCCAAAGACATGCGTTGCTGTCTGGTATCCCTTGAAAACTGGAAAGATCGTTAGCTTCCAGCTTGGGTTTTCAGAAAAGTAGCTTATTTTCTTTTAATTTTAGCTTTCAGGAATTTTACTATGACTCACCTATAAGCTTTCTGAAGGAAAGTCTGAGAAAGGCTCTAGAAAAAGGGCTGCTAGAGATAACATGATTTTAAACAACTTTGTCATGGCTGCCAAGTGCACTGGGAAAGGCAGTGTGGCATCTAGACTGATAGTGATAAATCATCTGAAGACATTAGAAGGACTCATGTATTATACTGCAGGTATAATATTAAGAAAATCATCATCTGGATTTTTCCCTTTATTAGTATTTTGAACATTATTAGTATTTTGAACATTCAGCCAAGCAGACAACCGCCGATGACGAGACCTTTCCATAAATTAGAGGAAAAACTTACCAAAAGTAAAGTTGCTCCAAAAAATAATAAATTGGAGACATTCTGTGTGATGCAGCTTTGTTGCTGCAGTAACTCAGTGTTCCTCCAAAAAATGCCTGTAACTTGTGCACTGCATGTGCAAACAGGGCATTTCTTTTGTAGCAGTGGAAAACATCTTTGATGTGGGCTGGTTTGGTCTGGAAAGAGCAGCACTACCTGGATTTAGCTGCCTCAGTGGCCTCATTAAGTAGTCCTGAGAAATGTCCTCCTCTGTGAAGAGATCTCAGATGCCTTCTTCACTGGGACTGCTACCCTGTTCTTTCACCCTGTGGGCAGGGCTGACTCCTTGTACTCATATACCCTATTTTATTCAATGTAAGTAGCAGCCATGTTTTTCTGTGTACAAGAATGATTTCCAACAGAAGGGTGGGGGGAATGACTAGAGATTATTTTATTTCAGTGACACCTCCTTATTCGTCAACTAAAAATCTAATGCTATTGAGTGGTGATGTGGTAATTTAACATCACTGAAAATGACAGAATATTGTTATGCTGTATTGCATCTGCATGGCACCCTCAATCTGAGATCAAGTTGAATCACTGTCATTAATAAATTCTGTTGATATGTACTTGGAGGAGGTAATACAAAGTTATCCATGAGTTACTTGTAGGGCAGTTGGGCCCAGAGAGTGATTTCCTTGGGGTCAGGGAGTGAGTCAAGAGCATGACTGATAGCAGTGTCTGTCTTGGCCAAGGAGGTGATGAAGTGGTCTTCTCCACAGCCTCTCTCTTCTCCTTCTGCTATCAGCCTCCAGGTCACCTCGCCACGCTGAGAGGCACTACAAAGCAACATACAGGCTTCAGATATGCACCCATCCACTGTGGAAGTACTGCAGGGGCTTTTCTCTGTCTTGTACTCAGGACAGACCATGCCAAATTCTGCCCAACAAGAAGGGGCTGCCAGAAGTCAATTTGTATTTTCACCTCTGTGCTGCATAGAGGGAACATAGAGTATGAAGTGTAGTGATAGACTGACGTGAAAGGCTGTTCCCTTCCCTCTCTGCTTTTTCTGGCAGCAGCTGAACATGCAGTGACAACACACCTTCCATTACTAATATTTTGAAACCTAGAGCAGGAGAGTGCCTCAAACCACAGCCTTATAACGTAATGAAGAATACACACAGCTGCAGTAACAACCACATAATTATTTAATTAGTTTTTGACAGCTTCAAGTTGCACAGGCGAAGGAATGCATGAACCGCACATGGAAACCTGCCAGCAAAGGTTTTACACGTATGCGCATGGTTTTAGCTATTGTAAGCGCAAAGCCAGGTTGCTGCACTTTTATTGCAAAACCTAATAGCACATCATGCACTGGAGAAGTTATATCAGGGGAATAAAAATGGCATATGTAATTATTTCTTTTCCTTTATGTCATAGCGTTACTTTTGTTATATTTAACTTCCCATAAATGAGCCCTGTGAGACCAAAGATGGGAATATTTTAGCATTAATTTAAGTAATCTGTAAAGTAACAGCTTCTTTGGGCTTTTAGAATAAGCAATTATGATCCCACTAATTAACATTACATATCAATTTATATTTTAAGATTCTATTATGGAGATTAATTAATTAATATCTCTGTTGGGAAGTTAAGCATTTGTATTTTTATTTTGAAAAAAGAAAGGCTCACAGAAGTGTAACACTTTGTCAGAAGCCGCAGTGTGATTCAGGGACAAAAGATGACAAATTAAGAATTTCCTCAGTTTTCATTTGACTCTGCAGAGAGCTAGGGCAAGAAATTTCAATATATAAATGTGGGAAAAATAATTGTCTGCAAACAAAATGGATGAAGAGGGCACTAACATTAGTAGAAATCTGTCTTTGGCAAATAGATTATTCCAAAGGGGAAGATAATAATTTAGAAATGAAGCGAAGCATAATGTACTGTAAATATTTGCTCTTTGGCTGCTGCAAAGCCAACACCCATCTCCCAAGTCACTCCAAAGTGTTTATAATTTCCATGTGTCACAAGCTCCATGATTTTATATTAGAGGGGAAGTGATTTCTCCTGAATGCACCTAATTAAGTCTAACAGCTAAAATAAAACGTGCATTAATTCAAAACTTCACTCTGCACTCTAAATGGACACAAACGTTGTCTGAGGTTTAAAAAGTTAAGTCCTCCTTTTTTTCCACATAATTGAAGTTTTCATTTTTTCCAGCCTTTGCTTTTTATGGTTCTGGCTGGGATAGGAAATGCTAAAAGCCCACAAGAAAAGGCTATTCCCATAGAGCTGTGTAAGATATTCACAACAAAAACCTAAACCATGTGGAAGACATGTGGTTTCAAGTTTCACAAGAAAATCAAAACCCAGACTCTGTTTGTTGAAGTCTGTAACACGTTTTGAATAAAACTGGGCCTGTTTTCAAGAAAATCTGGTCAGATTCCTGGTTTTGAGTGGAAACTATCTGAAATTTGGCATTTGGCAAGTTCTGGGAAGAAGTCTTGAGGCCTGATCTCGCTGATGCTTCAAGGGGGACGTACTGTAGATGGGAAGTGAGCGGAGGGGATGTCAAGTCTCAGCTGGAGGAGTGGGGCAAGAGCATTGTCAGGGGCTTTGGGGCTGAGGAAACCAACACAGTATTGCTGAGTCTCCTGAGGCAGGGAACTGTAGTCAATAATGGTTGTCTGAAAGTCATGTGGGTCCCATCCAGGACAGGAGATCCTGGAGATCTTGTGCACACCCCTCAAAGGGCACCTTGCTCTGCCTTCTCATGTACTCCCAGAATAAAGATTAGGAGACCCCGTTTGGGACTGTGTTCATCACTACAACTGCATTTTGTAGGATTTATGTGGATATCACTGCATCTGCATGGAAAACCCACCTTTATTTTACCTATAGAAATCTCTCTGACTAAGCAAATGAAAGACTGTGAACACATACTTGGCACCTATGATGAAGCCATGCACTTTTTTAAAGAGCTCTGTATAGGAATGAGTCATTAGCTGATGCTGCCGCCTCAGTCTCTAAGATGTTATCAAGGTAAAAGTTATGAGCTAAATTCTGGTATTGCAAGGATGGATGTCAGAGTAGAATTTTTTCTTGTGCATTCCTAGAAGCATCTTTATCTGATACTAATACTACTGTAAATTATTTAAACTGTAAGGCTTTTAAATCAACCTTACCTTTAACTTCCTCTCCTGCTAATCACTTTTAAAATTTCTGTCCCTGCAAGCAGTGAAAATAGGCTAGGAAACTTATAAACAAGGTTTTAATAATATTATTAGAGTGCAGTATTATCTGTAGAGACAAATTTATTTCTTGATCTCATAAACAAATATCATACACAGCTACCAATACGTTCTCCCACTTATATTGTTGTGTTTGGGAATATTCAACTGTGAAAATAAAAGCTGTTTTGTGCTGAGGCCAAAATGTAAGCAAAGAACAGAGCAGATGGTTTATAAGTACATGGAAAAACAGCATATGTCTGTGTGTAAGGAAAGAGCTCTATATCAGACTAATGAGTATACAGTTTTCCTGTTTTCTCTAATGGTATTTTATATGTGCAGTTCTGTAAGTCCAGCACTGTGAGGACAATAGTTGTGCTCACAAATGAAATGCAGCTCATTAAATCTCCAGTTCTTCCATCCACAGTCACTTTTATTAAGCATAGGTCAGTCTTGTGAGAGATAATTATTTAATACCCTGACACTACTACTTTTTTTCCTCAGATGTCTGTGTTTTGGCTTTATATAACATGATAAAGTCCCTTTTGCTAACAAGTCTTTTAAAGCAGTATAGTTCTGCTCTGAATCTCAGCAAATGTCCACAGCAGCTTCTTCTAGTAAAAGTTGCAGCTTCTCATAATTCGTGCCTGCTGTTGGTCCTCTTAATAAGAATACTAAAGGAAACAGACACTGTCATCCACCGACCTGCTTCCCCAAGACCCAGTTGGCCTTATATTCATCTTGTCCAGAACTAGCTGAAAATCTCCCAGATGACTGGGTTTTCATCACTTCTCTAAGTGGCAAACAAGTGCCTTTGTGGTTTTTGTCGTGATGCTCTTCTGTTCAAAAAGAACTTGTGGGAAACACCCCCAAAACAGACTTGTTTTCTTTAAAACCATCTTTTTCTCTAGTTCTTCCAAGAAGCAGACAGCAGTTGAGTTTTACGGATATTGAGACTAGTAGTGAGTTTTTGCTGCACTACACTCACAGACTGTCTGCATCCGCTTCTAACCTCTTTCCTTGGCTGCAAACTCAGAGGCTGCTTTTCCCACTGCAGTGGGAAGTGAAGGAGCATCTACTGCTGCATGGATGTCTGCTCCTCCACTGTCTTGCTTGTCTCCACACTGCCCCAGCCCATAGGGCTGGTTCTATACTTGGCACCCACCAGGTGCACATCTGGTTAATGTCATCCTTTATCAGGGTCTCGGATACAATGTGGGCACAGATACCAAGTGCTGTAGGGGTGTCGTGGAGCTTTAACAGGGTGGAGGTGACTGGTGGGAATGAGAGTTGCAAATTATGTTCTGCTACCAGGGACAGTAGCCTGAGGAAGTTGTGCAGTGTAAAAACTCTTTCTATTCACAGGACAATAATCATCTTAAATGTCTTTAGAAACAGAAACAGAAACAGAAAATGTAAGAGAGTCAAATTTAGTTCACCATAGCAGAATGGAAATGGAAAATTCCATCTGTTTCATAATCAAAATTTGTTTTATACTTATGCTGCAATATTTGTCAACATAACTACAACAAATAGAGGAGAGTAATTCAACAGATTATTACAAAAACCCAGAAGGGGCATATTGGTTTTAAAAATCATGTTAATTTGTAATGATTGCATTGCAGAATGACAATTTTTCTCTTTGGAAACTTTCTTACTCAATTCTAAGGCTCAGTTATGCCAAATTGCTAGTATTTAACAATAAGATCAGTAGACCTTAAAAACAGAGAGAAGAAGAAAGAAAGCAGAAGCTACTATGGATACTGCCAAACCACTTCTCAGCTTTGTAAAATCAAGCACTTGGGCAAGTCACCCACCACAAAATCAGCATAAATTGATTTCCAGATTGCTTTTTTTTTTTTTCCAGTTTCCACCCCAATATTCTGATGGGAATTTGATAAGGTATCAGAAACTCTTATAATACATTTACTTTCAAAAGGAGATTTACAAGTGTTTTGCTGCTTATTTGAGAACACCAGTAATCACTTTGCATGATCCACATCTGGGCTCAATCCAGTTTTCCTTAATTAGCTACAAATGCCATGTCTGCTGCTATGTCTGAAATTTTCACTGCATCTACCTATTAAAGTGTAAAATGAATTGGATTTTCAAGTTAAAGAATATTACTTAAGTAGTTAAGTGGATTTAGACACAATGGCATTTCTTGTACTAAAAATAGTACAAATGTGGCTATTTTTCAGATTTTTAGAACCAGGGCACTTCTGTTTTTTGAAGATCACACTGGCTACTTACCCTACCAAACAGGTATTTAACAGGTGCTATTTAACCAGTAAATCACACAAAGACACTCAGGCCTTTTGTTCATCCTGTAAATAGAAATAGTTTTGTAAACGGTGAATGACTATAGCTTCTCTGAGTCTGGTGTCCATATGACTGCCTGTCATGTTTCCTTTGTCAAGGCTGGATGCGGTATTCACATCCATCTAAAGTCCTATGCTGCCTTTACACCACTCTCCAAAAAATGGGAAGCTCAAGCAGCTAACTTGCTCCAGAGTGTCCCATTCCTCTGAGGTCTAGGACAAAGGATACACAAAGTTATATATTTTGCCTGTACTGGGAAAAGAAAACAGGTCCTCCTCAAATTTCTATTAAACTTGTTATCAACGGAGAACGTGCCCTACTAAATGCGAGTGGTGTAGGAATAATGTAGACAGGTGAACACCATATTCCAGCCTTTTACCATTACTAGTTTTCCGTTGTCATTGGGAATTGAAATTGTATATATGTATATGCAGAGCTTCAAGTTGTGCCAAGGGAGGTTTAGGTCAGATGTTAGGGAAAATTTATTCACCGAAAGGGTTATGGAACATTGGAACATACTGTTCACAGAAGTGGTTGATTTACCATCCCTGCAGGTGTTTAAAAGATATATAGATATGGTACTTGGGGACAGGGTTTATTGTGCACTTGGCAGTGTTAGATTAACAGTTGGACTCAATGACCTTAAGGGTGTTTTCCAGTCTAGATGGTTCTGTGATTCCATAACTCTGTGGATGCCTGTCCAGTCACAATACTCTGTTTTTACCGATAGCTGCCCAAACAAGAAACACAAGAGTGTTCCTTGGTGTCCTGTCATCTGGAGAAGGATTCTGAAATGCAGCACCACCTGTGTAGGGCCTTTGGCATCAGCATTGTGATTGCCATCCCCCTTCTCCAGCCTTGTGCCAAGCCCTCTTTGAGAAGGGAATCTGCTGGAAAGTTATCTGCTCTTGAAGATAATTTTTTTTCTTAAATTCAAAACTCAACAAAGTTTGAAATCCCTTCCTGTCTGTGTCTGCTTTCTTTTTCCCCTGAATTTTTTCTCACTGATGCATTTTTAAAGGCATGATCTAACCCTTAGTTAAGCCAAGAGAAGTCTTTCCAGTGCCTTGAGAATACGATCGATCAATATCTAAATGAGAATGTAAAAATGGCTTAAGAACTGATTTTGCTGAACGAAGACCATGAAAAAGCTTTTGGCACTTATGACAAGAAATAAAGTTGCAAGATTTCACCTTGATTTTTAAATCCCTGGGAACAAATCTGGAAGGCCACTGTGCTCCTTTAGCTTCTGGCTGCAGTGTGCAGGAGAGAAACACAGTCCTCAGGTTTAGATCTGTGTGTGCGGGTCTGAGGATATTTCCCTTTGGAGGGTGTTTCTTTTGTTTCCCCCTTGCTTCCAACCTGCATGTCCTATGCATCTCTTCGTGAAGATAGACTTGGTAATGTCTGAAGATACTTTATCCTGGAGCACTGCCTCAGTACAGAAAAGGATGGTTTTAAATAAAATAAACCATTCATTGAGTCTTTCCCTCCCTGCCACCGTAGGGCTGTGTATACCTGATGTAGCTCTTTGAAAGTCAGTGGATTTATGTTGATGTTACTACAGGACAGTGCTGTAGGGAATAGCTAGCCTATTTCTATAATTCTTCATGTGGAGGTAGTCAAGTGGCCCCAGAAGGTTTCTAAGGAAGGAGCACCAACAGTTACCTTTGCTGCAGTTGCATGGGACAGACTCAAGAGGTGGAAATCTAACCTGAAGGAAGGACTATTGAATCTGAGAATTTGGAAGATGTTGCTATTCCATTTTACAATCACTTCTTCCTTTTGTCATCCCCAAAAATACTCCTCCCTGTCCTTCAGAACTCAGAGCACACAATAATCTTACGCTTGACATAAATGTTTATGAGATACCGAGGTTCCAGACCTCTTCTTGTGTGTCATGGAGCAGTTCTGGTGATTTGTCTGGAGCTAGGCTGATTTGTAGGAATGGAGGTTCTGGTTGCCTGTGTCTGCTCAGAGCTTGGCCCATGGCTGCAAAAGTGTGCAGAAAAATATGTCTCAAAATATGCCGTTCAGCTGTTTCATACCCCTTTCAGTAGTGACAGCAATTTGGGGCTTATGCTTTTTGCTTTCCAAAATATGCTATTAAGGAACTAGAGACTGAAATGACTTCTCCTGTTCACATTTTTGGTTGGTTGTCTTAGGTAAGATGTTCTCTTGGAAATGGTGTTTAGTACTACCCACAACTATTTCCAAAATGACTAAGTTTGTTTTTTAAAGAAGGATAAAAAAAATAATGACAAATTGGAACCTTATGGACTATTAAAACTCTCTGGTAGAAAGAACTGTCAGCGTGATTGATATCTAGAAATTCTCTTTTCAAAGTCATTAAAAAGCTGTGTTCCAATCTTTGAGCTCTTGGGAGAAACCTCGCTAAATTGCTTCCTGTTGTCTAATTTCTGAAAATATCCTGTCCAGAAGAGACACAACAATAGAACTGTGTCAGAAATGCAAATACCAGGTGGGCCGCATGCATCAGCAATAGTGGGGAGAATGGCTTAGTTTATTTGTTATTCAAACATTTTTTAGGTAAGAATAAAAAAAAAGCTGGAATCTCTAGATGCTCCAAGTAAATTGCTCACTTTGGAAACATGTCTGTCTCAAGGGCACTAAATCCCATGTAATCTTGACAACCCAAAACATACCTGGCTGAACTAAAAGTAGAAAAGAAAAATACATAAAATTTTTATTTGGTAAAGAGGGAGGTCATCCCACTAAGTGATATTTCAGTTTTAATGAAATTCTTTTATCCTAAAATACATACACATTTCATCCTAATTTGATGCTCTTTCTAAAAGTATATTTCTAATTCAGTAAAAAAACAAAAGGCTGTATGGGAATTTTGCTGTAAGCCTCAGAACTGCTGAGCTCAATTTGTTCTTTAGACATAAATGTGAATTATGTGTGCCTGTTGCTACCTGTGAGCTGGTAGGAGCTGATGGCAGGCTGCAAGTGCTGCTGTGCCAGCCTGGCAAATTTACAGCAGCAGCAGCAAGCAGCTGCCTCATTTTCTGGCTTCCAGCAGTATGTGGGTGAAGCAAAATAATGTTAGCATTTGGCTAACATCACATGATGGCTTCCAAAGTATCAGTTCAGAAGGCTTCTCTCATCCAAAAAAAATGGGCTCTCACTGGCTATTTGCAGTAACACACACCCACACCCACACCCATAATCAGTGGGTGTAAAATGTGAAAAGGATGCTTGCCAGGGAGCTTTCAGATCCAGAACTGTGAATGGGAACTGCATGGTTGGAATGGAGGCATGAGAATGCTCTTGCTGTTTGTGCCCTTTTGTTCCTCTGACATTTTGGGATTTTATGTGGGTGTGATGACATATTCCCCCAAAGCCTGCAGCACCAAGTCACGGGTTTCAATACGTGCTACCAGAGGAGGAGAACTCCTCAGAAACACGACGGCAGGGAAACAGAGAGCAAACCCTCATATGTACTGGAAGGATTAAATTGTGCCTAGGGTCCCCTAGCTGGTTGCACTGAAAGTGAAGGCAGAGGGAGAAGCACATCAGCCCCCTCTCACTGCTGCCTCCCAGCCTGCACCCGATTGCTGCTGCCATTGCTGGCTGCTGCCCAGCTGAGTCCCCCACGGGATGTGCGAGGCCCACACAGATAAATAAGCACATTAGCACAGCTTGTATCTGCACAACTGCATTACTGTTTGCACAAAAGCACGTTGCTTCTGGCTTACACTGAGCTGTAGCATAAACAAAAATCAGCTCCAAACCACTTAAGAGTGCTGGTCCAGGAGCCCTACTGACAGCAGAATTAGGGTACACATGTGGCTTCATGGAAGACTTGGGAGGTGGAGACAGCAGGGAGATTGTAAGGCTAGATGGACATGTAATAGTTCAGCTGAGAAGAAAGCAAGCCAGGAATCTGTGTGAGATTTAGGGATTGCAAGCCTGAGAACTCAGTTTGGAATGTTGTCCTGGGAAGCATCGTGCAGCAGAGAGCAAGGAAGGGTGGAGCATGATGCCACACACCACTACCCAAGTGGTGTTTGTGCTGGAGCACTTCATGTGTCCAGGGAAAGACAGTGAGAGTGGGATGTTTTATCAGTTATCTGTTCATTACTGTACCAGACTCTGCAAAGAGGAAAGAAAGACGTTTCTCAGTTAATGGAAAGAGGCTGGCAGGGGAGAGAAGGAAAGGCAAAAGGAGGGAAGTGGGGACGCTGTGATCAAAAAATTGAAAATAAACCACCGAGTAAATAGTAAAGGACTGACTTAAAGAAAAACTAGTAGTGAGAGGAGAGAAAAAACTTAATACAAAAGTAATGGAATCCAAATCTGTATGAGACTCTCTTTGACAAGTTTTCTCTCTGTGGCAGTTTTAAGGTAGAATGCCTTTTCTTTCAGTAGGAAGAAAAGGGGTCTCAAAGGTTGGGCCTCCATCAATGTCCCAAAGAGGATGATGGGCTCTAGGAACATTCAGCCTGAGAAGGGTTTTTCTCACCTCTGTAAAGTCATCACATCATGCTCATAAATCAAGATCATTCTTGCCTTGAGAAGGAATCTAGACTCAGACTTCTAAATGCATACAAAAAGAAGCAAACTATTTATAGCTGTGCTAGCAGTGATAAAATGCAAGTGGTTAGGGCTAGGATAAGCATATTTTATTATTTATGGCCTAAATACAGATACATTGTACGCTCTTCAACCTACTGGACTGTAACTGCTATTTTTGTTACCTGACCTTTTTTGTTACCTTTATTCCTGATCACTCTCATAAAACTTAGATGTATGTCACCTAGAACTGTTCAGATGACAAATTTAATTCCACTTTTTATTCTGACACCTCCATCTTAGCAGATATTTCATTGACATTACTGAAGCAGTAAAGATTCTTGCAAAGAAGTTGCACATCTCCTCATTAATAGGCATCAGACATCTCCCATTTCTTTCACGGGTTTGCTGAGTCAGGTACACCTGAATGATCTGCTAGTGTTTCTTTTTAAGCTTTATGCTATTTGCCATGGAAAATCCAGTTTAACAATTTTCTTTCATAGTTCCTCCTCTAATTTATATTCTTGTTTGTTGACTTCATCTGTGTCAAATTTCTAAATCCTGAAGACTTTCTCTTCTCTCCAAAGAACCCTACTGCTTTCATTACACTAGAATTGTGTAATTGCCTCTCTAGTTTCCTTTCTTACTTGGTTGCACATACATCTTCTGAGTCTCAGTAGTCATCTTTCATATCTAAACTACTTTTTGCCTTTAAGCTATCAGTCTTTTGTAATTACCCTTGAGTTTTAGTGAAGTCTCCCCTTTATAAAATATTACTTCTTTCAAATTCATTTTCTAGGCGTCAAACCTAAATGTGACAGCTGCTGCTAGTTGGTGGCCTGAGTCCTCTTCTTAGGTGAAATAGCTCCTCTATGTTACTTAAGACTAATTCAAAATTAGCTTCACCTTCTGCTTCAAAACTTGAAATGTGCTTTGGGTGTTGAGAAATCAGATGCTTACCTTTGTAGACATTTGGGACAACTATAACAGCAGACCATGGCACTCTGTAATGAAGCTGAGAAGCTCCTTCTAGTTAAAAAGCTTGTGTCCCTAAGTGCTTGAAAACCACTGCCAATTTTGCTAATGAAGTAACTGATGGCAGTCGTAGATTGTTCTCCCTGTATGGAGACCATGCTGAAGTAAGATGAATCTAGCAGAGAAGAGGAATGATGGGACAAGAAGATGTGGGGAATGCTGTGGTGTCTGAAGCAAACATGCACCCCTCTCACAGCTGTGAGTTTCCCTTTGGCTTCACACCGCTCATCCTCTCCCCAGCAGGTTTGCCAGCAAAGAAGGTTCAGCAGCAGATGCTGCAATTCCCCAGTCTTCTGGAGGTTGGAGTGGCCAGTGGAATGAGCTGTTGTGGGAAGGGAGGCTCCCTGAGAAGGGCTTTCCCTCACCCTGTCCATGAGTTAGTTTTTTGCTCTGTTTTCCTTAGTCTTCTCCCATTGCCCTCTGTTATAGCTCAACCCTGCCCCAGCCCAGCTTCCCTAAATCCTCATGCCCAGTCTCCATGCCTGCATAGCTCTAGCTCCAGACCCCCATCGCCTTCCTGAGTTCCCTCACTGTTTCAGGCCTGTGGTTGTGTCCTGTCACAGCCCACACAGCCAAACACCACCCACTTCCCACTCTGGCTTGCAGTATCATTGCCAGGTGGCACCTGGTTGTCCCATTTGAAACACCTCTGCACTTGACATGCCAGGTGTCAGCTGGCATTTTAGCACACATGCAGCTGGCACATCCAGCAATGAATTACAGCTGACCATTGTGATTGCATATGAGCACACCCATTCTTTAGAGGTTCTGCTTTCTGCAAGCGGTGATAGATGGTTTCTTGTCACCACTTGCTAACTAGGAGGGAGGAGGCCCTGACATGTTTTCTACCATGGCAGATTTACATGTAGATCTGGGTGCATGTCAGGAAAATACTGCAGAGGCCCTCAAGCTAATGGCCCTATTAACTAATGGGAAATCTACACCCCAGCTTCTCTATCCAGCTTTTTGTATCACTCCTGCCAAACATGAGCTAGGAGCTGGGGTTCCTTCCCAGAAACCTGTCTAGGTACCTTGTGAAAACAATTCTGTTTTTCTTATATTTTGTGAACAGCCAGTTTAGTCTAGCGGGGCACAGAAAAATGGCAGATGTGTTCAGCCTGGTGTCCAGATTTAGAAGGTATGTAGCTCCTTTTGCATTGTGGATCTCTCAGGTACTGGGGTAAGGAGGAGCATTAACCAATCTCCGCACAAAACTTGCTGGCCACACTTAAACATCCCCCCATGGGCTGCGTATTTCTTGTAAACTTAATTGCCTGGGATTAGAGTCTATTTCCTGGCACCGCTGTTGAGGTTAGAAATTCTTTTGTGCCTGGAAAGCTTCTGCTCAGCAGTTCACAGTCCCCTGGGAGTCTGAGGCTGGCAGTGGTAGAAGCGGCCACTCTTTTTACCAGCTGCTGAGGTGCCCTTTGGGGGGAAGAAATTCCAGGACCATGGATTTTCCAGCCATCGGGAAACTTCTGGGATTCCTCTAGGTGGCAGGACGCACACACCCACTACTGGGGCACTGCTCACTGCAGCTCTCCAGCGGCAGGAGTTTATGAGCTTTTAAGGGTATAAGTGAGGGTTATTCTGAGGTCTGGATTACAGTTTAAGAGTTGCTTGTTCACCAGCTATCTGACTGACAGGCCCTAACTTTGGAACTTGTTTGTTCTGTACCACAGGCTAAGTGGTAAGGTTAGCCACTAAGTCATTCCTTTCCCATCACCCTGGGTAATGCCATCCAGGGTTTGCTTACCTATGTAGCAAAAAGAGGCTTACATGCTTTTGAAGCAATAAAATGAGGCAGTAGGAGGCAGATACAATGAGCACCACATAAGACCATTGAAATCTATGTGCGTGCTCCACTGACATGCTAAAAGGATATTGATGTGAGCTTTGGTGGATTTGATTTTAAGTCATAAGTCATTATTGGATCTTTTCCCTGGTTGTGAATTCTTTATTTCTGTTTATCTCAGTTCATGTTACTGACAAACACCAGAACAGGTTTCAAACAGCCTGAGCATTAGTTTGGAGAGTGTTGAAATGCATAAGTAACTGTACTGAGTGTGTACCAGTGTGATCTCATTCAGCCACTAAGGCCAGAGGGGAAGACAAGGCTGCGCTTATACCCCCACTAACCCTTCACCTGGGCAGGAGTTTACACAAATCCTTTGCCCTCACAGGGCCTTTTTCTGCCCTCTCTGTTCTACATCCACAAGAAGACTGTCTTTTCCAGGACAGCTCTCTTCCCTGGCTGCTCTGCATGTGGTCTCAACCTGAGCTGCCACAAAAACTCCCTGCCCTTTAAGACAATGACAAGCAGATGATGGAAAAGTATGCATTGCTGAGGAGCTCCACTTTATCTGCTTTATTTTTCTGCAGGAAAGGTCCCCTTGGATATCAGCTTAAAGCTCTCTTTTCTCTCTGGAATATGATGAAAAGGGCTGTAGCTCTGGCTCTGGATATTTGGTGTGGACCAAGTTATGCAATGTACTGCTGTGACATCTGGAGATTAATTTTTGGCCCATTTCTTGGGACCATAGTTAACATCCACATGGGGAATTTTTGTTTTTAAGAACAAGAAGTACTATTCTAATTTCAAGTTTTTCTGTGATCTCATTCAATCTGAATCATGTCCAATATACCTCTAGCTGCATCATTTATAAGGAGGAAGGAATTGGTTTTTTTTGTTGATGACACAGGTTGCTTTGGTGAGCTATGTATTGATAACAAAATATCTTCCTGATGAGTTAAACATCACAGAAAGTTAAGAACAATACTACTTGTTCTGCTTAGCTATAAAATGACTGTTCTCATTGTACTTCCAATTTAAATCCTATGATTATTCTTCAACGTTATATCATAGAGATTTGTAGTTATTAAAATAATTTCAGATGATCAATGGTAGTATTATGCACCAGCAGTGATCATCAATATAAAGAGCTCAAAGAGCTTTGCCAGCATTATTTTGGCATCACTGTCCCAAGCAACATCTAGATGGGCTAATCCCAGTTTTTAAGTTGTTCTCAAGTCTACAAAGAACTGAATGCTAATGATCCTGCTCAGTTTACCTGCACTCTTGACCCATGAGGCAATCACCTATTCATCTCAAAAAGCCTGAAATAAAAGGTGCTGGTTTTGAGTCAGAGGGGAAAGTAATGTTTGTGTTTGCACAATGCACGTCAGTGTGTAACTGGTGAATTCAGACCTAATGCAGTATCAGGTTGGATATATAACTCAGTAGCAGACATTCATGCTGCAAGAATCAAGGCCCCAAACCACATGCAACTTGCCCTATCCTGTCACCTTTATTCTTTGTCCATCTGTGTCATTGGTCAAGACGTCCCTCTGATAGGTCATGAGCTTGTAAATAACAAAAAGATGTTGCAAGTTGTGTTATTTTTTAATGACATTGTTAGTATTCTCAGGGATAAGTCCCTACATTTTGAAGGAAAACCCAAGAGCTTGAATAGCAGTTTTAAAGCACAGATAGCATGGTCTGTAACTTTGTCTTCATTAACAAGCACACCACACAATACAAGTCAGCTGCACTGCAAGCTCTTTACCATCTCTTCTCTCACATTTCATTGGAGCATTTAGTTTACAGTAGATTAATGTCCTAACCTCTTAGCTTATTAGTGTGAAACACAATCAGCCCTGTGTAATAAGATTAGACAGTAGGAGCTTAACCCAGTGCTAATTTTTAATAAAATTTCCCCCAGTTAGAAAATGGGATAAGAGCTAGGAGACTGGAAACTGATTACATACATGTTTCTGCACAGTAGAAAACTCACCACTGTCTTTCAGAAAAGTGACCAGTTGCAAATAAATATTTCTTATGCTTTACATTTTTGTGCTGCTCCACCCAGATCTAGGCTCTTTAGTTTAAGAGGATAAATGGATGTCAAATGGTTACACAACATTAGTGAACAAGAGTCAGTAAGATCCTGGGATTGGAGAGGTTTGATCTGATTACCCTGCATACAGGATTAAGAAATGATGGGCAGGTAACTTCATTTTGAACTTGGAGAGAGTGTTCCATGTTGCCAGTTTTTCTTATCTGTATCCCTTTGTAATGAACAAAAAAAAAAAAACAAAACAAAAAAACCCCAAAAAACCAATCAAACAAAAACCCACCAACCAAAAAACAACCCCAAGAAAACGACCACAGGGAACTATTCCTGAAACCCCAGAGCACGATTTCAGCAGGTTGAATGCCATGGTGTCTGCTATGTGCTTTCCAGCCATGGATCCTCAGAGGGACCTATTCCTCTGTCTAAAGCCCCTTATAATCTTACTATCATGATAAAGAACACAATTTTCAAAGAGGTGGACTAGGGGAAAAAAGCAAAATTCCTTCAATGTAATTGAAAATTCCCCATTTCATTGACTGAAAGTCCCCAACTCTGATAGCAGAGTTTGCTTACCATGAGGCCTTATGGTTCTGGGAAGGGAGGACGTTAGCTATACATAGTGGGAAACCACTGTGGCTACATAATAATCTCCTTAAAAATAGTGCATGTTTCTTTGAATTTTTATATAAAAGCATGTCAGTAGCAAATCTATATTTTTTTGCATTGCCATGTTTTATCAAAAGCCTTCAGTATAACAAGGAGCTTTTCAACAAGAGGAAAGTAATTTTGTCAGTTGAACATGCTATATAATTAAAGGATTAACATTTTCTCTGAAATGGAATTAAGAAACAGAAGTCTAGAGTTAACTCCTTCATGTTTAGATGACTGGTCAAGGAAGTTAAAGGTGTAGAATTTCCTTGGGGAGTGTGCATTTTGGCTAGAGCTGTGCAAAATACTGCTGTGAAGACATTCTGGTCTGAAATATTTGGAAATTTTTCTGGCAGAATTTTGGTGGAAGGAGACTATTAGACGAAGAATGATGTGAAAAGCTGGAAGGAAGACAAAGAAACATGTATTTTCCAACCTAGCAAATTTTCAGTCTTACTGCAGACGATGATCTCAAACCCATACACATACTCGCTGGCATACACTTTTACCTAAGTTTGAAAATATGCAAATACAAACTTTGAGAAAATACGCCTTTTCAGTTTTTACATATTCAACATGGCAAGTCTCCAGGACTTCATAATAATTCTGTGTAACTTGTTACTGAGGTAACGCACATGTCTGAGCATTACCCACTTGCGTGTGTATTTCTGGGCCTGCCCGGAATACCCAGACACCCAACAGTTCTGGCAAGGCTTTGTGTCTATTTTCTTACCGCCTTAGTGATGGGCTGTAACTACTAAGACTAATTTTATCTTTCTTTTACAGGAAGTTAAATCTCTTGAAAATATCACTATTGTTTTAGATAAAAGAATGGCATGGAAATGGATGTATTTTTAAGGTGAGGATTTTCTCATGTAGATTTCAAGACCATATTTTATACCCAGAAAACTAGCATCTTCTCAGTTTTGTGGGCCCCATACTAAATTGCAGGATTAACTGATAGGCAGCTATTAGGAGAAGACTGCATGCACGTTCCTGCCCAGATTACCTTGCACACCTTATGTTTCCTCTGGCTTTTGACTGTTAGGGCGGAGCAGTTTCCCTGTCACTGGACAAAGGACAGTGATGGGTCATGCCATCTGCACAGAGATCTCATGCTATCGCTTTTCCTATCTCCTCTGCCATTACTGATGTCACTACCATTTCTTTGCCACAGCAGCTCATGACTTGAATAATATCTGGGTTCCATCTTCTGCTTCGCTTGTAGTCTTACTTTTATCTTTACTTGTAACCCCTGGAACTGTACCTCAGCCCCTGCAGCTTCTTTCATACTGGAGGAGGCACCTTTCTCTTTATTCTTTTCTCAGGCAAAGCAGTTGTTGGGGCCTTCCCTGGCTCCTGCTGTGCTCCCTGCTCCGTATGTCCCCACATATGCAGAGATCCCTAGGCACAGGCTTCTGCAGATGCTATGTCTCTCCTCCTTTCCTGCCACTCTCATCACATAACATCTGTCTTTGAGTGTCTTTACTAACATCCCCTAAATCACCATGGATCCTCTCCTCATGTCACCATGGGTCTGACATGGGTTTCTGCACATCTCAGTGTCCAAGCTGGCTCTTAATGGACTGGTTTGGGGATTGGGAAAAGTCTACTCATAACACCTCAGGGCTGTCTTGTCACTGTTGTACCGAGAACGGCGAGTAACGACACAATCCAAGTTCAGGAAGAAAGTGGCTATTTAATTAATTATAAGTTGGTTTATATAACTTGGTTCCCAAAGATGACAGGAGGTTATTGGTTCTTTGACCAGCCACCTCCTAGAATGATTGGTGGAGGCTATACAACTCCCATTTGAAAATATTTCTTCAGTATACCATAACAACACTGCACAACAGACTCCAGGTGCAAAGATAAAGAAGTAGTTTACAAAGACCCGTAGCAGTGTTTATCACAGCTTTCATGAGAAACACAGAGCTCTCACAGAATGCTGCAAAAAGCTGGAAAATTTCTCTGCTAAAGCTTTTCAGCATCTACACTGTCTCATAATCCATCCCTCCTCTACTTACTCCAGCCCTTCTTCACTTACCCTTCGTGCTCCCTTCACAACAACCCTGGGTGTCTTTGCATGGTACTTTTTTATGCCACACTGACACCCTTTTCACTCAAAATGTGCACTCAAGCCCTAAAAAATTGTCCTTACTGCTTGTCTAGTGGTGCTTTTTACTGATGCAAAGCTTGCACTAAGTTTGCTGCAGGATTTGTGAAACCGGAACACATCTGAATGTGAGAAGAACTTCTTTACTCTGAGGGTGAGTGGGCACTGGAACAGATTTCCCAGAGAAGCTGTGAAGGCTTCTTCACTGCAGATATTCAAAAGCCATCTGAACACAACTGTGAGTAACAATCTTTAGGCTGACCCTGATTGCACAGAGAGGTTGTACTATGTGACCACCTGTGGTCCCTCCCAACCTTACCCATTCTGTGATTGTGACTGATACGCAGCAGTAGAAACAGGAAAAATATTCTCTGTCAACTCCAAAGATTGTCATGAAGCTGGGCAGGTGAAAATATATATATGATTTGTTTGTGGAATGAGATTCTACACTCAATCCTTCTTTTAAAAATTTTGGTGTTATTAAATAAAACTAAAACTGAAGTAAAATTTAAAGCCTTAATTTTGGAATTATCAAAATGCTCTAACTACACCTGCTGTTCTTGCACTAAAAATTGTTCAGAGCATAAAACTCCAATCAGCTCTGTCCAGTAGAAGAGCTTGCACACTGATTTGTGTGTCTGCTTGTCACAGAGGTGTCTCTCTGCTTTCTTCTGTACTCATCATTAAGCATGAAACACTTGCAGCACTGTTTCGAATGGTCTTGACTGTCATGCAAAACTTTGCCTCTTACCAGCTCCTATCACAGTGTCTTATTTAAAAAATGATAATTTGACAACCAGTGATTTTAGGAACATTTTGTTTGTAGTGTTTTATCTTAACACAATGCACTTGTATTCTCCATCAATCCTTTGTATATATCTTGTTCCAAACAAGCACTTTGCAATAGTGAAGGAGTGGCACTATACTGTAATTTAAATAGAAATGTAAGATTAATTTATTCATCTGTCAGGTCCTTATCACAAAGTCAGACATGAATGGAAATCAGCAGTATACAGTGTGACATGCCCTGCAGGACAGGCCATGTGTCAGGACAGGTGTGCACACATGCTCAAGAGAAACACATGCACACTGCAACACTGTAGACTTACCCCAGATTTTTGGAAGGAAGGTGCACCTGTGCAGGAAGGAGAAAGGGGGGTCTTACATAAACTGTCCATGCTCTCACAGCAGACATTTCATTGCTTTATAGAATTACACTTAAAGAAGTAACATTACTGGGGGAGAAAGATTAAGGCCCTTGTTGATCTCCTTTTTTGTAAACTTAGGCCTGCTTACTTTAACAGAGGAAAGCCCAGCTCTGTATTTTTTTCCTGCTTTTATAATGTAAAAATAAAATAATGGCCCTTTACAAGGAATTCATAAGCTTCTGCAGCCTCCTTTCTTGTCAATAAGGAATTCTTGTTGTTTTAAAAATCTTAAAGGAGACTAAATATACCTCACATTTCCCATTTACTTATTAGGAAGAACCAATTTAGCGTAAGAAATCTTTGTGTACTGAAGGGAATGTAAAAAACAATGCACAAAGTTTGTGAATGGCTAGCTGATGATTCTGTCTTGATTCTAATTTTGGTGCAGAATGATGTGGGTGCTCACTTCTAAATCTGAGTGAACTTACGGGTTGAGAGGATAAATAGCAGTTCTGCTTGACTGTGTTGAGACAGCTACAGACAAGAAGATTTACCTCTGCAGTATTAATGCCCTCTAGATGGGTGATTAATATGGTGCAAGATGATAACTTCTGACATGTCTCATTTTTGCTTTAAAAAAAAAAAAGGAGCTATGATGGTCTGGTACAGTTCTGCATAGATCATGATCATGTGGCTCCTGACTGTGCTGCAATGTTCCCTTTGCTCTGATTCAGCTTATGTTAAAGCCAGTTGGAAGTTTTCTGCTGGCTCTAGAGGCAGTCAGCTGAGATCCTGCTGTAGAAAACTCCTAGAGAAGAGTTGTGAGATAGACAGAACAAACCTGATCCAGCACCCTTGATTTTAATGCATTTAGTTCTCGGTGATTGCTACAGCAGAAAGCTTCCCCCTGTACTTCATGCACTTTATTGACAGATGTGATTTTGCACTGTATTTCTCTACTGTTCTGAGCTGCTTCAAAGAATGGATATTTTGCCTTTTTGGCAAAGCGACTTCAGGATCTGCTTCTGGCAAGCTGGCTCTGCGCGTAATCATTTTTGTTTCAAGCCAGCAAACAGCACCAGGTCAGGCTTAGCAAACTGAAACCCAGCTATATTGACCAAGTCAGCCTAGCATATATTCCCTGCAGGAATTTACATGGCTGCTTGCTATAGTGAGACATGAAATAAAATACCCAGAATTCAAAAGAGCTCCCCATTTCAGCTATGCACAGTGTAACCATACTGCCAAAAACTGGATGAAGCCTCTCTTGACCAGTGAAGGTGCCTTGTGAGTGGAGGTCATTCAGGGCCTGAACATGTCCCATCTCTAGACTGAGGCTCTTTGCCTGGGGAGAGGCATCATGGGAGGCTGGAGGCAAGGGCTGCTCCCCCATCCCTGGGGAGATGCATATCATCAGGACTGGTATGGCTATAGACCAGTACCCTTTGATGCAGACCGTGATCCAGACCAGGACTGGAGATGCTGTGGCAGAAGAAGAAGACTCTTTCTCCCTTCCCAGCAGATCTTAAAAAAACTCCACATGGATGCCTTGCAACAAAATCTTCTAGTGTGGCTAGTGTGGTGGTTGTAAATCATGTCAGTGATTCTCACATCTTCATGAGGATTGGAAAAATGAAGTTTTTCGTAGTTTTTTGACATTAAAGGGAGAGATTATGCATTTTTAATGTCAGCATTCCACTGGTATATATATTTAGCATAGCTTTGGGCTTTTACATCACCACATAACTATTAACCTATATACTTATTGGGCCAAAATCTATATTACTGAAGCTGTTCAAATGCATTGTAATTTAGCACTAATTCAGAATAAAACAGTTTCAAACTGACTGCTGAACTGGACAGCATTAATGGGGCCAAAATATTAGTCAACACTGGCCAGTAAACTATATTAACACATTTCAACTTAATTTTTAAAAAATATGTAGATTGAGTGTTGGGAGGTGAGTTCTTACCTAGAACTAGGATTTTCAGTCTTTGAACCATTTTTAATAAAGAAGCTGTTATTTGATGAAGTTATTTAAAACATGTAAAGAGTTAGCTTTCTGCAAACATTTTGTCATGAAAGTGAAAATTTGAGCCTGGGAGGTTGGGATGAAGGCTGGCTCAGTTCTTTCAATTTGGAAATATCAAAACACTTTTAATCAAAAGGAATTTTTTCTACATTCCCTATGGGAAACATTTTTGCTCCATCCAACATTAAAAACATTCTACATTGCTGTGATGCTTCACGGAAATTGTGGTTCAGCTGCCACATACCCTCTCCCATCTGCCAGGACATTTTGGTGGGATGTATAATGGATATAATCCCTCTGTGATGCACCATGAGGGACCAGTCAGATGACAGTGTGTAATAGGTAATGTAACACAACCATATAGTTGTTGTGTGGAAGCAGACGGGTCATATAACTAAAACATAGTTTTCTGAAAGCCACAGAGTTTGGCCACAGTGTATTGTCGAACTGCTTCCAAATGAAATGTTCCTCCCTGGTTCAACACACTAAAATTTTTCATGTAAGTTTTCCCAAGGGAAACTTTAGATTTTCAGTTCTGTTCAAAGTTTGCAAAATCCTGTAATCAGGTTGGTATTTGGAAAGAAAAGGAAGTTATTACTTTGAAAAAAAGGCAGCTTGGTCTGTTTAGTAAAATGGCAACCATTTATTTTGCTTTATTCTCCTGGATTCTTACAAGAAACTCTTCTTTAATTTGACAAGTTAAAGTCATAGTTCAGAGCATATTCTCCTTCCAAAATGCATCATATATGAAAACATGATACCTACCTCATGACCCAGGGTAATGTGCAGAGAGTTACCATGAACTCACGCTCTGTACCTGAACTATCCCAGAGTATCAGCTTGCAATGGAAAAAATGTATTCACTAGCCTCAAGAAATCACATGCTCTACAAAACTTAAAACTTAATGGATTCTTATCAATAACTGTCATTTTTTCAGTGTAGAAGAGGTACAGCTAGATTACATATGTGTGATTTTAATCAACTGTACCATAGAATTGAAACAGTGGACTCTGTTATTTTACATCTTAAAATTAATCTGGTGCCTCTTGTTGAAAAAAATAGCCTTAAACATCGCTGTGGATTATTAATATAATATACATAACCTAATGACACAAAACTATTTTGTAACTTCTCAAATATTTATACGATCTTTACAATAATTTATCTTTGTATTTTTAATTGAGTTTATGTAAAATAATCTCCTCTAGAAAATCTAAACAAAGCAACTAATGTATTATTGAAGAATTTTAGAGGTGTGGTTAACCTTCACTTTGCTGAACCCTCCATCTCTTTGATCTACCATCCATCTTTGATGGGATTTGACAGTGTCTGTGGTTAAATGATCAGCATATTGACTCATAAAATTGTGCACTTTTCCAACATGGTTCTCTAGAACTGCACATCAGATATGCTACGTAGCCCTTACTTTTCCATTCAAAGGTTATTCAAGACAATGACTCAGAGGAATCAACAGAAGCTATGGTTTAAAGGCATAGCTTGTCCTTAATTCTCAATGGGATTAAGTAAAACACCGAAAGAATAGAAACAAGTAGAAATAAGCAAAGTGGCTTGTACAGAATTAATTTATGCCACATAGGACCTGTACTTATGCCTTCCCTTGTTTTTTGGGGTTCTCCTGTCACAGCTGACATTTTCTGCCCAGTCACAGTAACAGCAAGTCTGGCATCTCTTTTTGATGGCTTTTTTCACACGACTAGAGAATGTATAGGTCTATGGTCCTTTGTGCCTTCACTGCAGTGCAGGGGTACAGTTTCATGTAAACTAGGTTAGCTAAGCACCTGGATCACAGGGTGTTTACCCAAATCAAGCGAAGCCCTGAAGCTTAGATTATGACAGGTAGGAGATCTAAGAGATCAAATCAGCTGATGCTAGTGGAGCTTGCAGGAAGAGACGTGAGTGAGGGAGTGAGTGAGTGAGTGAGTGAGTGAGTGAGTGAGTGAGTGAGTGAAAGATAGACCCACAGCTCTGTGCCAGGGCTCCCACTCTCTCTGGTGCAGAAGCACTGTGACATACCAAACCTTGCTGAAAGTATTGGTTTAAAAAACTTCTGATGAACATGGTAGGGGTAAAGGAAGGAATTCTAAAAAATTCTCACAGTGATATGATCACATAGGACATACAAAATGGAAGAAATTAATACCACACTCTGTAGCTGAAAGAAGCTTTTCTACCCTGCTAATGCTGATTTTCTTGTAAACCAACCCTGAGAGAGTAGCAGAGGACAGAACATTCTGATTTGATGCCAATATTTGTAAATTTAAATAGGATAATCACAGTATATATATAACTGGGTACCTGGCGTAAGGTGTTGAGTGAAGCTGCAGAAGGGTTGTTACAGCAAATCATTTATGATAGTTTTGATAACAGATCTCATAACCTAACCTTGGTGTTCTGATGAAATTTGATCTTTGAGAGAGATAAGGGCACTGCTAGCTTATCATCATCATCATCATGACGATAGTTTTCACCAGCATTGCCCAAAACAGCCCTAGGGTTTTCTCTGTGCTACCATGACATCCGTAAGTGAAATGTGTGGGAACTGGCAATAGCCATTTAAGCAGTTTGATTGCACATCAGCCAGTTTAAGATCTACTGGTTTTTAATGCAGAAAACAGTGGCTCCCTGCAGACTGGCCAAAGTCCTGTGAAGCTGGATCTGGTACATTTGTGTCCTGTAGTCAATAAGCACACTTAGGATACTGCAGAATCTACATGAGCTTTTCATTTTTATGGTTGCATGGGTAATGAAGAGGAACAACCGAGTATTGACTGGGTCCAGTTTGGTGCGCAGATAAAAGGAACACATTCCAGACTTAGGACTGTATTAAAAACAGAGACTGTAATAGGCATTTATTAAAAGTTGTTTGAAAATAATTGAAAATGTCAATCTAGTATGCTAGAAGGGTATTCCCAGTATGCTTCTTAGAGATCTAATTTTGAGCAAACAATGCTCAATGACTTTTGAAGTGTATGGGAAGGACTTAAGAAACCAGTGCTAGTGAAAGTAGGAAAGAATACAAGAAGAGGACTTTGTAAATAGTTGTGTTGGTTACATCATCCATATGTACTGATAAGAGTCAGTAATAGTAAATAGAGCAATACATTAAACTGGTTCATAATGCTAGCAAAACAGTAAGGATAGAATCTCCTCATAAAACATGGAAATTTACCTTGTGGGTCAATCTGAAAAACACATAAAAATCATTTTAGGCAGCCCACAAAGTATGTGGTCTTATGACAACATAGCAGTTAAGTTTGTGAATGCCATCCTTTATTGGAGAAGCAAGAGGCAATCAAAATAGGAAAAGGGCTATTATCTTCAACAGGAATAAGAGCATTACCAAAGTAGAGACTTCGTGTCCTCTCTTCAAGAAAGACAGTGAGAAACTGGAGTGTGTTCAGAAAAAGTTCATAAGCACAACTCAGTCTATAAAACATACCTGACACATTAAGACTTAAGCAAATTAGTCTATTTTATGCATCCAAGAGAAAATCTAGAAGTGAATTAATTCCAGACTAGAAATGCTTACATGGAAAAATACTACAGATAATGACAGATCTGGTTTAACAGAAAAAAAATCATATTGAGATCAAGTGGCTGAAAGCTGGAATGAGACAAGCAGATGGAAAAAGAAACAGAAATCTTTAAAAGAGAACCTACCTAAGCTTTGGAGTGATTTCGGCATGTGATATGTTTTGATGTGCCTGAAGTTTTAAGAGTCATAATTGGATAGTTATTCTAAAAGATATGCATAAATCTCCAACAGAAACTATAATCTTGGTGTAGAAGTTATTGAGAAAGGTTTTCCTAGCTTGTAAAAGGTAAGACTATATGACTTTATTGCTCCGTTTTGATGTCTGGCTCTTTCTGCTGGCCATGTGAATGTGGAAGTAAGATAGTTAAAGAGGATCTATGGTGAATTGTGAAGCATAAAGGACCTTCTAGGTAAAGTTATTCTAGAATTCCATCTATGTTGGCTATACAGTATTCTATGAAACTTGGAAAGGCGGCTGCTCTATATTTCCAGAACAGAACCAGCTGAAACACATCAGAAACAAGATATGACCCTAACATCATTTATGTAGACTACTCTAACCTTATGTTATCATGTTTCAATTGACTCAGCATTCATGACAATCCCTTTGTCCTGTTGTTGTCCTCAGATTAAACTGGAGAGGAGTCACATACTTCACACATGAACTATGAAGTTTAACATCCTTGACTCACAGGAGCCCCCAAACAAAATCTCTAAGATCCTTGAATTCAAGACACCTCAATATAACTCACTGCTAATCCTGAGAAGCTAAATGCACATTTAAAGTGCTCTAAGCACTTTCAGGGGACAGATGAGAAAGTGCTCTGCAAGGCTGTATACTGATGTGTGCATACATTAGGTACAAACACATGCAGCAATAGAGTAGAAGTTATATGCTTGTGGATTCAAAGCTCTGATTTAATCGCCAAAATACAGTAAATCTGCAGTTCTCTGCAAATCCCTAATTTTTTCTGCCATTTTGCTCTACCTGGTGATCTACAGCAACCCTTGGTCACTAAAACACCCACAAAGCTACCTGTGAGTGATTCAGAGCCAGTTAATTTTGCATGCAGTTAGTTACTATCTGAAGATGCCTTGTCCTTCTCACCAGACACCATAGCTGTCCCAAGCAGCCCCTTGCAGACTCTCTTTTTTTCTGGTAGGAGAGGATTGGCTTTATTCAAGTCAATCCTGCCTCCTGCCTGGAAGGATTGGTGTCTCTTTGTCTGCCTGCCGTGGCTGGCTAGCTCGGGGGTGAGATTCTGAGCTAGCACAGCAAAATAGCAGATTTTAGACCACACTTTAAAAGCCGGCTATGCTATCTGTGATTTTCCCTTATCTCTGGCTATCGGATCTCTCTTTGGTGAGCAGCTGCATCCACGTGGATTTGGTTTGGACCCCCCGGGACCCCAGGAACAAAGGAAGGCGAGAACGGAGACGCTGGAGGAAGCTGGAGGTGTTTATTCGCTCGTCCCCGGCAGCAGTCTGGCTGGGAACTCTCGATTCTCCCGGGTCCCGGGGACTGGGGGTGGGGCTTACAGCAACAGCCAATGGGGAGGGAAAGAACCCGGGGCCAGCCCAACACCCCTGGCACCGCAGGGGGGAAGGGAGAAACCAATACACATTTGTATAGAGATACCATAAACCGAGGGGGTTTTCCCAGGCGCAGGTCTGTCCCCCCAAACCCTAGGCTAGCAGGTTTGCCAGGACACCCCAACAGATTGGGAGATAGGTGATTTGGACTAGTCAGAGGTCACAAAAAGGCTACCTGCAGCAGCTACTGAAGGTAGAATAACTTAGGGTGAAGAGGCAGGAGAGAACTGCTGGGGTCCAAGGTAGTTCGGTGCAGCTCTGCCAATCACCATTCTGTTGCTTTCTCTGGAAAGACGGACATTTTTGCCACCAAAGTTGCAAGCTTGCCTTGCTTTATGACCCTTCAGGGTGCTGTGTATTTTTTTACCCTTTAGCGTGTTGCTGGTCCCTGCTGTAGTGTGACATGTCCCAGTGTCTGACCAGCACATGCTAACCTGCATTGCAGTGCCAGCCATCTCTGAGGAAAGCTTTCACAGGGGAGCCACAATCCTTCAGTTGTCATCCATTGCAATTTGAGATTTCTAAACAGGGCATTCTTCACCATTCTTCAGCATTCCCTAATCAGATGAAACTGATTATTTGAAGGAAAAAGGATCTAGGGTGTTTTCTACTATTTTTCATTCCAAGTATTTCTGCCAGGGTTTGTGGGCAATGACTTGTTCACTCTTGCTGTCCTCTGCTGGGTTAGGTAATTTCTTCCAAAAGAGCAGTAAATTATTCATGCAGGATATAAATCTTTGAGGAGGCCTGTTTTTCTGCTGACCCAGTAACTGCAGCTTATTACATACATTAACTCAGTTTTATTTTCATTTTTGCACTCCAGAGTGGATGCTTACCATTGTTCTCACAGCAGCCTCCTGAAGCATGTTTAACATGCTCATTCCCTAATTGCTTTTCACTGAACACAGGGACTCTTGGATGACAGAGAAGAAGAAATCCTTTAAAATCAAGACCAAAGTAGTCCCCAACTGTCTTTAGATTTTTTCAGTAAGTCTTTCCGTCTTCTTCTGTTTTATCTTGTGGCTGCAAGATACCATCATGGGATAACTGACTTTCAAAAAATAACAGCAAAGTAGAGAGGGGTTTGACATGGTCTAGTGCTGGTAATAATCCTGCTTTATGGTGGAGGCTGGACTCAATGACCTGCAGACATCCCTTCCAATTAGCATTTCTAGAAGTCTTCCAGCTCAGGCTAGAATTTATCAGTGGAAAAATTTAAGCCATTGTACTGAGGGATGAGCATTCTGACCAAAGCTAGCCTAAAATAAATCTGTGTTTTCAGTCAACTTTCAGAATGCAGAATAGGGACAAGGGAAATTTTATTTACTACATTGAAAAAACAAGGTGGTATGACAGAGCTGTTTGAGACATCCTTATTTTTATCCAGAACAGGTTTACCTACTTTGTGTCAGAAAATTTCCATGGATTTGCAGGTCCTAAAGTGTTGAAATGTATGGATTTGAACAAATGTACCTTCCCCTCACCCAAATCCTGTTGTGAAATCAAGGCAAGGTTCAGTATCGGTATAGATGTGTTGGTTCAACTTACATAAGGATACAGCCAATAATGAATAGTGTAGTTTGAAGCAGAAGGATTATGGAAGATCATGGTGGAAAAGACTTTAGAGAACCACTAATTTCACCTAAAAATTCGTGTTCATTATTTTCATAAAGTTAAGTTGCTTATACCATGTTTGGGTGACTGGTATGGTGAAAACTGTTGGTAACTCACCAGTTGTACATCATTAACACCTTCTCAAGAGTCTTATGGTACATGGCTTGGCACTTTTGCATTTATTGATAGCAGTCAGGCAACCTAAATATGTACCTTTTTCGTCCACTTAAAGTGCTCTATGGGGTCAAAGCATACTAACATATCAAGGGCACAACAAAGTATAAAGATAACCTTTGCAATATTTCTACTTCCCCTGAAAAATTATTTTAAAGATGTGGTACTGAGAGTTAGTGCTCCCTCAATAGAAGGTGCATTAAATGGTAGCAGTTAATGCATTGAGTTTCTAGTATCTATGCAAAACATTTAGCAGGAAAATAAATAATAATAAAATATTTATGACTTTCTATCTTTGTGATAGAAAATGTGTGAGGTGAGAATCAGGACCATACAACTTTCTCTTTGGATTAATTTGGATGAAATCCCAAATGCCCACACACTTAGGCATGATTATCCTCATTTTGCTCTTCTGTGCAACCTTACTGGGCCAACTCCATATTTAGCAAAAATTGGAGGTGTTCCACTGAAGTCCTATGGAGAAAGCCAGAAGATTGGAGCCTCATAATACAAAAGAGCACTCAGAATGTATCAAGAGAAATCTCCCATCCCTCCCGAAACTCACACTATAATCTGGAAACTGTGCTAAGGATTTAATTTAATAAGTTTCTTTCACAATAGGCCACTCCATGTAAAGACAATGGTGTCTTGCTACTATCATTTCATTCAAAACCTGCTTTTTTTCTCCATGAAGCAATAACAGCTATGTAAATTCATTTTCTAGCACAGGCCCAGAGTAAAATCCCAGCTTTAAGGAGAATTTTGCTACTGACATAAAAAGCTGTGTTTAATGGACTATGCTTGCACTCTTGCATAATGAATGCAACCAACCTTCCTTCCTTCCTTCCTTCCTTCCTTCCTTCCTTCCTTCCTTCCTTCCTT
>VZTI01001123.1:240474-336659 GCA_013397865.1 Struthidea cinerea | reverse complement strand
TCCCTCCCTTCCTTCCTCCCTCCCTCCCTATTCCACCCTATCATATAATTTCCTATCCTTTCCTGTCTTTTCTTTTGCTCTGACAGAGCACATAGCTGCTGATAGAGATTCAGTTATCCTTTGTAGTTTGCTTATCCTTTGAAATTGCTTATCAGACTGTAAATTCCAAATTCCCTAAGAAAAGTTTGCAAAACAAGACTTGCAAAGATAGATGAAATACATCCCCAGCTCTCTATGTACACATGTTGTATGGCATACCATTATATCATTTTCCCTACATCTGCCATAAAAGGCAAGAACTTGAGTGTAGAAGTCAAGGGGGTGATGAATGTGTGCCATTTACTGAAACTGTTGGGCTAATCCCCTTCCCCCACCCTCTCAGCTGAGCTGTGAGAGCTATAAACCAGCTGGATGAACTCTCCGAAAGGAGGAACAGATACCAGCACTCTGATAAGAAACAGAGCATTCACTTGTCCTTGTTACAGTTAAGAGAACAAGCAGCATGAAGAGGATGAATTTCTTGCACAAGACATGACCAGAATTGTATTTAGCAGCAGGGCCAGTTACTTAGAAACATATGGAAGGACCTCTAGCAGGAGGCATTACCTTTTGTTTCAAGAACAAGGCTTTGCATGTTGTCACTGTAGTTTTTAAAACTGTCATTTGGACTCTGCATGACCCATGTGAGAAAAAAAAGGCTTTTGGTAAATGAAATGCAGAAGCACAGCCTATTCTAGTTCATATTTACATTCCAGTGGGTCTCCAAGCTGGTGGCAATATATCCAAATGGATTCTGGTGCCTAGATTAGAACTAAGGTGCTCCTTCCAAAGGACTCAAGACTCTGAAACCTCCTCCATCTACAGCATACTTACAGATGTCTAGACATCCTGTGCCCTTGATGCTGTTGTAATGCCCATAGTTCATATCAGCATGTATTGGTGAATGTTCATGGACACTTTAGATATGATAGATAACTTGTAGCCTAAACAGCAAAGGCCACCTGTCCACTATTAAACCGAAGGCACGTGAAGGCACCTGAAATTTTTTTAGGCATTTGCAGAAAATATCTGTCCTTCCAGAAAGGAGCTTGGAACAACAAGAGTGACAGAAATTATTTTATATTAAAATAGTTATGTATAACTGTTAAATTGGGAGATGAAGGATGGTGGTCATTGCCTTCTATATAACAGCCTATTTGGATCACTTCCTCAGGAGTTAAAAGACTTTGAACCAAATTCCATTTTCTTCCTGAGGGTTTTGAAGATGCATTAGTAAAGATGCATTTCTTTCCTTACCACTCTGCAGGCTGAAATACTGTAGAAATTCTCTTCAGTCTTCTAGTTGCAGTTGAGCAATTAGATGTATTGAGCCAGAAGAGGAAGTCCATGAGAAGCACAGAGAATGGAGGCAAGAATAAAATGCATGATCAGCTATAGAAAATGAATTGAAATGGATGTATAATATTGACTTGACATACCATGTAGTAAAAATCACAAGGCACAGGAAATAGTTCTTTGACACTGTTGATTTCTCAAGTTTCTGGTTAATTTTCAGTTATAGTCAGATATCTAACTACTAACTGTTTAGGGACAAAAGATGACTGGGAGTAGTCAGCACAGACTTAGGAAGGGGAAGTCATCCCTGACCAACTAGATAGAGTTCTGTGATGAAATGACTGGTTCAGTGGACAAGGGGAGACTAGAGGTTGTTGTTTATCTTGATGTCAAACAGGCTTTTAATGTTTTCTCCAATAGCATTCTAATAGACTAGTTGCTGAAATATACTTTAGATAAGTGAATGCTGAGGTGGATTGAAATCTGACTGAACACCTGAGTTAAAAAGGTTTTGGTTGGTGGCATGAAGTCCACCAGTAGGCCAGTTCCTAGTGATGTACATCAGGCATCAATACTGGAACCAATGCTGATTAAAACCTTTGCTAAATTACTGGTACAGACTGTACCTTCACCAAGTTTGTACATGAAACACAATAGGAAGAAGTGATTGACAAACCGGAAGGCTATGCTGCCATTCAGAGGGACCTGGACAGGCTAGAGAAATGGTCTCAAAAGAATCTCACGAAGTTTAGTAAAAGGGAACTGCAAGGTCCTTCCCCTGAGGAGGAACAACTCCAGACACACACTGGGAGCCTACCTGGGAAGCAATTCTATAGAGAAGGGCTCAGGGATAGACACCAAACTGATCATAAGCAATGTACCCTTCCAGCAAACAACAGCTTCCTGGGAGGAATGTTTGCAGCAGGTCGAGGGAGGAGATCCTTCCCCTCTAATCAGCCCTGACAAGGCCTTATCTGGAGTGCTGGGGCCAGTTCTGGGTTCCTCTGTACGGGAGAGACATGGAGCTACTGGAGCAACTCCAGTAAAGGGCAATGGTTAAAGAACTGGAGTACCTCTGATACAAGGAGAGGCGGAGGGAGTTGGGACTGTTCAGCCTGGGGAAAAGAAGGCTCCACAGTGGGATAAAAAAAAAAATCTTAAACTGTTAGTAGTAAATATTGTTTTGTTCACATAAAACAATCCACATCTTGTCCATAGCATCTTAGAGAAGCAGACTTTGCTGATCCAGTACTGCACCATTTCCACATGGCAAAAAACAACACCAGAATTTGAAACACCTTGAATATGTCATCTGAATGATGAGGTTTAACATACCTTTTTGATCCTTGCTTCTTTCCAAGTTTCACAGAACATCAAGACTGATCATCAGGTTTTAACAGTAGCTTGTGAGTGTGCAGTGATCTCCCCTTCATCTCAAGAAAACAAAACAAGGTTCTTTAGCCACCAAATTCCCAGTTTGCCTCTTTGTTCTGGAGCTTTTTACCTTGTACCCACAGGGGTGTGAGACCAACCTGGAAGTGATGAGCTGCCCATGTGCACTCAGCTGAGACATTAGCCTCTTCTAGCACAGAGGAGCATCTCACCACCCCAGCATGGAGCTGGTGACCTGGCTGGAAAGGCAGTTCCCGTTTCACAGCAGGTCTCAAGTTTTGCTATATTTTGCTATCACTCACTAATCCTATAGTTACTCACTCTAGAAATTTACTAGAAAATTTCTGTCTCAAGATTTTGATAATGAAAGTGATTTTAAAAAGACAAATAGGGTAAACCACCAATATTAAAACCAGCCTTCTACCAGCCAGAAACTGTAAGTATGATTCTTTCTCCCGCCTTGTGTAACTTAAGTGACAGCCAGGTGTTGTTGCACAAGGAATCTTTTTTTTCCTGTATAGGCTATTTTAACTTCTGTTTTCATGTCTAAGAGCTGAGAAGAAATGGAAAGCTCAACTTTGAAGACAATTTCTTCTTTTGATCATGACAAGGGGCCAAGGAAGGCCAGTTAGTGGCTGTGTGAATCAGTCCCTGCAACTGTTCAGGCTGATCATGTAGCTCTTGCTTGGAGATGGAGAGGATATACTCTAGAAAGATGTGTACATCCATGTAAAATAAAATGTTGTTCGTACTGCAATACCTCCTAGCACCTTGGGGGTCTTGGTTGTACTTTGGACAAGATAACTGTTGCAGGTATTCTGAACCGGCAGAAGGTCTAAAATAATCTCCTCAAATTGAAGGGTATCAATGACTTTTTGGATCAGTCAGTACTTCTCTGAGTTGCTCTGGATTTAAGGAAATACATTTCTTCACCCAGGGAAGAGTCTCAGTAATTTTCTGGTCTGTGTCCTGAGTCTCCTGACAGGTCTTCTCCAGCATAGCAAGACATCCACATGCGCCAAGGCAGACATTGCAATTGTACTAGCAGATATTTTTTTTCATTGCTTAAACTGATTTCCAACAGGGAGAAACTATCTTATTGAAAGGTGTTTATATTGATTTTACATTTGGGTTGGGTTTTTAGACCAATATTGACAGTATTTTTTCAGGCACTGTGGTATCTGCCAGAACTGAGGAAGTAGTTGCACCCTTGAGAAAGTAAAGTAACAGAGAGGCAAGTCTTGATGCAAAGTTGATTGTTTAGTGTAAGTTACAACAATATAACTTACCTTCAGGTAATACCGCTGAGGTCTCTCTCGCATTAAATGGTTCTGTGCCACTGGAGCTGTGTGAGGGAGCTGAAGGGCATCATAGAAACCTCTGGGGGATGCAGTGTCTGCTTTGTGGGGAGAAAGGACAAAGACGTGTCCTGATACGAGCAGTGAGGAGCTGAAACAGAAGTGAAAACCCATTCCCATAGGCATCTGCCTTTCAAGTTTCCTATTTGGTAGCTCATAAGACTTTTGGCATAGGGGAATAGGGTTGAGACTGCATCTGGCACTATGCAACGGGATGAGGAAGCAGGACAGTCTTGCTAGGGGATTGAGCTCCTGCTAGGCAGCACATGTGAGGTCAAGGGTTGTGTTTCAATTGCCTGAAAGTGCCTGTGTAGGGTTAAAAAGGAGTTTGAAGCAGAAGCTGGCTCTATCTACCTTGTGTTTAGTGTGACAGGTATGAGCAGGCCACTAAGTCCTTGTGAATTGTGGTCATGGTAACATTGTGACCGTAGGAAGAAATGTGAAGTTGAATCTAAATCTGATTTGTTTGTCAAAATAGGACAGCACCTCTAGTCAGTAGGGCTGATGAAGAAAAATAACTGGATATATTTACATAGATGAGAGCTGCTGTAGCTGCTCCAATAATAAAAATGTTTTAAATTAAAAATTGTCTGGTTTTTTCATTAGAGGGTGGTGTGGTGCAAATAATAAATGTATTGAAAACTTAAAATGGTACTTAACAAGTACTTGGAGTCCTGACTGGTTTTGGTATTCTCGTCCTGCTGCTGCTTTGGAATCCACTCATAAAATAGTTTCATAGGAGTCTCTTTTCATTTTATTTGTCTTTTGAGGTACAATTAGTTCTTAGAAGAAAGTGTTGTGTATTCAGATGTAAATTTACAAATCCAAATTTATTTCTGCCCCTCTGACAGATTAAATCATCTATGTATCTGCTTATAGTGAGACAGTGCAAACCATTTTGAAGTAATGCAAAATATGTTTTAATGGACCTAAGTTGCTGGAAAGCTGCCAGAACTTATTCTCTGGTTTGAATATGATGTTGTGGAAAACATGAGGAAGAGAAGCTGTGAAAGTTGAGATACCCCTAGAGCTGCTAGGAGGTTGTGGGTAAAACTGTACTGATTTACAGAACATTCTAAACACATATTTAGGATATAACATGTCTCTACTAATAGAAGGTTACACAGCACACAATGAAAAATATTTTCCTGACTACAAGGTTTCATTTATATCTGTGCCAAAAATAAAATAGTCTCTGATTTACTCTGATTTGCTGGCTGAACAAATTGTTTGGTATGGAAACTTTGACAAGCTTTTCTGGCCTTACTTTTTTCATTAGGCATCTTTCTCTGTCCCCTGAAAATATACTCCCTGCTGAATTCAGCTCTCTTTATTCCTTCTTTCCTTTTGCTGCTGCTGAGTTTCATCTTTTCAACATGGTGAGTTAGATTTCAGCCATTATATCTGCTTTTGCTGCCAAAGTCTTTTCTTCTTTCCAAGAGTAAGGCTTTTCCTACTGTGCTCTAAATCATTTGCCTTTATTTAGCACAACTCTTGGAACTCTTTTTCTTTTGGGCACCTCCATCTGTTTAAGGTCCTTGCGTTGTAGCTCCTGCTTAATGTCATCTGCTTTTTGTGACTACATTATCCCTGATCGTATCTGCCTCAGGACCATTGGTACCATTTAATGCTCCCGTTGAGATTTCAAAGGGTCTCAGGTTTTCAGTCCATGTGTACTAATTATTCTTTTCTTTCTGTGCTCTAGCATGGACATCCTTGGTTAGGACATGCTCATTCACACTGCTGTGAATGTCATCTACTTGACCCAAACCATCACACCACCCAGTGCAGAGTCACAGTACAGATCTGTGAATCTCTTCCAAATGAGCTTGAATTTTGTACTTTTTTTTGCAGACAGTACTGCTATATTAGCACAGTTGGACATCCACCCTCAATAGTCTTACATTGTAACAAGGCCACGACATGCAAGAATGGCTCCATATTGCCACAAGTATTCTCTTCCTGGGTCTGGGATGTATTGCCATCAGTGGTACTACAGGGACCTCTGTGCTGATCTCTGATGTGCAATGTGAACATGCTCCTGAACTCCCAGAGCCCTTGTCACACCAAGACAAATATGGAGATGCACACATTTTACACTTTTCTTAATTCACAAAGAGATTTACATTGTCATTAAAATCTGAATGTTTTTCAAAATCCTGACCTGGCAAGATGGTTAAGAACATGCTTGAAATTCACCAAATTGCAATTTATAGCACTTGCGGCATCCACAGCAGGCAAATGTTTCTCTTTTAATGGAGAATAATGAACACCTGAATAAGTACAATAATGACAAGTAACATAAGAATATTCTCTCCAAAGAATATAAAATGAAGTTAATACATGATTTCATCTTCCATGGTATGTAACATATTGTTGGGTGTATTAAATATCTGTTGTATTGCAGATCTGATAGGTATATACAATGAATCCTAAAATTTTACATCCCATCACATATATGGGGCACTGTGGGAGCCATATAACCTACATTCATTCATCTCTTGCAGCAAAGAACATTTGTGGATGTCCCAGAAGGCAGCAGTAAGACCCATGTGCTGGTGTTAATGAGAGCCTTCTTTTTATTTCCAATGGCTGGAAATACTGGCAGCGGACAGGTGCTGCCCAGAATATATCCTTCAGCTACAATAGGGTCCCGTGGGCACTGTTGCTTCTGTGTTGACTTCTGCAATGGCTAGTCCCAAGTCAGACTGGTTTTAGTAAAATTCTTCTTCTTGAAGTTTGATTTACTAAGCTTTTAGAAATACAGTAATGGTTGGGGAATGTGAAAATGCTGTGGTAGAAAAACATTTGGTTACTCGCTATTTACTTTGGTGCATCAAGAATGAAGTAAATCAACTTTTGCCTAAGGGGAAGGATGTTTTACTGTTTTAATTTGTTCTTCATATAACTGTGTTACCAATGTGTTTTAGTATTCTGCCTATAAGACACTCCGAAAGGGTCTCACTTTTCCTGGATTTCTGGATGAAAGTATGACACACCAATTTTAATAAGAACCCATCTTAGCTGACAAGTCATAGTCTCTCCTAATATCAGCCAACACCACCTAGTAAAAGGGTTATGCTCCTAAGTATTTAATTGCAGTCAGGAGACAGTTTTTACCATTCTGCAAGACCTAGCTCACAGATATCCCCACTTTTATTTTGGTGTCGAAGCTATCAACATCTGGCCAACCCTGAGAGCATCGTCATCGTGGTAGGACATGTGCTATCTTCAGTTCATGTGTCATAATGAACACATCTGATAATAAATAAAGCAAAACAAAGAATCTGGAAGAAATTTTTGATGCTTAAATTCAATGGCAAGAAACGCCCTTTGCCATTGCTTATCTTTTGCATGGTCTCATTAATGAGGACAAGGTAATTGCGGAACGCATTCTGGCGTACTTTGGTCAATGGTGTTTGCACATGCCTTGCTCCTCTAGCCCCTCTAGCATCACAGTAAATGCACAAAGACAGCACCCTTCAGTGCTTCTACCTGCTTCAAAACAGCAGTAAGTACTCCTTTTTGCTTTCTGTGGCAGGTCACTGGGGAACTGTTCAGCAAATGACTGCCTTCTAAAATTAGGATGGCTTGGAGATTTCTTTTGCATCCAAGGCCTGTCAGGGAGAGAAGAGAAATACTTGCAATTTTCAGGCTAGGAAAAGCTCACTAATTCAGGACTAAACGGTAATGGAATTCACAAAAGAGAAAGTTGTCCACAATCACTATTACAGCCCCTGCAGCTGTTCACACCCTGCTCAGTACCAGAGATAAAGAAAATGTCCCAAAGAACATGGTGTTAGCACAGGGTACAGACTTTAAACACATTTTTATCGGGTGGCAAAAGTTCTCAGAGTCTAAATGCGGTTGACACAATATGCTTGCAGTCATGGCATGACTGTTAAGACAACCAAGGAATTCTTAAGTCCTTAATTTAGGAATTCTTAATTCCTGTCTTCTTCCTGCCTTTGACAGCACAGATAGTTCAGCGCTGGAAAAATGACTGTGAAGTCAACTGTCTCCGTCTATCTACCGCAGGACTTTGGTTGAAGCACTGCTTTCTTCATTTCAGTGCTTTATGTGGGGTTTTGCATGGCAACTGCCTCAGGAGTGTTGCTACAAAGCACCATGGCATATCAACTCTTGTCTAGACCTTGGAGAAAATTGTTAAAAAGATTGAGGGCAAGATCAACTCTTGTTCTCAAGAGCATCTGTTTGAATTCTAGGTGAATGGCATCTTCTAAAGGGACTGTGGTTTGGGAGATGTTACCAGCTGGAACCACTGGGGATTATTACACATATTTTAGGCAAGCACATGTTAGTCTTCAGCCAGATTGCCTAAGCTTAGATAATTTTATGCAGAATTGGGGTGTTAATACACATTGTGCTTAGGGACAGCTTTTTACCCTGCTAATGTCCACAAGTGATTCCTTCATTCTGCCTTCCTGAAAATTGCAATATTAAACATGTTCTCTGTAAAGCTGAATATGGGGACCCTATTTTCACAAGCTCCTTCTTTTCCACTGACTCAAGAAAGTGCAAGTTACTCTTGAAAAGTTCATGTTAAATTATGAAGACAGACTGTAATTTTATGCAGAAAAAATTATTTTCTGTTACATCAAAACCAGTGATGATTAATTATGCCTCAGAGTGGTCAAGTTTCTGGTCTTGCCAGAAACAACTTCTCAGATTGGAGAGAAATATAAGCATCTTTTCCAAGAAAGTGTGAGAGTGCATGTGTGTGTATGCCTGCTTTTCTGATCCATTTGTTGATTGATAGTATTTTAATCAAGAAATATTTCTCACTCCGTTTTCATATAAATTAGTCAAAAAGAACTGGCATGTCACTCACACATGATTCTGGGATGCTGTGCTGCCCCTTTGCAAAGCACCAGAGTGTTTGTGCACCCGAGGTTGTTGGGCTGGATCAGCCACCAGCTAAGACCACCATGTGTGGCTGGACCAACATACACTACAGCACTGGTTCTATTTAAAACAAAGACACAGGCACATGCTATACGGATGCATTATGTCATCATTGGATGGTTCATATTATTCCCTGAAAAAATAATGCATCATTATTTACTATGAAAACTAATTGATTTGGTTCTGTGTCAATTTTGTTTGCCATCAATACTGTTTTAGTTTTTGGTGGAACCCTGCCAACTTTTCCTGTTCTCCTTGCTCTAACCAAGGCCCTGAAAGCTGACTTTCACAGGCTGGCTGTGATTAGACAGTGGGGTCTCTGTAAGTGTGGTCTCATATGAGCAGCTGTATGTTTTTTCTGTAGAGGGAACTTGTCATTAAAGAACTGAGAAGATGAGTGGGTGGTACCTTGGGCTGTTTTTCTTTTAATTTGGCCCTCATTTACTTTAGACACTATGAAGGAGTCCACATTAGCTGATGGTGCCCACAATTCACTTGTACTGATGAAGGCAGCTTGACAGCTGCATAAATCACTGCTAGATACCACTGATAAATTGCTGCATACGAATTTGTAGAGGACCACCCAAGCACAACTTGGGGGCGGCCTGCAGTCACACTAGGCTTGCACATGAGTACAGTAATGCAAATTTGCTTAACTCTTTATTAGCACTTTGTGTAGTTTTCCTTTCAAGAAAGGTATCATCGTTTCTCCACTTGCTTATTTGCTAGACTGGTGAAGTAAATCGCCAGGATCCAGCACCTCCCATCATCTGTAGTTGTGGTATTAAGATTTATTTGTTTTTTTTATACAGGGATACCAGCTTGCTTCCTCGTTTTGAACTGCACAATCTGGTGGGAGGGAGGAGGAGAGGAAGGGGGTGGGAAAAGAGAAATGAGCTTCTAGCTCAGTATAGGTACTTATTGTATGCTAGAGAGAAAAGCTTGGGCAGGGCAAAGTGATCATTAAAAAGCTGCAGTATGCTGCCTGTCTAACAACAAGGAATTGTATCCTGCCATTTCTAATTGAAGACACAGTGGAGGTCAGGACTTGGTAACATACCCATCAAAAGGAGTAATACAAGAGTGCAGGAACAGGAACTTATTTCTAGTGGCTGTACGTGCAAATCTCAATGAGGAGCTTGGCTACCTTATTAAAAGCTAGAAAGCTATTGATCCATTGCCACCTGACATGAGTCGAGCCCTAGGAAACATTAATCAATAGCAAGGTTGTGTTCCTATAATGATATATGGGATTAGAATTTGCAAAGCCTGGTTCTTATCAGATGTCCTGTGTCACCTGCAGTCTCTAGGTCTGCCGTGTCACTCAGCTACTGGTCTTACAGCTTTCTTACAGTGGCAGCTGCTAATGGATTCTTGACCTTTTGTCTAATGACTATGGTATCAGCAGCGTTATGGTTTATTAGGGAGTACTTTCCTCACTTTAAAGAAATTACAGAGTTGTGCTAACAGAGTTCATTATTCTAGCATTCCCATCTCAGTCTGCTGCAGTGCTATCATGGAAAAAATTCCCTGTCTTTCTTTCCAGTATAACAATGATCAAAACACAATTATAACACCATCTGAAACATTTCTTCTTTATCTGCTAGTTATTACTAGAGACAGTAGCATTTTAAAAAGAGATTTCCATATTCCACTCTCAAAGTCTGATCTCTAACCTGAATAGATGTACAGAGAGCCAAAACTTCAAAAACATGCATTTCTAAAATTTGCAGGTAATTACCTAATCGTGTGCAAAATTACAATTCACAGCTGGCGTTTTAGTACCAACAGTCATTTATGTGGGCAATTGCAAAGACAGGGTGTATGGTCATGGTAACAGTAACAGAGTGTGTTCGTACGGGTGTGTGTGCGCGCATATCTGCATTGAGACGTGTATGTCTCAGTTCCCATGACCTATCTTGTGAGAAGGAAGGCAAATCACAGAAAAGTATTGTGTAACTCTTATGAGGGAGTCATAAAGGGAATTACTCTGGATTTCCTTTTCTTTTCCTTTGGTGGCCTGTCATTTCTTGACATACCTGTTGCCATGATATTGTCTGGAAATTCCGTGTATGTGTCATGTGCCAAATGTTGGCATTTGAAAGTAAATTAAAGTCTCCTCTTGGATGAGAATCTTCAGCATCACAGTACCCTACCCCCAAAGTTTCAGTCTCAAGGAAGTGAGTAGCAAGAAAGAAGACAACCTTCAAGAACTGACACGTTTGTTCACACCTGTGGAAAAAAAAAGGAATTTAAGCAAACATTCACACTTACCTAAAGCCTTTTCCTGTTCAAAAGAAGTCTTTGTGTTTCAGTCAGCCACCAGCAACACTACTTTCTGACTTAAAATCACTCATATCTCTATACTAGATATGATAGATGACTATGTAAAATGACATTGACCATTCATAAATGGAAGATCTGTCAATCAGTAGCTTTAATTGCAGGTAAAAACACTCCAGCAGTGTTTACTAGCAGTGAACTGAACTGACAGAGGGCCTTCAATGGAAAGATCATTTAGCGTATGTTTCTTGGCAATAGTCTAATGAGTTTCATATACCATCAGCTATTTTTCATAATGTGCCAAAGCTTGACATCGCACCTTTCACAAACATAAAAGCACAAGTGGTTTTGATAAGTCTAAAATGCCATCATCAGTTTTAAGTATTTGCTGCATTCCCACACTCATTTACATGTTCTGAGAAACTGGCAAATGGGTGCAGCTTTAAAGGATAGCAGGGGTGCTAAGTAGGGTGGTTAACGAATGCCATACCAGCTCTCATGTTACATTTATTGACTTGGTACCTCTAAAGTAAGGAAAAACCTTTATTAAGAAAAAAAAGCCTAAAGCATACTCTTGTGCACATCTGGTTTGGTTTTATTTCTTTAAAATTAGATTTGTTTTCCTCTTTCACTCGCAGGAAATATATTTAGAAACAATGTTCATCTTGGAATGGCATGCAGTGGTATGGCAGGCTGACACTTTTTGAAATCTGTTTACTTTCTACCAGTCAACAGTTGCTAAAATGTTCCTGGAATGAACAGGGTTTTTTATCCATTGATTGTATGGATCTTTGCATCTAATTATAGTACTTTCTTACACTCAAAATTAACTTGCAAGCTTCCTTGATGGCTAGGAGATCCATTAGCAGGTATGGGGGAAGAAAAATTTTAAATGAGCTTGTGAAGTGAAATGCTGTGCTCTTCAAAGCTGCCTCAGTGTTTTCCTGCCTGTGACTTCCTGGAACTGAGCTCAGAGCAGCTAGTTGGCTCCTGTAAGCAGTGATACCAGGCTGTCCCTGTGAGACACTAGGTTCCCATGCTGGTCCCCTTCCTGCTGCTGGCTGCCAATGCTCTCACACCATCATAAGGAGGTAGTTCTTGGCTTTAGCAGCAAAGCTGTTATGGTTTCAGGTACGTACCAAGATGGGCCAGAAGATACTTTTATATTGTTTTGTTTCTAGCATCCCTTTCCTAATACAAAAGACCCAGAAAAACAGCAGTAACTTTTGGGTCTTCTCTGCCACAGCATCTGCAAAGAAAATTTTGGGTCTCAGCTCCAAAGTAGCCATTCCCTGGGTTCAGAAGTTTGGTCATAATATTCCTTGCCAGATTTGGTGGCCTCACTTACAAGCCATGCTCAGGTCAAAGATCCCTGTCCTTCAAATGTCACAACAAGGCCTCAGTGGGACAGTGCCATTGGAAGAGACCATGAGCTCCACTTTCAGGGGACCATTAATCCAGTCAATTCACAGGGCTGGTTTCCACATCTCTTGGGGTGGCAATTTAGCTGTCTTGAGCTTATGACCTTGGGGTTTCACCAGTGACCAGGCTGAGATCCTTGACTCTCCATGGGTACTCTTCCAGTCTCTTCAGATGGATAGCAGGGAGAACATAACTTCAAAGGATGGTTGGTGCAGTGGCACAGGTGTGCACTGGTGAGAGCAGGACAGGCACTAAGCCTTTTTGCTCCACGTTACTGAAGCTGCCTATTCAAAGAAGCTTTAGCTGTTAACCCTCCCCATTAGTCACTCCTAAAATGGATTATGCAGACAAATCTGTGTTTTGCCAGACTCAAAAGGGAATCAGTTCTATTAATAACAAAAGGACGTTTTCATCATGACTTGTATAAGTGCAAGCTCGCCTTGGGGCTCTGCAAATGCTCCCAAAACTCTGGGTGCTATATGCGTGCTGTCAAAAGCCTTGAGGAGTGTGGGAAAGCTACTCTTCAGTCTAGAAAGGCTGTTTCAGGGCTATCCTCAGCTGTGTGTCCCTGTATAGGGCATATGGCCTCTAAGCCCTTTCTGAACTGGGTGATGACTGGGAAGGAATTTTTTTTTTATCAGGAAGAATGGTGTAAGCAACACTCATCAAATACTAAGTAGACTTATGAACTCTTAAACCAATTATATGCATTTTCAGTGTTTAAAATTTTTTATTATTTTATAATACTTGCCCAGTAACTCCTGTGGGTAATTCTTTGTCTTCTTGTGATTTAAAAGCTGCTGCTAATGATTCTTCAATGTTTAAAATCGAAGCTATGTTTGTCAGCATTTTTTTGGGTTTTTTTGGAAAGAGATCATGTTGGACAATATGTCTCTTCTTTCATGGTTGGACAATGGTATTTAAATTGATGGAGTCAGTTGTGTTTACCAGCTCAAGTATCAGAGTCCACAAGCATTTCCTAATTTCCACAGAGAAATTGTTGGCATCACCAGAATTTCCTCAGAACAACTCAGTAGCATATCTGAAAAAATCAAAGAACAAGGCACTCATTGCAAATCTAGGGTGAATTATTATTCTTAATTTGCGATAATGTTTCTGGAAGGGTTTTGAGCTCAAGTCCTATGGCTATGCAGAACCGTCATTGCCTACCAGGATGAGTGTTAGGATCCTTCCAACTTCCTTCTGTCAAATGGCTGTTTAATCAGGCAGCCCAGCAGCTGCTCTGATGCATTTCCAGATGCTTTGTTTTAAGGTGTTCCACTTATTTAAATCATGCATTAGTCAGAAACACTACCTCACTACAGCACTAAAGCAATGGCCTGATTAACGGAGCAATAATTGGAAATTCTAACAAACAGCATCTTTACAAAATAACTTTTAAAGAACTAGCTGCAGTCCTCAGTTGCTGCCTCATGGATTATCCTGGAAAAATGGAAGGGAAAAACAGCAACATGTCTCTGACATCTTGTTTTAGCTATGAAGAAACCAGATAGTTTTTAAATAGCTTTTGAGAAACTAATGAGAAGGCAGCAAATATTGCAAAGGGATTACAAAGCTGTACAGCAGGTTAGATTCATTTAACAGTCTCTTAAATATGGGTTTTAAAAATACTTGTTTGTAACAAAATTGAAGAAACTAGAAAATTACCATCAAGGCGATCTGGATAAAGACTTCTGTTTTCTTTTAATTAATTTTGGTTTGTGTTTCTTTGTCATTAAGGCTCAGCTAATCTTCTGTATCTTGGAGCCAATTTCTACTGACAGAGTGGAAGGAATAAAAAACTCCCACTGTCTTGGTGATAAGTTATCTTATAAAAGATCACCCATTACACAAAATTTCTCTGTTCATCCTTCTCAGATGTTTTGAGCTTTGGTAAGGATTAAAAGGAAAAAAAAGACAAATAAGGATATATGCTATAACTTAAAATTGTCCTTCAGGAAGGTATGTAGCTAAGTAAAGCCTTATACTCCTATCACTTAAACTAATGCGACCCCAAACGAATTACATGGGATTAAAGAGAACAGCATTAATGTAAAAGCAGAATGAAAGAGAGAAAAATAATTCCCAGAATGCTTTAAAATACATTGGGGTTGCAGCCAAATGGATCGGGATCTTCACAGATTTTTTTATATGACTGCTGCTCACGGTGCAATCTGAGCGCGCAGAAACATCAAAATTGAAAGATGGAGCCAAATGCTAGAGCTACAATTTATGAATGCAGCAGAAGTACAGATATGAGGTTGGCTGCTGGAGCACGGTTATATCATGGCTTTGGCCATGTTTCAAAGTACAAACACGTTATATTTTAAGGAGACTGCAACAATAGGAGACATCAAACTTTATGGTTTGGATTTATTCCTATTTAATACGTAGTTTTATCAGTGAACTCTCCAAAGCCTGTGTTGGTATTTCAAGTGGAGCACATTGGTATAATGCTACAGAAATTACTGGAAGTTCATCAGTTGACCCAGCCACAAATACACAAATTGTAACTGCTTCCCAAATCGGGATTTTACTTGAGCAAATGGATAGCTTTGAAATACTTTATAAGGAAATAACTAGAAATGTCCAAAAGCTGAGAATTGACATTTTTCTAAATTATTTTCATTACAGCTTTTGTGTCATGGAAATTCCTATTGATTTTACTGAAATTCTGTTGAAAATACATTTCAGCTGGATATGATCATACCTGTCTCTGCATGATCCAAACTTCAGTTGTAACAAGGACCCAAAAGCAGTGCAAATCTTAGAAAGGCTTCCACCAAGTCCAGAACTTTCTAACAGAAGATACAACATCTTAAATGTGTTGATCGCAGTCTCTCACTCTGCTAGGGAAAGAAAGTCTAGGATTCATAATAGTTCTAAGATGAGTGCTGGTGTATAAACATCAGCAAGGTGAATTATAAGTCAGTATGCGTAACTGTAGATAGGTATTTCTGATGAAAGGTGAACCTTTGAGAGATACTACAGAAAAGTAGTTTGAATTTGTACACAAGTCCTGGAATCATCTCAGAACTCCCTGTATGGATTGTCTGTTACTAAGAACTGTTCAGGAAAGTTTTCTTGGACACAGTTTTCCTTTAGCAGTGCATAAAGAGTGGTGTCTAATATCTTCCAGATTAAATACAAGTTTGGTGTCCAAATATTAGGTCCAAAACCTTTGTCCAATGCAATCTAGAGGAAGCTGGATCATCTTCCGAAGCGGTAAAAGGGATGAAGCCAAAGCTGCAACATCAAAGGCATGCTTAAATTCTGTTACTTATCCAGGTGAAAGGATGACAGCTTATCTTGTGAAGTCTTTTGTCCTTGAGAATACATTCTCATGCCCTCCTGCAAAGATCTGATTCTTAGCCAAGGAGCACATCCACTGCAAGAAGTCAGATAGCCACCAAGGAGTTCACTGTAAAGTTGGAGTTTTCTGCCTTGTGGTAAGAAAGGAACATATTGTTATCATTAGATTATTTTAACAAAGGGAATATCTGACTCACTCTCATACTGGTGTTACTTGTATTTACAGATTCTTTGTCCTTACTGACCTCTGAATTTCAGAAAGCAGCATGGAAAGTAAAATGACTCATTACAGAATAAATGGTTTAACTTAACATTTTAAGTAAATTAAATTCAGAAAGCAAGAACTTGCAATGAGGGTGATGATGGGACTGAAGGAGCCCTGACTATCTGAAATCTTGAAATTTGAATGTCAAAAAGGATACTCAGTAAGAATGACTATACTCCACAATGATAATAATAAAAAAACCTCAAGAGATACCTGATATTCCTGGAAAGGGGCTTTCCAGCAACTTCTGGACATGAATGATAAAAACAGAGAAGAAAGGAGTATTACCTAAGTTATGCCACTAACCCTTGGCCACATAGAGGCTACCAGTTACAGACAGTAATTCAGGAAAACACTTCTGGTGCCAAACCTCTTGGAAATCTGGGCCACAAATTTCTCAGCAAAAAGGAATATAAGCTGAACTTTCTGTTGAGAAAACAACCTCCTTCCATGCTGTCATGAGACATGCAGTGTTAAGGTGGTATATTTGGTCATTTTCTCATTACACATTGGAGGGCATCCTTTCCCTCAGCAGATGTGGGGATTCCAGCCTTGTGCACTGAGAAGAGTATCAACATATGGACTGCTGTGATATGACAAAGGAGTTGCCGCCTGAATTATGGCAACACTGTAAAGAGAAAGGATTTCTTTTATCAGATGACACCATACCCATTCTCAGCAAATATCAGTCATTAGAAAATAGAAAACCTCTTTTATCCTGACTGGAAAACCATCCCTGCCTGGTACATAGAAGAAGAAATAATATGACTGGTCCTGGCATATCCAAATCTGCCTCCTCTGACTGGCCCCAGTGGTGAAGTATAGAAACAACTGAGCTTCATCACCCTCCTGCCCTGTTCAGGCTCTCAGATATCACTAGTGGAGCTTTTGCAATGCTTGGACTTCATCCTGTTACATCTTTCACTTCATGGTATCTTAAAAAGCAACTCAGACCAAACTCATCCTGGTCTCCTTGAATTTCTTGACACCTTACTCCATGCATGTGACTGATCACGGTGATTATGCCCAGCTGCTCCCTGGGACTTGCTGAGTGAGTAATAAAACTGAATCACCTGCATCACCAAACTTACTGTTATCACCAGTATGTCACCTCAGCCAGCTGATTGGCCTAGGTCAGATACCTCAGTTCAATGAAGTGTGGCAGAGACTATGCCTCTGATGGATGTCATATTGTGTACAAAATAACTATTAAGTTTCCAAGTGTTTTCAATTTTTTTCCCTGTAAAACCCAACCAACCGACCAACCAAAAAAAAATCAAAAAACCCCACCCCAAAACCCAATACCAAACCAAAAACCCTCATGCCTTTTAATATTTAACAGACATAATTTTTTAGGGGTTTTATCAAGCATGAAATTTACTAGGAACAGTTTGTGATTGTATTTTTGTAGCATTTTAACTGCAATGAATAGCCTAGACCTAAATAGTTGCTTGAGAAATGCCTCTGGTTGTACCATTCTTCTTCACAGAAATAATACCATGCTGGGATACCAGTTCAGTGTTGATTGAGAGGGATGAGTGTTGAATCATGCTCTCAAATCACATTCTATTTCTGATCCATAAGATAACATATTACAGTTTAGTAAAAAATATTTCATATGCTTAAATAGTGAATTTCTCATTCAATTTCCCAGCCCAGGTGCCAGAAGAAAAGGACACAGAATCGATCCTTTTTCTGAAAGGCTAAGCCATCCTGTAATTAAAACCAGATTTATGAGCAAAGGTGTACACTATCTTCTTTGTCCTCACAGGGGATTTCATTGTTTCTCAGTGAAATCTCTACCAGAGTTATGTACCTACTTCCCGTGCCAAGCTGCATATGTATGTTTAACACTTGTAAGCCTAAAGAAGGAAAATATTTTGGGAGCTTCATGTTTTTATCATGCCCAGCTCCTGACAACAGAACAGAATGATCTTCCTGAAGCCAGAGAGTATAGGTGAAATGAAGCTACATTTGGAAACTGCTGATTAAGGAATGCATTATAAAAGCAGAGTAATGCAACAAGAATCATCTTATCCAGTGACAAAAACATATAAAGCTCCAATATGCAAAGTCTGAGCAAAGCTTGAGATACTCTAGGATTCAAAAGGCCCTGGTTTAGCGTACTATCTTGAAAGCAAACCAGTGAGAGACTTGGAATCAGAACTACAATTTAATAGGAAAATTAAAAATAAATGCAGTAGTACAAAAACACTGACAGCGTCAGGATACAACTTGACACCCTGTCGGTCAGGGTGGTGGTAACAGTCTGATTAAATGGTGGCTGCAGTCCTCCTGAAGTGGTAAATGTAGTTCTGTTGAAGTGGTGATCCTGTAGAAAGGTCTGGTCTTCCTCTGAAGGTCCAGTGGTGGTTATGTAGCTCTTCTCCTCTGGGAATCCAGTAGGTAAGGACTGAGTTTATATCCAGGTAGGAATGCTTGGTTCCTCCCCCTGAGCAGAGCATCTCACAATGGGATGATGTACTTTTATGGGTCATGCAGTGAGGCTTGATAGCCCATTAACAGAAAAATGTATCTCCAGAGGGAGCTATCAGGGATGTGTCATTGAAGAGACAAAGAACACTGCCCCACCTGGTTTTAACAGCTGACTCATTAACAGAAGATACCTCCTGGGAGTTACTAGGGATGTGTCACAGAAGAGGTAAAGAATACTGCCCCACCTGGTTTTAACAGATGGTGATAGAATGCATACTTTTGGTTACGTCTTACACTGTAACCTAAGGCAGTTAGCTCTGAGGGCATCACTGTCATTTGGTCACACTGAGATTCAGACTTGGGATTAATGGGTGGCCTGCCTTCTCTCAGGGTACAGTTTAGGGTGCTGGTCTGAAAACTGTCAGCATGTTGCCTTCACAGTTCTGTAATCAAACTTATACTGACATTTGTTATGGATGTAAGATATGTCTCTGTCTTTTTCAGCCATACAAGTACTTCATTTTTTACTGTGTGTGGAGAAAAAAGGAGAGAAGAAAGCTCCTATGTAAGCAGGTAGTGAACATGGCTTTTAAAGATCGTTGAAATTAAAAAAGACAAAATGATCCTAATCAGATTTAAGAAAATTACATGCAACAAGAAGCTTACATAAGTAAGCCAACTCTCTTCTTTTCCACTGGCAGAAATGACGAGCAGCAGCACAAGACTTCATTTCCTCTACTCTTTTGTTTAGGAAACCTGCATTGTTGTGAGAAAGGTTTCTTTAGGCCCATCAGAGTAAAACTGCTTTTCAGAATGATTCCACGTGTTTGATACAGTGGATGTGAGAGTAAGAGCTGCCAAGTGAGAGACTGTGGTGTGTTACAGGGTCAGGCATTTTCATAAGGTCTTTTCCTTCATGATTGCATTGTGATACTCAGCATATGCTTGAGTTTCAGTACCATGCGACAAGAAGACTTCTTCTGTAGTCCTTTAGCACAGGAACCAGAGTGTTAATTGATCTATATGATAGAAAGTTTAAAAAATGTAGCTAAACATTTTATTTTTATTGTTGGCAAGTAATCAGGGAAAGAGAACTAGGGCTGCAAAATTAAGGATGCTTGTAGACGCAAAAGTTTGCTGTGATGGTATAGCTGATTCTCTTTATGCATACTATAATGAGATACATACTAAGGCTGCAATTTTTTCCTATCACATTCCTCTTTTTCAAACAAGGTGTAATACTTCCTTGACAGTTATTTATTTTGAAACCACTCCTTTGAATAAGTGATCACTTTAAACCATACCTGTAGTCTGCTAATGGCTATTTAACACCACCTGTGCAATCATTCCAGGAATCTTCTTCTGTCACTCTTGACACTAGGAAGTACAAAACAATAAGGTCATAAAACTTCCTCAGGTTTGGGTCCCACTCTGCTCACAGTCTCACCTTTCAAATTCAGACTGAGATCATTGATAACAATGGGACTGTTACAAACTGACATTAGCTTGAGAGCAGGGTCTGTACGGCATAATTTCCTCCATATTTCACATCAGGATAGAGATGCAGGGAGGTTGATAAGCTGCAAGAGCAGCATTATTTTGAATTCCCTCTTGTGAGGACTATGCAGGTGCAGCTAGCTTGGCTTCAGTTCATATTTGTAGGGCTAAATTAACTGGCTTTCTTTGGAAAAGTTAGTACCAGTAACTCCTTATTTTCTACACCAATTCCAAATCCTATTCAAAGCAGAGGGAACTTTCCATTTTATTTTCTGGGGATCAAAACTGGATTCCTGTTGCTTGCTCCTGTGAGATGTTGAACACCTCTTTTGAATTGTGCAAATGTTATTGAACATCTGTCAGAAGGTATTTAGCACTTTGTAGAGACTGGGCCAGCGTGCATCTCTTACCCCTGTTAATAAGCTGCTGGTTCAGGTAACTGTACCCCACACTTCTGGGTGGACAAAGGTTCCAGTGTTCGGTGCACTTCATCTAGGTGACCAGCTCTTTAGAAATAGCGACTGATTTAAAGGGTACAATTCTCTCCAGCTAGTAAATGGCTCAAGATACATGTGGACCTGCAGAAATTTCAGCATGTTTCACTTACAGGTTTTTTTTTTTGTTGAAAGAGGAGATCCATAATCATAAGGGGGTTGTTATAGGGCACATTCCTGACTCCTCCCTGCAAAAAGCCTGATGGCCTAATGTCAAGAATGTTCCTGTAAACAACTAATATCTCACTACTTTTCCCCTTGCCGTACTGGTTCTGTTTTAAAAGGGCATGAAAAGTGCACACAACTGATATTTCCAGGCTTACTTCAACAGTTTGCTGACCAGCCTTTCATGCCAATATAGATCACAAATATATGGTAACCTCTACAGATGAGTATGAAACACATGAAACTAAATAAAGGAGCAATATTTTCTAACTCAGGTTCCCATTTCAGATTCTATTTGGATCCCTGTGTTAGCTGGAAATGTTCTTAAAATTACAATGCCAAATACCAACAAATGTTGTTATTTACACTGACAATTCAAATTAAATACTGAAATTATTTTTTTATATCTATATTTACATGGTTTCAAGTTTTCCATATTGAGGAGGTCTGTCCTGGATGAGGTTTCTCAGCAACAATTTTTTCCCCCCAAACATTTTGTTTCATTAAACAAATTGATGTTTGACTTTATTTGTTGTTGTTTCAGAAGAAACTCTTATCCTAAAATAATTTGGGCTTTTTCTCAAGGTGAAAATTGGGTTTTCTAGGCTAAGAGAGCCTATGTATTAAGGCAGATTGGGATACAACAGTGCTTTGGTGGACAGTGTACCTGTTATGTAGGATCCTGCTTAAGTGCACACAAGGCACAAGAGACAAGAGAATTATGAGGTAGTAATATGAAGTGTTCTGAGCCATTCTGTCCTCTGTACATAGGGTTTTCCCTACGATTTTCCTCAGACCCTTTCCAATTTCTAAGTTAACTGTATCACTTGTCTGACTTTCCCCTCCCTCTTCCTAAGTCCCTAACAAGTTTATATTTGTCTAGTAATGCAAGTGGAGTCCTTCTGTCTTCCAACCCCCTGTCACAGTATCCTTTACCATAACATATTTTTCAGTTCTCTGTAATAAACCTTTTTGTCTCCTTTGCCTTCATCCAACTATCCCCATGTTGCACAGGCCACCTGTTCAAGAAACATCTCCATGCTTTCTTTTGTGTGGCTCTTCTGCATCAGACAACCTTCCCAATTCTTGTCCTTCCTTAGACATAGTTGCCACTCATTCATTTTTTGATGTCTCTTAAAGGTCTTTGATGCTCGTTGAAAACTTCAGTAATTTGTACAGACCATTCCTTTACTGCTCACTGATGACCTCTGTCTATCACTGAACTGTGTCTTCCTGAGGTGGGAGCTAAATTTTCTTCAGTGAAGAGTATAACAGCTTGAATCACAAAAGAAAAAGAAAAAAAAAGAAAAAAAAAAGAAAAAAAAAAAAAAAAAGGAGAAAACCCCCAGAACAAAATTTGGTTTATCTTGTTTCCCCATCTTTTCCCCTTTTCCCAGCCCTGGCCACTCCCTCGGGCTCTCCCTATTGGTTCCTGTACCCCAACTCCGCCCACGTACCGCCCCTGCAACCTGGCAAAACCCCCCTGCACTTTGCCCAGTAGCTCTTTCCACCTCTGGGGACTGCATGGACCAGGTGCAACGATTAAACATCTTCTAATACCCCTGTGGAGAAACCTTTCACCTCCTTTGCTAATCATTGGGTTGCAGGGCTGAGAGCTAAAGGAGCAAGAGTGCGAGGCCGTTTGGAATGGACTGTGGGAGGATAGAATGGCTGTTCTGCCCTAGGAAGCCCCGCTGTGCTCCCAGGGAAGGCTGCAGCTGCTAAACTACACTTAGCAACGCAACACCCCAACAGAATATTTTAGCTCTAACTGCGAGTTTGTGGTAACAAAGTCAACACTGATCAAGCTCCATGGATGAAACTCAATTTCAGGAGACAGAGATTTCTCAGTTCTCATTTTTTATTGGATTTTTATTATATTTTCTCACCATCCCCCCCCCAATGAGGATGTTCTGCTAAAAATTACTTCCTCCTATACCCTTCAGTGCATCATTCCTTGCAGGAGTGAGACAAAGCAGGCTGAGGTGATTCCATCAGCTGAAAGACTCAATTTCAAGAGCAGACTTGAGGTTTAGTGATGCTGAAAGTTGTTGAATTGTGTATTTTGATTTTGATAGACTATACTTACAGCTTACATAAACAGCTGCAGTGTGTTGGATTAATGAATGAGTTTTTCCTGTGAGGCAAACTGTCTCTATTAGATGGATTTTTACTTCGCCATGTTGATCTGTGCCAGAGGAAGGACAGGTGCTTAGAATAGGATCCCACAGCAACACAAAAGGAAGAATAAACAAGAAACACCTGTTCCTTACATGCCATTGCTAATTTTGAACATTTTCTGCTATTTGAAATATCGCTTGTTTTATGAAAAAACCTCAGTCTGTGTATATCTTAGTTTTGTCTTTCAGGGATTTCATGGCAATCTTGGTGTTTTGAAGTTTGTAGATCTCCAGATTGTACCTGAACATCAACTGAACCTCAGTGGGGTAGAGGCTATTTGCAGATGCAGTGTATTCAGCCACTCCATGATCTTTTACTAAATGTTTTTTGTGTCTGTGCTGTGAATTCCTCACAGAGTGAATGGTCTAGATACACCTCTGGGTTTAATTGAGATGCTGAAAAAATACAAATACAAAACAGTATGAGAGCAGTAACGCATAGGTCTGTGCTTCTATCTGTTAAATGTTTTATGAGAAGCAGTATAATCAGACAAACAGGCAAACTGTCAACCGAATAAGTAAATTAAACTAAGACTGTATTAAAATATTAAGGGTAAGATAAATGTAAAAAAAAGGCAGAAAATGCAGAGTTAATGCACCATGCCTTCTTATGGTAGTACTGCTCTGTATAGTGGCACTTCACCTGGTAAGTGACCATTGTGAAAGGATCTTCAAGATAGAGTTTCACCTTCAACTCCTGCTTTCCTCTCTCAAGCCTGTGTATGTGACATTTTGGAATCCTTTTTTCCCCCCTAGTTTTCAAATGTGAGTCGAAAATTATTTATGCAGCTTTTCATTACAAATCCTGACAGATGCAAACTGTGCCATACACTGAGCATCTAAATCAAGCTCAGTACACACTAGCCCAACAGTGTTTATGCTGCCAATTAAAGGCATCACTTTTTTGAATTATACAGGGAGTGAAATGATCTCTGACAGCTGTGAATTGCAGAAAAAGGGCTCTATTGTTCAAAGAACTGCCTTTAATATAGAGAAACCCTTGCTAAACTTTTGATTCCCAAGTATGGCAAACATTAATTGGCCATAAATTTAACAAGAATCAGTTCACTCATTCCACAACTTTTGCTCCACTCCCCCACTTTCCTTCTCATTACTTCCCATTAGCCTCTCCTAGCAAGTGCTTAACTCAGAAACACCCCACCCCCAACATTCCCATGTCTCCATCCTTATGCCTTCAGTGTTCTCACTATTTTATTTAGCTCTTTCAGCCATGCTTGCTCTGCCAGATGACTTCTACAAAAAAAAAAAAAAAAAAAAAACAAAAAACCAACAAACCAAAACCAGGCTGAGTACAGACAATCTGGAAAACGCTCATGGATTTGTCCTAAGTCTTGTGCTGTACTGCTGTTTTTCTTAAAATCCAAATCCCAGAGATGTTTTAAGAGGCAAGAAGGTCATACTTCACACCTTGGAGTGTAGTTTTCTAGTCCTTAAGAGTTTCAGAGAGAAGATTAAAAATGTTACCTGAGTGCTTCCTAGAAGAAACAAAATGTGAAAGAGTACCAAAAGGTATTGCTTTCTTTAAACCTCATATTCTTTACGCAAAACTCATGATTTTTGGATTCCAATTTCTTAAAGGAGTACAATTTTGCACAAGCCTGAAACTACACATGTAAATCCTTTTCACCTAGTATATACCTGGTGTGCTACACAGAAGATAATCATAGATTATGATAATCACAGACAAATCCACTTCAGCATTCTCCTAATAAACTTTGAATTTTACAGACAAACAAGAGGCTTTGAGGAGGAGATATTTTTAGTAAACAGCTTCAAAAAGTAACAACACTCCTTTTCTGACTTGTCTGTAAAGACTCAATTTTTTGGGATTGTAATATACAGAAATTTAGAGTGAAAAATTTGAAACAGGAGAGAACAAATGTCAGAAAATGTTATGTACTCTAATTTTGAGTAGAAGTGAGCATTATGCTAATTTTATAAATTATAAAACATATCTCAAGTTAATTTTGGGTATATATTGGTAGGAAAAGCTGCAACATGCTCCCAGCTTGCACGTATGCAATAGAGCTCTTCATGTGGAAGCATAATTGAGATGTATTTTAGGATCATAAAGTGAAATCAAGGCCATTTGTGATAGCTGCTCTGCAGACCCGTGCTATTTCCTGGGCCCCTTCTGGATGAACTATCCAGCTGTGCAGTAGGAGGAGGGATTAAATTACATACTGGGAGCCACAGAGATGGGGACAGTTCACCATATCTGGTTTCTCAGCGTCTCCTGTAACAGCTGAATGAAGTTGCCCACTCTGTTTCTCTGCCATTCTTGTCATATTTTCTTTTCCTGTGTCATCATTCTGTCTTGTAGATAGGCTGCAGTGCTTCATTTTTAAGAATTTAGTACCTCTTGTGGCTAGGACTAAGCTTCTAAAATACTCTGGTTTTGCTGTTCTTGCCAATAGTATCTGCCATGCACACGGAAGAAGTGCTGCTCATAACATCTTTGTGTTGATCAGCAAAGTGTATATATCCTGGCTAAATCTTTCCTTTTCATATTACTTCATGAACTGAAGCATCTACCAGCAAGTGATTTTTAAAAGGAAAAAAAAAAAGAAGAAAAATAGTCAATGGGGCAGATATGGACAAATGACAGATGACACTAACCAGTATTGCATGTATTTTTTGTTAGATCAGAATTATTACTTTGACCTACTGCCAAATGTTTGTGACTCATTATCAGGTTGTCTGTGAAGAGTTCATGAGGTGTTACATCTGCCCAAAACAAACACTGATCTGTCAGACAAATCTCAAATTACTTATAACTAATAATTAAGTGCCAGAATCTATTGCTGTGATCCGTGGCTCTTCAGCATATCAACAAGAACAGTGCAAGTGTGGCCGTTGAAATGATGATGTGGGTTAGAGTTTGCCAGACTTTTTTATTACCTGTGGTAACAAAAGAGTATATATTAGTGATTTCCTTGTACAAAGATTGACATAAGTTTAACTTGAAGGTCTTTACCAATAGCTATTATTCTCTTACTCATAAATATTTGGATTTGTGTTGTATTTATGAAAATATTGCAAAGGGATTACTATGATCTAGCAACCAAACATTAAATAATGGTATACTTGCGTATCTATCATGCTGAATAAGAAATGAATGTGCAAATGGCAGACATAAAGGCAGAAAGTTATTTTTATTTTCTATTCTAAATATAAGGAATGAAATTACACAGGAATTAATATATATCAGACATTACTTTATGATAGTTTTTAACAAAATTGCTGCTTGATGAAGTAAATGACCTCATGATGAAGTAGTGGTTTTAGAGAACTTGTCATGTTTGGAAATCAAAGTTATTTTATGTGTTCTGCACATACCAACTATGTCAGGCTTGTGGACTAGTGCATTCTTATTTTCCACCCCCCCCCCCAAAAAAAATCTCTCTTTCATAATGTTATGAAATGTTATTGTTAAGAAAAATAGGAAACATCGGTCTTCCTTGACCCAGGCCTATTAACATATGGAATGTGAACTGCTGTCTCTTTGGGCTAGAAAATAACAAAAATATAAGAAAAAAACTCTGATAAAATACGGATAGTTTTCTATCAGGAACCACATGATTTGCAGTTTGAACTACGGCAGATAGTTGTGGATCCGCAGCCTGTCTTTTGTCTGGCTGTTCAATGGATTGCATAGCAGTAAATAAATCTTTTATTAAATGTGATACTTCTCACACCAACTTAAATCACATTAGTAAAAAGGGAATACCTTGTTAGGAGTGAAAGTCCACTAGGATAAATTATTTCTCTAATGCCAGTGAAGTACGTAATAAAACCCCTTCCTCTGCCAGAGCAGGTACAGACATATGTGCAGGTGCTCCTTCAGTGAGAGCCATGGAGTGCCCGCACCTTGCAGGCAGCAGAGAGCTAACCAAGCTGGGAGGAGCTAACTGCTCCCTCTTTCCCTTCAGAACACTCCAGGGCTGTACCACTGGCTGTAGGTAGACATCACCCAGAAGGTGCTTGTCTTTGGTCAGACATTGATGACATTGGACTTTCCATCCACCTGCAAAGCAACAACTGTGAGAGTTTTTTTTCCCTTACCTGACTTGCTGAGGCTGCTGAGGCAGGAGGGGAGAGAGGGAAGGCCTTTTCTTTCCTCCCTGTTTGTTTAAACACCCTGCACTAAGAAAAGGACACAACCTGGCGAGGCTGCTGATGTTACAAAAGTGTTGCTTGGTTGGCACTGGCAGCTTTGCCAGAACTGAGGAACATCTTCCTACTTAAGTTATTTTTGCTCAGTCTCCCTCCAGAGAATACCCAGACCCTTACGGACTTGACAGAATTTGCACACTTGATCCAAGACTGCTAGTGGCTGGGACCCATGCCTACATCAAAGATGACAGCTATAGAGTCTGTGACAGGAGGACTTGCAACAAAGCTAATGACAATGCAAGAGGAGGGCAAAAGGAAAAGAAAGAAGGAGAAGCTCTGGGAGGACCTAAAAACCCTTCTAATTCCTGATTTGAGCATGGAATTGAATTTCCAACCGGAATTATCTTATGATCCTGTAAAGAGCTACATGTAAAGTCCTAACACTTTCCCTGGAAGTGTTCAAGGCTGTATTGGAAGGGGCCCCAGGCAACTTGGTCTAGTGGAAGGTGTCCCTGTCCATGGCATGGAGTTTGGAACTAGGTCATATTTAAGGTGCTTTCCAACCCAAGCCGTTCTATGATTCCATGATAAATGGAAGGCATAAGTTGACCAGAAGGTTCAGAAGACTCTGGTACTGTGTCCCAGAAGTCACTCTTCTTTCTCATCAAGTTACTCGTGTGCAGTCATGGAGAGACTAAAGAGATAAAAAGGCTTCATAACTGGCATTGTCAGGTTAATGGTTGGAGTTAGTGATCTTAAGGGTCTTTTCAGCCTAAATGATTCTGTGACTCCATGATTCTGTATAATTCAGGTTCCCATTTGCATGAATGCCAGTCCATGATTTGATAGTTATACTTAGTGTCTGATAATGCTTCTATTTTTTTCCCCTTGAACGAAGAAGCAAGCCCCAGGAAGCCGTAGATTTACCTCCAAGTGAAAGACAACGCCTGGTAATCAACTTTATTGCATCCTTTGTGGATTTCACTCAGCGTTGTAAAGGAGGATAATAACTCAGCATTTCCTGCTGCACATTGTCACAGGGACTTGCAGGATAAAGTCTGTGTCTGGGACAGATGCTGACTTGGATTAGTGGAAGAACCTGAGTTACCAGATCCTTTTACACAGTGTCCTGAGGCTGCATATTTGGGTCACGGGGCCTGACTTTTCTCCAGGAAACTTGCAAATGGAAAGGAAAAAATCAAGCAACACACATCTGCTAACCAAAGTTTTCCATCAGGACACCACCATTTTCTGCATGGCTGAAGCTATTAGTGAAAATAAAATGCTTGAACTGAGGTATGCATATGTGACTGTACATACTACAAGTTTGGGTTTGGGGTTTTTTTTAAGTTTTAGTAGTATAATTCTGGTAATTTTCCAATAGAACAATATATTGAATTCTCTATAATACCTTTGACAAATGTTGACTTGAGATACTGATTTTGTAATATGAGAAAATCCAAGGCAGGTAACAGCAAAAGAAACTGATAATTCATTTGAGAGTTTCCAGGCAAACAATTTCTTTGCCCAAAATTCCCATGCAATTTCTTTGCACTAATGGAAAGGTTATCTCAAAAGAGTTCACAGAGGGAGCTGCTCATAAATCTAAATACTCACCATTTGATGCAGATTAATATAAGAAATACTAAATAATAAGCATAATTTCTTGTGATTGTTATGTCTGATCCACCTATAATGAGTTTAATGCTTACTAAGGGAAAATACATGTCAGATACGGAGCTACAATTTATGCCTACAATTTCATGGACTTCAGTAGAGCTACCCTGGCTCTCCTTAGCTGAGTATGAAATCCCTTGAAGTTCTGTGAGGAAGTACATTTTTCAGCTGGAAAAGTGAATCCAAATCTTTCAGTCCTGGGCTCTGAGCCAAGCAGCATAGCTTTAGCTTTTCCCACATTCAGCATCTACTTGCATTTCAATAGCAAAGCCTGGAAATTGTCAAAAAACGCTCTGGAGGTGGATCTGGTCCTTGTCTACAGCTACATTACTGACACGTATATCAGTGCTTTCTATACACTTAGAGTCAAAAGGCTTTAAAGACTATGGAAAGTTGTATATACATCTTTTAACAAGAGAAAAACAGATGTTCTTACAGTCAGTGTTATGGGAGTCAGTGTGCTCTCTCTGTGTTGCCCTTAGCTGCAGGTCTTTTGAAAACTGGTCTGAAAGAAAGGAATTTTTTTTTTTAATGTATATGTTTCGTAAATGAAGAGCATCAGCAAAGTTAAAATTCTCTGTGTCTCACAAGCTGAAAAAATCATACCTTCAGAGGGAGTTCAGACACATTGGCCTCAGATGCTGCTCAGGCCCATACTTGAGCCTTCTGTGAGTTAAGATTTCCTGCTATGTGGATGGTACAGAACAGTGAGTAAGGGCAGAATGTTTTTACTGAGGAAGAAGTGTACACTCACTACTAAAAGTTTAAGTGAGTAAGGATTCCTGCAGGTTGGAATTCCAAGCCTTTCAAAGTTGGTGGGAATTGTGCCATATTGACAGTATGGAGCCTGTATCATCCCGGAAGTTCCTAATGTATGCCCATGCTTGTTGAAACCACAGTAAGTAAGGCAGGCTTGCTTTCTTCTTCTGTCAGCTCCACTGGCCTTAGAGGAGATATGTTTTGAATGCAAATGATTTAACTAATTCGTGAAGGTCCAAATTGCTACGTAAATAGCCTTTATAATAATTGCTGTTCTTTGTAAAAACACATTTTGGAACTGAAGCACTTTGGCCTCAGCACCAAATATTCTTGCCACACGTATTTGCGACTATGTCATATGTACACAGGTTGCTAACAAAACCACACAGAAATACAGAAAAGACTGGTATTCAGAGGGCACCTGCAATTAAAATCTGTGTCCAGAGCCTGTAGTTTATTAAATGTTAGCTGGCAGGAGAGAGTTTCTGCCCAGGCCATGCCACAGTAGGGCTGTTCTCCAGCTCCTCACAGCCATGCCCTGCCTGGCCTTGAGTTCCACCAGCGGGGCCACTCAGGGGCCTATGGCTTGGCCTGGCTTTGGGCCATCCCCAGGGCACTGCCCAGTGCCGGGGCTGTGACTGCCTATGGTCCCCTGGCTGCCCTGCTCCTGGCTAGGGTGGTGGAATGGGTCCTGGCTGCCAAGCTCTTTCCTGATGGACTCCCATGGGGACCCCACAATCCCAGGGAGTCCTTGGCCCCATATGGCACCCTGATGGTGGCAGCCAGAGCTTCCTGGAAAACTCTTCTCCTCTGTCATCAGTTTTGTTGCCTAGGGAGTCTGTAACAAAGTCTCGGCATGCATGGGAGAAAGGTGATCTGCTCTGCTTTCAGCACACAGCTGCATATCTGCCTCTGTCTCACTTCAGGAATAAATGAAACCAGAGGGACTGAGACAACTGCAAACTTGCACAAAGCCCCAAAACACAGAATTGCAGAATCAGTTGGGTTGGAAAAGACCCTGAGATCATTGAGTCCAACCACTGACTGGTCAGAACCATGTAAACTAGACCACAGCACCAAGTACCATGTTCAGTGGTTTCCTGAACACCTTCAGGGATGGTGACTCCACCACCTCTGTGGGCAGTCCATTTCAATGTCTAACAACCCTTTCCATGAAGAAGGTCCTCCTGATGTACCAACTGAACCTCCCCTGGTGGAGCTTGAGACTGTGTCCTCTTGTCCTGTCACTTGCTACCTGGGAGAAGAAGCTGAACCCCACCTTGCTACACCCTCCTTCTAGGCACTCGTGGAGAGCAAAAAGGGCTTCCCTGAATCTCTTTTCTGCCAGGCTAAACAACCCCTTCAGCTCCCTCAGCTCCTCCTCACAGGACCTGTGCTCCAGACCCTACCTCACTTCTGTTGCCCTTCTCTGGACATGCTCCAGCCCCTCAATGTCCTTCTTACAGTGATGAGCCCAGAACTGAACACAGCACTCGAGGTGTGGCCTCACCAGTGGAAAGTACAGGGGGACAATGCCTGGGCTGCTGATACAACCAGGATGCCATTGGCCTTCTTGCCCACCTGGGCACATAGCTGGATCACGCTCAGCCCGTTGTCAACCAGCACTCCCTTTTCTACCAGGCATCTTGCCAGCCACTCTGCCCCAAGCCTGTAGTGCCTCATGGGGTTGTTGTGGCCAAAGTGTGTAACCCAACACTTGGCATTTTAAACCTCATACCACTGGCTTCAGCCCATCAATCCAGCCTGTCCAGATCCCTCTGCAGAGTCTTCTGACCCTCCAGGAGATCAACACTTACACCCAGCTTGGGGTCGTTTGGGAATTTATTGAAGATGCACTCAATTCCCTCATCCAGATCAGCAATAAAGATGTTAAACAGGACTGGCCCCAACACTAGTGGGAACTCCACTAGTGACAGGCCACCAAGCAGATGTGGCACCATTCATCACCTCTCTCTGGGCCCAGCCAGTTTTTAATCCAGCAAACAGGGCACCCATCCAAGCCACGGACTACCAGCTTTTCCAGGAGAATGCTGTGGGAGACAGTATCAAAGGTTTCACTGAGGGTAGACTGTTGCTGTGACGTACCGAGAACGGCGAGTAATGACACAATCCAAATTCAGGAAGAAAGTGGTTATTTAATTAATTATAATTTGATTTATGTAACTTTATATAACTTCCCAAAGATGACAGGAGGTTATTGGATCTTGAACCAGCTACCCCCCGTCCTACTGGCGAAAGCTCACAACACCTACTTCAAAATATTATTTCACTGCGTACCATAACAACTCTGAAAAACAGATCCCAGGCGCACAGATAAAAAACTAGTTTACAAAGACCCGTAGCAGTGTTTATCGTAGCTTTCATGAGAACCACAGAGCTCTCACAGAATGCTGCAGAAAGCTGAAAAATTTCTCTGCCAAGGCTTTTCAGTGTCTGCAGTAGGCAACATCCACAGCCTTTCCGTCATCCACTGGGTGGGTCATGTGGGCATAGACAGAGATCAGATTGGTCAGACAAGACCTGCCTTTCCCAAAGCCCTGCTGGCTCGGCCTCATCCCGTGGTTGTCCTGTATGTGCTGTGTGATGGCATTCAAGATGATCTGTTCTGTAACCTTCCCTGGCACCATGGTCAGGCCGACAGTCTTGTAGTTCCCCAGATCCTCCTTCCAGTCCTTCTTGTGGATGGGTGTTGGGTTGACTCTGGCTGGATCCCAGGCACCCATCAAAACTTCTCTATCCCTCTCCTCCACAACTGTACAGGGGAGAAAAAATATAATGAAGGGTTCATGAGCTGAGATAAGGACCAGAAGAGATCACTCACCAAATACTGTCATGGGAAAAACAGACTTGAATTAGAGATGTGAATTGAATTTATTACTAACAAAATCAGAGCAGGATAATGAGAAATAAAATAAGACCTTAAAACCCCCTTATCCCCATCCCTCACTCCTTTCTATCTCTACCTCCTCCCCTTCAACAGTTCAGGGAGATGGTAAATGGGGGTTAGGGTCAGTTCGTCACGAGCTGTTTCTCACACTGGTCAGGGAGAGGAATCCTTCCCCTGCTCCACCGTTGGGACCTTCCCAAAGAAGATATAGTCCTCAATGAACTTCTCCAACATCCCACGAGCAGTTCTCCATGAACTACTCCAGTGTGGATCACTCTTCCACAGGGTGCAGTCCTTCAAGCACAGGCTGCTCCAGTGTTGTTCCCCCACAGGGTCACACATCCTACCAGAAAACCTGCTCCAGCATGAGCTCCTTTCTCCTGCAGGTCCCTACCAGGAACCTGCTCCAGGAAGGGCTTCTCCTGCCTCCTCTCAGGCATCCACCTGCCCTGACATGGGTCTCCTTCATGGGCTGCAGGTGGATCTCTGCATCCACATGGACCTCCATGGGCTGCAGGGTCACAGCTGCCTCACCATGGGCTCCACCACAGGCTGCAGAGGAATCTCAGCTCCAGCACCTGGAGCAGCTCCTCCCCCTCTTTCTCCACTGACCTTGGTGTCTGCAGGGCTGTTCCTCTCACATGTTTTCACCCTGTTGTTCTCTGCCTGCAGTTACCCCTGCACCATCACTTTCCCCCCACCCGCCCCTTCTTATATCTGTTATCACAGGAGCGTTATCACCATCGCTGATTGGCCCAGCCTTGGCCAGCAGCACATCCGTCTTTGGAGCCACCAGGGATTGGCTCTGCAGGGCATGGAGGAAGCTTCCAGAAGCTTCTCACAGAAGCCACCCCTGCTACCAAAACCTGACCATACAAACCTAAATACAATGGGCCTCACATTGACCAATCTCCAGTAAGCTGTTAACTAGGACTAATGATAAATGATGGAGGGTGGTTTCGTGAGTGTTTCTGCCACCTCTGTCAGCACCCTTGGGTGGATCTCATCTGACTCCACAGACTTGTGGTTGTCTAAGTGGCACAGCGGGACACTAACAACTTCCTCCTGGATTGTAGGGGGTCTGTCCTGCTCCCCATCCCTGTCTACCAGCTCTGGCTGCCCTGAGGGTGACTGGTCTTATTGGCAAAGAAGGCATTAAGTACCTCAGCCTTCTCCTCATCCTTGGTGACTCTGTTCCCCCTAGCATCCAGTAAAGGATGGAGATTTTCCTTTGCTCTCCTTTTGTTGTTCGCGTATTTATAAAAACACTTATCTTTTACAGCAGTGGCCAGACGGAGTTCTAGTTGAGCTTCTGCCTTTCCAATTTTCTTTATCCATAACCTAACAACATCCTTGTACTCTTCCTGAATTGCCTGCCCCTTCTTCCAAAGGCTGTAAAGCCTTATTTTACCCTTAGTTCCTGTGAAAGCACCCTGCTCAGCCAGGGCAGTTGTCTTCCCCAGTGACTCACCTTTTGGCACTTAGGGATGGCCTGCTCCTGCACCTCTAAGATTTTCTTCTTAAAGTAAGTCTAGCTTTCTTGGATCCCTTTGTTATTAAGGACAGCCTCTCTTTTCTTCAATTATCTTTAAAATGTCACTTTCAGAAGCTTCAGCTGGAGTTTGGTGTCCACCTCTCACTGAGACATCAAATGAAGGGCTCATGCAGGTCTGTTTGACTCGCTCTCGCAATGAAAAGTTTCATCTTCATCAATGAAAAGTGCCATCACTGCCTGCTGGCCCATACAATAGGCAAAGAGTGCTTCATTCTCTGGTGTCAGACATGGCCACCTCCTTTTCTTTCAAACTGCAACTGCGTGCTGCATTCCTTATGTCCACTTCTGAAGGCCATTCCCTGCCTTCATTATTCCTTACCTGACATACTCCCACAGAAGTCATAGTCCCTTTTAGCAAATATTTTTATTAGATAAGATGGGATTCTAAATATATCTGGCTACAAGTGGTATTTACAGTAATTTCATTTCAGTGGGAGACTGCCTGAGGGAATGCTTTCTTTCATGGTCTGCAGATAAGGAATTAAGGCATAAGTAATGCCCAAAATCAAGCAGCATATTTGTGACTGAGCTGGGAAAAAGGGCTTCTGATTACATTGTCAGGCAGAAATAAAGTGAACAAATGAAAGTAGCAGGTTTTCTTCATATGATACAGACACACAGTTAAACGGTGGAATTCAATGTCACAGAGGCCAAAAGTATTAATAGATTCAAAGAAGGATCAGACAGCTTCTTGGTTGAAAAAAAATGTCATCAGATTTTATTAAATGTAAAACCACATATGCAACCTCCAGTTTAGTAATTTCATAAGCAGAAGGAAGCTGGGAGCTGGTTATTGCAGAGAGGTAGCTATTCTGGTCTTGCCATGGTGCCACATTCTAGTACCTATTGTCAGATCTAGAATTTTAGTCTGTATGTATGCATATGAATAGATATACTTTTATAGATACACAATCTATAGATATGTATATGTATAATGTCTCTTTCTCCTTCTCTCTCTCTCTCCTCCCCTCTCTGTCTCAATGACCTTACACAATGTCATTTAAAAGTCTGCCCAATAATAAATAAATTAATGCCTGCCTAAGAAGTAATAAATTCTTACCAGTGGGTTACATATTTTTTTTGATGCAGCCTCCAATATATTCAACAGCCTCCACACAAGGAGAGCAACCAACAATGTTCTCATCCAACAGGTTGCCTTTGAGTTGTTTTTGCTAGAGTAAGAGAGAAGCATGACTCCAGGTGCTCTGTCAGTCACTGCATTCGGTCCTGGATGGAGCCAGCTGGCCTCCAGTCGGCCTCCAGTGCAGATGGAAATCCCAAAAACTGACCCACACTATCACTGATGAGACAAACCTCATAATACAAGGCAGCAGTGCTGGATACAACTATGGTACTGTCATTTTGAAAGTCTGTATTTGGAGGCCTTACAGTAAATATCTGTGGGGCTCATAGAGTCGTTTTGAGACAGGAGATCTGAAACTTTGTCTCATCCTACTGTTGACACACAATACATTCTGGTAGCCCCAGTGCAAGGACTTCTGCTCTTCCCAACCTTCCTTAGTCACTAATGTCGTAGTTTGTAGCCCTAGCACTTGGCTTGCACTTGCCTCCCAATTGGGAGCACTAGGAAGGAAACTGTTGACGAGACACTGAGCACACTCAAGCCCATGGATGCCTATTACACCAGCTATAATTTGGGCCAGAAGATTTAGACATGAGGCAGTATCCTTTCAACTTCTGGCACTGGAAAGGTAATTTTAAATTGAAGCTGTGTCATGGAATGCAAATAGAGTGGGCTTATGAAGTTTGTTGAATTTCAGGGAGAAGATATACATTAAGACCTTATTCTTTTTGCCTGCATGCCAGGCTCCATTTCAGAGAGGCATCCCATGTCTTGTCCCTCTTTGATGCTGTGTTATTTTCACTCTGCTCTGGTGGCTATGTCCTCTCAGAGTAGTAGCTGCACTGTTTCTACATCCAGGATCAGCGGCATTCACTTAATGGAAAATTGCAATATTTGCCACAAATTTATTGGAGAGTATGGTATGAAATGCCATGTTAATGGAGCATAACTCTCTCTATGAACATAGCTTAAAGAATTCTCTGTATAAACTGAGCTTGTTTTAAACTGTTTGACTATGGTTGTCAAAACTCTCTATCATGTTTTTCTTTTGATTGTAGCTTGTTCAGCTGTCTCTTTATGCAGGGTGAAGCTAATGGATGATTACACAAGTTAAAAACCAGGCATCCTAGAAGTGGGAGAAAGGAACTCTGTTGTTTTTTTCACTTGTTCTGGTTTACCTCAAGCTGCCCGTTGGGATTAATATTTTCCTGGTTACTCTTGCTCACTGCTTCTTTTTTCTCACAACATCCTTTTTTTTGTTGATGGCATATCCTAGGCCATAAAAAGAGCTGGCAGATAGTACAGATAGGAGAAGGATGCTGTGAGTTTGAGCTGGCAGAGTTTTCATTGCATTGCAGTTTCAAAGAGAAGAAAAATCGCTTCCCAAATTAAAGCTTTAGGAAAAACTAAACACAATATAAGAGCAATAGAATTTGCTTGTCTCCCCTTCCAAATACAGAATCACAGAATGAATCAGGTTGGAAGAGACCACAGTGGCTCTGGTTCAATTACCCTTCTCAGGCAGAGTCATTCTAGAGCACATTGCATAGGTTTGCATCCAGATGGTTTTTGAATATCTGCTGTGAGGTAGACTCCAAAACCTTTCTGGGCAACATGTTCCAGTGCCTGGTCACCACCACAGTAAAGAAGTTCTTCCTCATGTTCGGGTGGAACTTCCTGTACATCAGTTTGTCCCTGTTGCCTCTTGTCCTATTGCTCAAGCAGAGCCTGGATCCATCCTTTTGACACCCACCCTTTAGATATTTATACATGTTAATGAGGTCGTTTCTCAGTCATCTCTTCTTGAGGCTGAACAGGATTGGCTCCCTCAGCCTGTCCTCATAAGAGGGATTCTCCAGACCCCTGAGCAACTTTGTTGCCCACCACTGGACCCACTCCAGAAGCTCCATGTCTCTCTTACACTGAGGAGCCCAGAACTGGACACAGCACTCCAGATGTGCCTCACCAGGGCACAGTAGAGGGGCAGGATCACCTCCCTTGACCTGCTGGCAATGCTCTTCCTAATGCACCCCAGGACACCATTGACCTTCGTGGCCACCAGGGCACACTGCTGGCTCATGGACAGCTTGTTGTCCACCAAGACCCCCAGGTCCTTCTCCTCAGAGCTGCTTTCCAGAGGTCAGTCCCAAGCCTGTGCTGGTGCCTGGGATTATTCCTCCCCCAATGCAGGACCCTGCATTTGCCTTTGTTGAATTTCAGATGGTTTATCTCTGCCCATCTCTCCAACCTGTTGAGGTCCCTCTGAAGGGCCGCACTCTAGGGTATTGGCCACTGCTCCCAGGTCATCAGTGACCTGCTGAGGAGGCATCTGTCCCTTTGTCTGAGTCACTGATAAACAAGTTAAAAACACTGGGCCTAATATAGAACCCTGGGGGACACCACTATTGACAGGTGCTTAAAAACAGATGTTTAAAACAAATGTTTTTAAAAAATACAAAAAAAGACTGGGATCCAGGTTTTCCTATGTTGTGTGCACTATTTCTGATCATGCTATTACTGAACTCAAAACCAAAATTTGCTGATAAAATGGCTAGGTCCCAACTGAAAAGCAAACACTATACAAACATTGATTCTAAATAGTTGGGTCATTTGAATTATTTAAAACATTTGTGTTATTTTTTGAGGAAATGTATTTTCCACGCTGTTTTTAGAGGTAGGTGAAATTATCATTGTGGATGCCGCTTTGAATGGCTGCAAAACCTGACTGTGTCTCAGAAATACAAACACCTGTCCAATCTGACTGACTTTACTGGAATTACTAAACCTCACTGTCTCTGAAAATCAGACTAAGTATTCTTTGTTATTGTGGGGCACATCATCCTTCTATTTCAGGAGTAAAGGCTGATAAATGAAAACTGAAGATTTAAGTCAGCATATGGCCACTATTATTGGAATTTGGAAAAGTTGCATTTACTCTTTTTTTTTTCCTAAATGAGCAGGTTTCTCATGCTTAAAGGATTTGTTGTTTAAGGTCTTCTAGCTTTTGAAAGCGTACTGCATTTGGAAACAATTCCTTTAATAAAGATAGTACAAAAATAAGTGATTTCAAGATTTTTCCACTAATCTGGCCAAAATCTTTTTCGCATAGCTAGCTACCACATAATTTGGTATTTTCAAAAGCAAAAGTGACTTTTCATACACTTTCCATATAAACTGGTTTATAAAATAGCCAACCTTTCCCCTCTGTGTAACTTGTCTCATCTCTAAATTTGGGTATGTTTTGTCTTTGATTTTACAAGCAGAATAAGCATGTGTACCCTTCCACACTTCAAATTTTCCCTACTATACCGCTGATCTACTGTGATTTGACAAACGGTTAATGAATTAAATCACAGTTACTTGCATTTATCTTTTTTAAAAAAGCCTATATCAAATCTAGGTGAAATTCTCTGTGTGATCACGTCATGTTTAGGAAACTTGCTGTTAGTCTATCAAGCCCATATATATGTGCTGCAGTGCCATCAGAATACTGTGAAGGGTTTAAACTGTTTGCTTTTGTGCTTTTGGTTTTCATGCTTTACAGAGGTGGATGAAGATTTCCCCTCAGAATAGTTTTTGATATTAGAGCTTCTACCAACACTAGTTCAGTAGCATGAGAATTTTTAATAAAGGATAGTATCACTTAAACCTAGGTTTGCTTTCACCTTAAGAAACTATTTTCCTTTGCAGTGTTCTTAGATAATATGACCTAGTTTGGTTGAACAGTTGGTGTAACCATGCCTCTGAGCACTGGGATCTCATGGTTCAGCAATTTCTGTGAGGCACTGCTGTTGCTGGACCTGGGTTCCAGCACTGATGAACAAGCAGGGATAGCAGCTCAGGGGAGGAGGAAAAAAGGTGGCGGTGGATAGCCAGCCTAGGAGCAAAGGACTATGACTTTTGACTAGAATGGTAATAGCTTCTTCTTGAGCTTCATTACTCCCCTTCTGACAGCTCTCTGATCAGAAGGTCATAATTAATCATATCTGCTGTCATGTAAAAGGAGTGAAAACAGCGTGCATAGTATTGTTGCGTGTTCATGCATTTACATCCCTGTAGTCTTGGCTACTGTCGCTGGAGTTTCATGTTAAAAGGGTCTCAGCTGTAAGACTGGATGTTGGCTGATGATGTTCTTCTACATGATGGTTCAGGGACTCTGTTTGGGACAAAGGGAAGAACCCTGCGTATGATAAGGAAATACTAACTGATGTGCTATTTAACTGGACTACAGATACTCTTGTCTATGTGTTCCTGATTGTTTTCTAACAATGTGGTATCTGTATGTGTGCAAAGATAATTTGATTCAAAGAATCTACTTCTGGAATTTATGTGGATGCCACTGAAGAAAAGGTCATTCTCTCAGTGAACTTATCCTGGCTGAGCTATAGGCTGATCTCTGATAACTTGCAGGTATCCAGCAGGCAGGAAGACAGCCACACTGCTGTAAGGTACATACATACCAAAATCAGAAACTGAGACACCTAAGTGGAATCAGTGAGAGCTCAACTGTACATACAGAGGTCAGGAACTATGATCATGCTCTAGAGATCAGGAACTATAATCATGCTTGGCCCCTGCCACTAGAGGCACTGTCTTCTTTGTCAAACCCGTGGCTGATTCTAATGAGCTCTTGATAGCAGGAGAAGATATGAGAAAAAGCTCCATCTGGTAGGTCTTAGTTTGTCACATTACACTTATTAAAATCTAACTTGGCAAATCCTTGAAAGTCATTTTCTTAGAGGAATGCTTCATGGAGCTGCTGGATTTTTTTTTTTTTTTTTTTTTTTTAACATGGCAGAGGAGCTGTAAAGCTTACTTTGGGTTCACAAAGGAAACTTGAATGGTCAGTGGACTGCAAACCAAGATCATGTGGGTGGTCTCTATTGCCAGTCACACAAAAAAGAGTATGAAAAATGCATAGTTTCCACCTTCTCTCTTAATATTTCAGAAAGCTAAGGTTTTTCCAGGTTATATTAACCCATAATGGTGTTGTGTAGTTTCCTGTCATGTTGTGTTGGTTTTGGCTGTGGTAGAGTTAAATTTCTTCACAGTGGCTAGTATGGAGCTCTGTTTTGGATTTGTGCTGATAATATAGAGAAGTTTTTGTTGTCACTGAGCAGGGCTTACACAGAGGCAAGGCATTTTCTGCTTTTTGTACTGCCACATTGGCAAGTTGGGGGTGCTTGAGAGGTTGCGAGGAGACACAAGTGGGACAGGTGACCCAAACTGACGGAAGGAATATTCCAGACCATATGACATCATGAGCATGGGAAGAGGGAAAAAGGGGGAGATGTTTGGAGTAATGATGTTTGTCTTCCAAATCACCATTACCATGATGGGGCCTGGCTCTCCTGAAGATGGCTAAACACCTGCCTGCCCATGGGAAGCAGGGAATTAATTCCTTGTTTGCTTTGTGTGTGTGTGTGGCTTTTGCTTTCCCTATTAAGGTGTCTTTATCTCAACCCGTGAATTTTCTCACATTTACCCTTCCAATTCTTTCCCTGATCCTGCTGTGGAGGAGTGAGTGAGCAGCTGTGTGAGGCTTGGTTGCTGGCTAGGGTTAAACCATGAGACATAGAAAACTTCAGAAAGGAGTCACATCCTTCTGAGATGTGTACCCAAAGGACAGCGTAGCATGTTGGAACAGTTTAACTAGACACACGCACTTAATTGACTCACTGTCCTGAATTTTCCATAGCAACTCAGTGGAAAGTTACCATCACTTGATTATGTCTCTGAGCCTCCTGGGTACAATTCACGTCGAAGGTCTTACTCATCTAGAAGCCAGCCTTAGTTTCAGGAAAGAATGCCTGTGCCCTTATTCCACTATAGCCACCAAAAAAACACATTGGAAAAGAAGCTGCTAGTATTCCTGTATTTGCATAAAGGCGACAAGGGCAGAAAACTGATTGTAACATCAGACTGGTTTTATGCTGTTGTTTATTCCATTAGGCAGGAGAAACAAAGAATGATACCATGTATTAGTGACTAGAGACCCTACCTGTAGAGATGGACTTCTGTCATACTGTTATGAGGGAATCCAGTACAGTATGAGGAGAGACTGCAGCCGGTTCTTGAAAATTAAGTATTGTTTACAAATCAGAGAGAAGGGATTGGAGTCAGCTCCTGTTGCGTGAAGCGAGTGGTTTCCCTTCTACAACATTGTGACTAGAGCATTGATCTGTGTCTGCATGTGAAATTCCAGATGGAAACATTTTAGAGATGTTAAATAATCACTTCCAAATCGTTTTCTGTGAGTTTTTTGTTGTTGTTGTTTCTCTGATTTTCTTTTTCTGAAGGATCAAAGTAATTCAGCATAAACTGCTCTGCTGCAAAGACAGTAGAAGTGTCACCCTTTTGTAGATAACTCCTCATTTTGTGCTTGGTTTCTAGGTCTGCTAGGTACCATATGCTTTAAATCCCTGAAGTCTGAAAGGAGTCCAGGAGTAGCTTCTGGCTAGTGTCTCTACAAATATACTTGGGGACAGAAGTCCACTTTATAGCATAATTTCCTGGGAATACAGTCCATCTTGCTCAGGAAGATTCCTAAGACTAATGCTGAATCTTAAAATTCAGACACAGTGAAAATACACCCTTTCCAAAATCCTCTGAGAGATTTTATATACTCTTTAACCCTTGAGAGACACTTGATGACAGAAATTAGACTTGGACACACACGACTGTATAAGTGCATACACACAGGGCATTTCTGAAAACATTACTTTTCACACAGATATATGCAGTAGAAACTCCCTTTGCCTTTTCAGTTTCCTTGCTGCTCTAAACCAGTATTCATCATGGGGTCAAACTGCAGTCCTCAGTACAATTCCTACCGTTCACTCTGAACCACAATTTGTCTAGTCCAGCTTGCTTTGTCATTTCAACTGCAAACCCATTCCCTCAGCCTTGTATGACTGTGTGAGACTTTCTGACTTTCACTCAATTGGTGCTTTATGGCTTTCTTTTTGCAAAACACTTCCTGTGTACAGAAAGAAGAACTATTGCTTTTCCTCTCCTCCTTATCATGTCTTCCTGTTAGTCCAATGGCTATCTACTGTCTATTCCAGGAGCAATGTAATGTGTCCTGCAAGGTCCTTGAGAGAGGCATTAAAATAGACAGCAATACCACAAATCCTTTCATAACAACAGCAATTGAAAAAAAGGAGCATATACATAAGGAAATCCCACAAATCATCACAGGGAGTAAGTCATGAATGGTTGCCATGCTCTCAAACTGAATTTTCAACAAATAAATGATTTTTTTAACTTATCTCTACATATGTTAGACTAATGTGCTTGAATTATATGCAATGGGCATTACTTGTGCATATAACATATAATCTCATACAGGTTGAACAAGAAAGCATACATCTCATGTAGACTCCATGTGTATCATATATGATGTTGATTCTGTTATTGGTATAAATTTAAGCCCTAGTTCCCCATGTGTACCTGTATCCATAAAAACTTTGGCATGCCTTTGAAAGACAAGGACCTGAAATCTGGGTCTTGAAGTCACTGCCTCAAGCTGCACATACATGCAATGCATTGAAAGTGAATTGATGCAATATGCACCATGCCTCTGCTTACATGTCATAGACACACTAGATCCACTGATCCCATCCGCCTGTTGGGCCTAGAAGTGGGAAGAGTCAGAAGGACTTCCTTGTGACCTACTGAACATGGGATTATAAGAGACCAGGACTGAAAACAGGTTGAGAACACCTGTCCCCCTTCCTTATTTTAAACAGGGTTAGGTTATAAGCAAATCTGAAAGCACTTCCAAAGAAGGTACACATTTGTGCAATGTAATACTGACAGCTAGAAAGGAAGACAAATGACATAAAACAGTATGCTTCCCTTGAGTCAGGCTACTGTTTGAGTAGCGTTTCTTCCTTTCCACTCTCCAAGTCACTCCCAGTCTCCTTTAGCTTCCTTCTTTCTGTCCCACTCTCCCCTCTCGCTTTCTCAGGTGCAAAATAGGATGTGGCCCCCTCAGTGTGTCTGTCAAACATTTTGGCTCTTCATATAATCTTTGACTGGACCTGACTGTGTTCCTTTCACTGAAGCAGAGGATTGGTTTCCAGTTAAGCCTTTGGAATCCTAGTGCTCGGGAAGAATAACTCCAAGCGCTGCATTTGGGAAAGCTTTATTAAAAAGTTGAGAGTGAAAGAAAGGTAATAATTGCATTTAAACAATCAAGCAAAGCAAAGCTCACCTCTGGGTTTATAAATTTGTACAGAAGACATAATTACAAGGGGCCTGTGTTGCTACATTGCTTTTGCTTTGAAAACCAGATTGCCACCCCACTCCCACTGGATGGATAATTGGGTCCTCATAGGTCCCTTGAATCAAAGTAGTGTTGCAGTAAAACTTTATTTCTCCAGTGCTCATTAAAAGAGAAGCTGAATGGAAAACTCCCACTTTGGGGATGGGATTAGATACCCTGAGATTATTCCTCCTCCCATGCCCTTTCAAGGTTTTTTGTTTCTAAATCTGCTCAGCAAGAAAAAGTAAATTGCCAGAAGTGAGATTAGTGAAGAATATTGTCCCAAGGACAATAAGGCTTTATTGGAAGGCTGGTATGAGATCCCTGCTTTAAAAAACTACAAGACTTGGAGGTGTGTGAGCTCTTAATTGCCTACCTCTGATAAACTGGCAGCGAAAAAAAAAAAAAGAAGAAAAACCCCATTCAGCCATGAATTAGCCTGGATCAAGTCCACTTGCTAATCAGAGTTTAATGAGGATGCTGCTGGTCTTAACATATTCAACATGTTCAAAACTGCCCTGGCTTCAAGTTTGCACAGTTAGTATTTCCTCTCTGCTGTCACTTCTGCACACAGGCTGTCTTGAATCTTTAGAGAACATAATTATGTCTGGGACAGGCATGCTAGGGAGAGTGGGAGAGTATGTACCTCAGAGGGAGTGAAAACATAACGCTGAGAGTTATTCTGCTAATTCATTCCCATATCATCCAAATTGTCTATGCCTCAGCTGCTGGTACGAATACCCTGATTTGCTCATTGTTAAACAGACCCATAAAGCTTGGATATAGAGTTGGATTTCTACTACTGTGTCACACTCAGCCTTCATCTGCCCTTGCTGTCGAGGAATCCATAGGATAGTTGTGTATGAAGGCCCCAGGGTTTTGGCAACCACAACTGCCATTTGCTGCTTAAAAAGACCAGAAGTCATACAAATATAGCCACTGTGCCAGAGAACTCAATGTGTGATATTCGGAGATGCTTTGACTTTTGTTGGCTACACTGAAGTTAATGAGTTAGCTCACTTCTGTAGCTACGTCACTGAAAGCTAGTGTGTGCAGTGGGCTCCAGAGCACAGGCAGAAGGAAACGGGCACTGGCAGTACCCTGTTGATCCTCATTCCTCATTCCCATCCTACTGCTTTAAACTCGATGCTATAAAGGCACCAAATCAAAAAAACCCAATCTGAACAAAGAACAAGAAGTCAAGATTTTGATACCTTCTAATTATGGGCTTGATTTGGGATGTGGGACTGACCACATGAGGCTGTAAAAGCTTTTACATAAACCTTTCTGGTTTCTTTAAAAAATAGTAGTGTTTTACTCAGAGCACTATGTGACACTCACACGGTGAGAAAAAGTATCACATCTTCTGTTGGCCAACACGTTTAGGGCCATATGGTTTGATCAGACACTGCTGATCAGCAAAGATGCTGTTGAGTGCAGTTACACTGGGTCATGTACACTCTTGTCTTGTGCTCAAAGTTTAGTTTATTCCCAGCCTACTCTCCACAGTCTAATGAATATTACAAACTGTCTATAAGACTGTGAACTTTGTATATTGCAAAGAATGTGTTACACACAGCCTGATCCATCTTACCCTGATTTTATACTGCTGTTGAATTCAGTGTAACAGCTCATGATTTGCAGCAATATGAATGAGAGGAAAATCAGCTGTGGGAGACCATAGGTGTCTTTCTAACACTCCGATTTTTCTTGAGTATTGTGTAAAAATTGCATTAACCAAGCCTCCTGTCTGCCTTTGTAGAACAACTCTTCAAGATGGCAGGGAAAGAATGAGTTTACTATCCTATGCAATAATTCTTGATGGTTTTGTTTGGTTGGTTGGTTTGGTTTGGTTTTGGGTATTTTTGGTTTTTTGTTTAGACAGAATATTGTCATGACTTTTGGTGCTGTGGCCTCACAAAATCCAACACTACTATTCATTGAAAATAATATTTTGAGGCAGTATATTTTTCATTTCACGTTGGAACTATATGTAAAATGTACACTAAGTTAAACTGATTTCCAAGTTTTCTTACCCTTGGCATTCATGCCATCCATTATGCAGTTAGAAGATTTCAAGTTTTTTTTTTTGCTATGATATCAGAGAGGTAAATCAATAAACCAAATGTCTTTTTTTTTTTTTCCCTCTAAAAATTAGAGGAATAATATCAATGTTGCAGCAACTTAGTTGTTTATTTGTAAAGCACTAATGTCTGATGTTACGGAAGGCAGTATTTGTATTGACAAGAGATATTTTAAAAATTAAAACTTGCTCAGTAATTAAAAATTGTCTTGGTTAAATAATTTTTATAGACATTAACATTTTTAATCAAAAGTCACTTTTAATCAATTGGCCATTGTCCAAAAGAGAACTCCAAGTCAATATCCCATTATAGTCTCTCTGAAAAAGGCATTGTCTTCAAAGAATATTTATGCAAGCATGGTAAAATACTACAGAACTGCAATATTAATGCAATTTAATGTTATTTGACTCCATCACAAGTAATGTTTTAGAGCAGCATGGGAACTGAGAAGAGGGTAGGCAGGGAGAGTTTGTACTGTATATATATACCAGCATATATTTTATGCTTTGAAGTATAAGATTTTTAAAAACTCTTTGCAAAATCTTTGTAAAACCTGGATTGTTTCTGTAATACTTTTATTCTAGCTGTAAACTTTCATCAGCTTTAATCTCTGACGTGCTGGAATACCAGAATTTCTTGAGCTAACTAGTTACATCTTTATTTTTTGAGTTTTGACATAGTTTATGGTTCAGTTTTCCTCCTCCCTCTTTTTACTAAGAGGTGCAGCTTATCTGAGAATCTACATAATAGAAACATTTTGTGACTAGATATTGAAAGAAAATACATTCATGTAATCTTAATATATCGGGATCTTTTTAAAACAGCACATAGTTCACGCACCATTTAGAAATAATTATCTTCTTCCCAGAAAGAAGTGATTGTATTTGGTAATTGAGCGTTGATAAAGAGGCCTAGGTAAGCCCAGCCAGAAATGAAATATTTCATATTTGTGTCTAAGTATGCTGAAATGTTCCATCTGGATGAAAAATTCTTAACTGAAACATTTAGACATTTCCAGAATATTTTTTTGACATTTTCAAAATGAAATGTTTTGATATTTCTGAATCAATCTTTTATCTGTTTTTCATTCTATACATTGCTTTGCCATTTTGACATTTTGTTTCAGTTCGGGACAAACCCAAATATTAAAACATCCCTGCAGTAAGAAATCGCAGTTTTGGACCATGTCTGCTTCTGATAATGAACTACATATAAATTTGTTCAAGATGTTGTGAATCTTAAAAACTGTTCTTATTTTATCCAAATTACAAGGGAAAACTTGCCAATGACTTTAAAAGTCCTTTGCAAGACAATATAGAATTTTTTTGTTCCAGAGTAATCTGCCAGAATAGAAAATACATAATACATGAAATATACAATAATATACAGTACATTTCTAGAAAGTAATAGCTATAAAATAAGATTTATAAGACAAATTATTCAGGCGTGCAGGGTCATAGTAAGGCCCAGTGCTTATATTATAGCTAAAAATATTACTAATAATTGTAGCAGGTCAGTGTTTATTTCCAAAACTAAATTATTATCACATCAATCTAGTTATAGAAGGGTTAAACTTTTCTGTGTGTTGCCCAGTTCAGAGTTGATTCTCGTGTCTTTCTGCCAATGTCCTGTTTACTTGGAGACAGATACATCTGATGCAAAGCCATCACTTTCAGACGCATCAGAAGCATTGGACCTTACTGCATTTTTATTTGCCCCAACATTCAGGATTAATTTCCACTGGAGCCATTGTAACAGAATTTAGCTCCCAATATGGCTTTTTGCATCTGTCCCGTACATGGAGGCAGCTCTAGCCACCCTAGCGAAGCATGCTCAATGTATGGATGTGTCCTATCGTGAAAGAAAGAGGAACAGTTGGGCCACTATCATTTCAGCTGTTTTGAGCTACAGGCTGGAACAAAAGGAGCTCTATGAAAAATCTGAGTGTCAAAGCAGCCACAGGGCTGCCGTAGCTATCTGCGGGAGTCTGCGGCAGCCTGGAATTTGTGACATGAAAAAGGTAGTGCAAAGAATGCTTGAACTCCTGGGAGGTGCAGGAGGTAATTTAATATTACCCCATTGGCACAGAATAAATGTGAATGAGGGAGAAAAGAGGCCCACAGTTTACAATAGGCTTTTGCGCCTGCATGCATTTTGAGCAGGCGCAAAAGAACAGCACAACAAATGCTTCTAGAAGGTTCCTAAAAAGCAGCCTTTCTGCTTAGATAATTTTTCAAGGACTTGGTATGCAGGACTGAAACAACATTTTAAAAGGGAAATTTCCAAGTCACGAACTTCTTCTTTGAAGGAGTTCCCAGTTCCTTCAAAACTGAGAAAGGGTTTGTGTTCATTTCAAGTTTTGGGTGAAAATTTGGGTCAAGTTTCAAGATGGTTTCTCGACCTCTAATTACTATTATTAGCACTCCTAAATGGACTCTTTAGAAAATCCCTTGACTAAGGAGGGCTGGAGTGAGCTAATGAGTATGAGAGTGAGAAGAAGGTCCTTGTTTGAATTTTAAATACTCCAGCTCACTAATTGGGGACTATGGAGAATACTTCTTTTGGTATGGAGGGAGTTCAGGGGCAGGTGGGAATAAGAACAATATTTTTTAGACCTGTCACTTTAAAATATACCCACTGCTGCTTTGACGTGGCACCAAATGAATTTTTAAGCAACAATAAGTAACCTTATCCTCCCTTTAGGCACTTGCAGGACTTACTTATTTTTGTTTTTAAAAATGAGCTGGGCAAGGTTTTCCAAGGTCTTATGGCTTTAATGAAGAATAACATTCTTTGATGATCCTGGCAATGGGCATCCTTTCTTTTCCAAATAAAAATGAAGAGGCAGAGAGCCTTGTGCCTACAGGTCTGTTATATGTTAGACCAGCAGAGTTCCCACTGACAGTACTGTTCCAATTGGACACTCTTCCTCTCTTTTTACATTTTTGTTTTCCATTTTTTTTCCATAAATATATTTCTTTATATTGTTCCCATCATTGCATACATCATTTCTACCCTCAGGACCCATGCTGATTTCTTTTCTCAGAGGACCTACAGCTGTGGCAGTCTTATCCAACATGAAGACATCTTTTTTTTTTTTTTTTTTTTTTTAACAGAAATTTGTTTTAGTGATCACCCTCTAAACACAGCTAACACAAAATCCATATTTTTTCTGCTAAAAAAAAAAGGATGGGGAATGAACTTGAAATACACGTATTTATTCTTTTTGTCTGCAGGACTTGGAAAAATGCCGATGTAAAAATTTATGAGTCCGTGATGAACTTAAAAATTATGTGGACTCATGCACAGGCCTATGAAAACTCTGCGGATTGGGCTGTACCCAGTATTTCAGAAGTCACTTCCAAGTTACAAACAACAGAGAATACAAGTTACTCTGTATCTCTAGTAACATTTTCTTCTTTCTATAAGCCAAGGAATCCAATGAATTGAAATATTTCATTTTCACTGATTTTTTGGCCAATTCCATATATATAGTCAATTTAATCCATGTGAAGCTATTCAAAGTTTAAGAATTAATTAGGGTCAACCCAAACTTTCCCTGGTGTATAATGTTTTTGCTTCCCAGCTGTAGAGAGAATTGAATCCCACAGTTCTATGGTGACAGACTAGCTGGATTTTTATGTCTGACAATTTACTGAAGTAAATTGCACACTCAATTCTCACCTTACACATATGCCTCTGAAATCCTGATTGTTACTCTACTGACGACATAAAGAAAGACTTATTTGTATTTGAAAAATTTACTTCTTTCTATTGCAATGCTTTAGCATCAATGCAAGGCAATTTTGCTCCTCCTTTTGTGTTCATAGAGGCTGATAAAAATCTGTTAAAGATTTTATATCATGATTTTACAAAATAGTACTGACAAGAATTAGCTAAGTTAATCTAAACTGTCTCAGAAAGGGTCAAAATATGGTGATATATTTTACAATTGATACACCATTACACTGTGTGTCATGGCCCAGTCCTGCAGTGGACTGAAACCTGTTTGTTTTCTTGTGCCTTTCCAAGGCAACTTGGCACAGCCTGTCAGACTGCATAAAACTGAAGAAGCAATGTACTGCTTTCCTCCCATTCCTGCAAAGCAGGTTCTCTCAGTTACATGGTTTTGCTGACATTGTGCTGACATTTTGGCTTACCTGGGGAAAGATAGGGCAATAGGATTGGGACTAAGAGGAGAGACTGCTTCTTGTATTTGCTCTTACAAAATGTTTTATAATACCAGGCACAGCGTACCTCGTACTTTTTGTTGTTTGCATTTAAATTGCACTGGAGGAAGAATCTGATTGGAGTAAATGAAAGACTGGAGTAAATGAAAGCAGAGGTGAGCATGATTCTACACTAGAAAAAGACTCATTCCAACTCTCAGCTCTCTAGAGATGTCTTTGCTTGCTTTTCCCATTTTCTGGGCAGGCTTCACTCTGGTCCTTGGGCAGAGGAAGGCAGCTGTTTTCAACATCTAAAGGACAAGAAGACCTTGAAAGAAGTTCAAGGTGCCATGCTTTCATTCTACCTAAAGATTATGGATAGATTTGATGAGGGCATGGGGTGGAAACAAGTAAGAAAAGCTGGCAGCTGCTTTCTACATGAGCTATGCAGTCAACCTCTTGGGACGAATTTCAACAGCTTCAGAATAGGTTACCTAAATTTATTTCCTCTTTTAATCAGGTTTAAATAAAAGCAGATTTCTGTTTCTCCTTCCCTGTTTGCTCAACATCCCAAGGCAATACTGACTGTGGAAAGCCAGGCACATATCAAGGGGGATACATGGGACATATGGAAATGGTTTTCATCGGTGATGGACATATGGCTCTTCTCTGTAGATTGATCATGACATCAGTAGTTCAAAATCAAGTTGGGCACCAGAAATGGACCATGAAGTAATTGAAGACTTCTCATTAAACATTCGGATTCCTACAAATCCCATATTCACACAACATGTCTTTTTCTTTGTGGTCCTGTGCACATACTTATAAGCCTGCAAGGAGAAGGTTTAAGGATGTGGTCAAAACTCACCAACCTCAGTTTTGCCAGTAGTACCTACAGGTTAGAAGGAAGGATGTGGATGGCTTTTTGTAAATGTTTATCTATGTCACAATCTTTGAGGTGGACAGGAGTTCTTATGCTTCTTCTGGTGTAGAGCTGTGACTCAGGAAGCTCTGCTCATGCTCCTGTCACCCCAGCCAAATTCAGAGGCTCTAGAGAGCCCAAGAGCATTCAAAGATAGTTGCCTTAGTTGGTTAATGAGTTCAGAGCCAAGCACATGTTTGTGCAACTTCCTTACCCTTGAAGAAGCCTGACTAGAAGTGGCTCTACTAGCTGTGCTCCTGCATAGAAGGCCAGGCCTCAGCTCTCCTGGGGCATATGAAAAATATGCAAGGTCTTGGTTATGTTCATATTTCACAGATTCTCAGTGCTTCTTAGGCACCTAGACATCTTAAGAAACCCTTGACCATCTCAAGATCTGTTGACAAAAAGGATAGGTATTGAGAAGATCAATACTCAAGGTTCAACTTTTAAAATCTGACCTAGAATTGTTCTAAAAAAAAAATGGAGTATCTCAAAATACAATACTTATATCCATGGCTATGTATCACAGACAGTCATTCTTTTGGGCATAGGCTCTAGCTGGTTTCGGGGTAAAAAAATGGGCCTCTACTTAATACTAATAACTTCAGTCCTAAGTGTGTGGACTGTCAGCAAGTATATAGCATATACCTGCACATCCTGCAACAAAAGCTGAATTCTTTCTGCCTGGCCAGCATACATAGGGCAGTTTGAAGGATGAACTCTACCAAATGCAGAAGCAGTGTTTCTCGTAAATACAGTTCTTCAGCTTGACCATATGATTTTGAAACAGCAGCAGGGCCCTGCATCTTGCCAGCCTCTCACTGGAACAGTCCAAAGTCTCAGGCTCTGGATGTAAGGAATAGGCCTGTGCACCTGTTGCTGGGTATCTGTATGCATGCATGCCCTGATTACCTATGCAGATAATTATGTAGAAACTCTATTGTTATCCTGTTAAACAAAAATCCAGCCTTCAGTGCCTCTGGTGTGCCTCTGCAGGCATGGAGTGGTAAAAAAGCCACTGTAAAATCATACTTCAGAAGTAGTTTTTCAAAACTGAGTTGTGGAATATACACAGTGATTTAGATTAGAAAGAAAGGAAGGAAGGAAAAAGAAAATAATTTTAGAACAATGAAAAAATATGGTAAAATAAAGAAATCTTGTGTATGTGGATGTTGCTTTCAGAAACAAGAGACATCTGTTTGGGAAATGAAATCTGTCCAGAGAAATGAGGAGGGGGTGGGGGAAAAGGTGAAACATTGCCAGTGAAACAGAAGAAAATCTCAAATTTTCCCACAGAAGTCTTAGTCCAACCAACACAGAAACGGAGGAGTTAAGAACAAGGGATTTATTTCCAAAAAGGAGCCAAGACAAAGATTGCCAGACAGAAAAAAAGTGTCATTAGCACTGCAGGAGTCAGGAATGATGGTAACCAACATAATCCAGCAGGTCTGGTTACATTTCTGTTACTTTTCACTTTTTATGTGGAGAGCTTTGGCAGGCCCCAAGTGTCAAAATTATCTCTTCTCCAGATCGTCTTCAGTGGTCATTCCTCCTGTGAGGCAGATCCTGCCTCCCCTTTGGCTGATTTGTGAAGCTCCCAAGGCACAAAAAGCAGCAGAAAACTCTTAGCTTTGACCCCAGAATGTTGTCCCTCTGCGGTACGATCACCTTGTCAGCCTCTCCCCAATCATCCACAGTGATGGGGGATAATTGTTCTCATCCACAGTGAGAACTTGTCTTAGAGAGATGGATGTTTCCAGGCTCTATTCTTCCCTAGCAATCCCAGGCTGTCAAAGCAACCCTGTGGAACTGTCAGACAGCATAAAATCGATCAGCCTCCACTTAATTTGTGTGACGTGAGCCAGCCTGGTTTCTGTAAAGGCATGGGAGCAGTATGTGGTAACAACACCCTTATTCCCAGTCCACCTAAATTGTGCCAGATGCAGTTCAGTTTCAGAGTCAGAATCCACAGGTTACTACTGTGGTAGAAACAGTAAATTGGAAATTTGGTGCCTAACAAACATCCTCTGGATTTTTGTTTCTATTATGCAGCCAGTTCCCTGTCATATTGACAGAAAGCTGACTGCCATAACAAATCTCCAGCACTGTGCAATTTGGTCATCCTGTTGTTGCTTTTAGTAGTGAGGATTTTATAGGCATTCCTGTGAAAACCCCACCTGCTGTGGGGTTGTTTTCTTCTTCATAGATCCACAATCTGGCTCCTTCTTTTTGACTGAATTACTAGCCTTCAAAGAAGAAATGCACAGTAGAGTATAAAGAGCCAGGAATCATAGCGACAGAGAAAGCAATTGTATTATGGGTGCATTGTAATACCTTTCTTTATTAAGAGTAATGATGTTTAGAAGAACATATTTTTTTTAGGAATAGGCTGCTTTTTAATATCCTTCCTAAAATAACCTAAGAAGAATGCAAAGGCTCCAAAACTTTAGCTTTTTATTTTGTATAATTTGAGGTGCCTAACAATTCAAAACAGACATTGTCGTCATCACAAGGCATATAAAGTGGGGGTGGTGAAGATTGCAGCGAATCCTCAGTCCTGATTCAGACTCCATTGTTGACCAGAACAGAATCTGGCAGGAATAAAACTTTCAGAACTTCTTGGAAAATGAAATCTCAAGTCATAAGTAACACAAGGGAAAAAAACCAACCAAACAAGCAAACAAAAAACAATGGCAAATGAGAAAAATGTGGGAAAAATTCCAGGCTCTATCCCTGCTCATGGCATTCCCACTTGCAAAAACATTTTTCATTCCTTTCAGCAGAGAAGCATTTATTGTGTACAAAGCTTACATTAATCATGAAAATCACCTTAAGGCAAAAAAAGAAAAAAAGGAGGTGGGGGGGAAGAGTGAAAATAACTAAGGTTATTTTTTATATAAGGCACGAAACACAAATGGAGACTTTTTCTTCAAACAGATCTTAGCAAAAATCATGCCAGAATTTCAAAATTTGTCCCTATAAAAACAAGCTATTATTATTATCATCACATTATTAACTTTAGTCCAAACAAGCTGCATAAACTAGCATTCTGATTTAACCCACACCAAGGCTGATATTCAGGATCCAGGACCCAAATATCATTCCTGACACTTTTCAACCCTTTTCAAGCACAGCCTGGGTGTAAGTGGTAATCTGATCTGACATCTGTTAATAGTGCGCCATATTGTGAGTATCTTTGCTCCAGAGTACTGGTAATCATAATACTACCTAGATCCAATGTATCACTTTTCTTCCTTAGAAGAACTTTGGAAAGAACCATACATATTTGGTGCTTTTTATTCAGTTGTTGCATGTTTGAAACTGCAAAGCAGCCATGTGCACTGCATTACTGATGGGAAGATCACCTATTTTAAGTTTTTCAGAAATAGTAGCCAAACTGCTGTGTGCTTTTTTCCTCTGCAGTGTTAATCCTGCACTTTCTCTCTTTTTTTTTCCATTTGAGCCATTATTATGGCTCACTTAGGCTGTGTTGTTCAAAGCAAACTCAACTGTTTAGTGTTTTCTTTAGGGAAGGATACATGCCTGAAGGAAGAGATGACATCCAGAAGGACCTGGACAAGCTCGAGAAGTGGGGCCATTGGGAATCTCATGAGGCTTAACAAATGCATGGTGCTGCACCTGGATTGAGGCAACCCCCAGTACCAACACAGGCTGGGAGATGAACAGATCAAGAGCACCCCTGCCAAGAAGGACTTTGGGGTACTGGTGGGTGAGAGGCTGGACAGGACCCAGCCATGGGCACTCCCAGCCCAGAGAGCCAAACGTGTCCTGGGCTGCATCCAAAGCAGCGTGGGCAGCAGGGCCAGGGAGGGGATTCTGCCCTTCTGCTCTGCTCTGCTGAGACCCCACCTGGAACACTGCATCCAGCTCTGGGGTCCCAGCATAGGAAGGACGTGGACCTGTGAGAGTGAGTCCAGAGGAGGCCACCAAGATGATTAGAGGGACGGAGCACCTCTCATATGATGAAAGAACTGGGATTGTTCAGCCTGGAGAAGAGAAGGCTTTGGAGTGACCTAATTGCAACCTTCCAGTACCTGAAGGGAGCCTACAAGAAAGACGGAGCAAGACTTTTTACAAGAGCATGTAGTGATAGCACAAGGGGGAATGGCTTCAAACTAAAGGAGAGTAGGCTTAGATTAGATGTTAGGAAGAAATTCTTAACTGTGAGGGTGATGAGGCACAGGAACAGGTTGCCCAGATTTGTGGGTGCCCCATCCTTGGAGGAGTTCAAGGCCAGGCTGGATGAAACTCTGAACAAACTGGTCTAGTGGAAGGTGTACCTGCCCATGGTGGAGGGGTCTATGATCTTTAAGGTCCCTTCCAACCGAAACTATTCTGTGATTCTAGGATACACTGATCTCTTCACTTACCCTGGCCTTGTTCTACTGTTTTGGTGACATCATAAACCCTGAACTTCTGAAGATTTACTTGTTAACACTTGCCACCACTCATAGAGCCATGAATATGGATAAGGAGCATTTAATTTAATTTCATCAAAAGATGATTACTGATTAATAATTATAGCCAAGGTCCATCAAAATAAAGAACTTGAGACATAGGGTGGCGCAAAAGCAAGCCCTTGAGGCAGTCAAAGCTGTACTTAGAGAACAATAGAAAGAATTTCCAAATACATAAAACTGGAAAGAAAAAACAGAAATAGATCTTGTCTTGTTACAATGCTCAAGCAGTGAAAACAAAAAGTGTTTCTAAAATACATGCAGAGAGTAACCATGCCTTGCTCCACTTGCTATCTAGGATTCATGACAAACGAAAATTTCAGGCAGGGAGAGTAAAGTGGAAATGAAACTGAACAGTGCCTACCTAAGGAGAGAGAAAATCTCAAAATCTGTTTGGTGAATTGGAAGTTAGACACTATGGGAAAACTGGACCCTTCACTTTCTGGTTTTCAGTTCAAATGAACCAATTATTTTGCTGACCTCAGGGTCCAAATTTCAAAGAAAGCTGAAGACAGGCTTAGGCCTGCTGCTATGGCAAATTCCAAAATACCCAATTACTGACCTCAGGAGGAGTCAGCATTCCTGAGATTAGAGTCACTGGGAGTTTACTTCACAAACTCACTTCTAATAATATACTATAGTGCAGACACCATTAACCTGCCTTTTTCAGTTAGCAAATAAGATATGTCTCAAGGCAAAATAGTTATTAACAGCCAGTGGTAGAAGTTACATCTCTAATTGGAAACAGCAACATCTGCAGGGGAGTGTAATAAAAGCATATAACAAGTGAATGGGTCAATGGATTACACAGACTCTAGGTAATTGTTCCATAAGACAGCTTTAGCAGAAACAATGAATATTTCAGGACTTCATGGGTCCATACTAATTCTGGTCACTGAAGAGTGTCCCAAGGATTAACTCTGTTCTTACTAGCCAATTTGACCAGCACTATACTGGCAGACACACCAGATTTCCTTATTATTTGCACTGCATTTATTTCAATGTTTACATCATTTTGTAGCTAGCTAATTCTCTTCTTTTTCTGCCAGCTGCTATAAGGATGCTGTTCAATAATAAAGCCCATTCACATCAGCTGCTTGTCGTAGAGCTATTGTGTCCTAGCTGTCAGTTATTCTAAAACATCTATAGGTCTAAGTTATTCTAATATGAGTGACCTGCTGCTTCTATATACAAAACTCTTCCACTGCTTTTATAATTAAACACACAAAGCAAAAGCCTGAAAACTGAGCACCTGCTGAGCACCCACAAACTCCTGGTGAAGCCAGGAGTATTGCAGATATAGAAGCTGAGATATTTAAACATACAGGAAATGTTTTTTGTTATTCTCCATGTCTGAGGTCATATCTTGCCTTCTGGATCAAGCTGCACTTTGCACACTTGGAAGAGATTTCTAGACCTATTTTAAAGAAAAACTTTTATTGAGTTTTTCCAAATTTCTCATTTTACATTTTACTCAGCACTTTCTGAGTCTTTTCCGTGCACTTACTTCAAATGACTGAAGACAGGATGTAGTTTACAACTTTTCTATATACCATTCTAGTGTTTGTCTGCATTTTGGAGCTGAATTTTATTTTGTGGGTGGCAATGTTAGGTTTTATGACTTACCATGTGCTGGCTGTTCTGTGGCATAGGGTTTCTCAAGACGGACAGCAACTATGTAGTTTTGTCACTTCTTGAAAATGTGTATTTGGCTCTTTTTCCAGAAACAGCAGTACCATAGATAAGCAAGCATGTTCTTTTTAACTTTTTGCTTGTTACTGTCCGGGACCAGATTATATTTCAAGCACCTTTTAATGCGTTTTCACGCAAACTCTGTGAAGGGAACAGCCCACATCCATTCAGCAAAAGCAAACAAGTCTATTCCCATGTTCAGATGAGGGGAAAAAAGCATCAATTTCCTTGTCCCTGCAGTTGCAGATGGCAATGATGTTCATATTCTCAAGTTTTATAGAATAATGCCTCCTTCCACGAACTTCTTACACAGGCAGTCTATCAGGAATACATGTTGCAGCTGATACATCTAGGGGCCTTTTCACTTGACGTTGCCACCTTCTTATTTCTTAAACCTTAAACAAGGTTTGTTTCAGTAGGAAACACAGCCATCACAACAACATGGTAGTCATTCACAATTTGGAAAGTGAGGTGGCGAAGCAGCTTGGGCATACAAGGATTACGAGGCAACAAGAGGGGCACATAGCTGCCTTCTGCTTCTTCATGTATCTGCTCTGAGTTTTGTATAGATAATAATGTCCTTTTACTAGATATACCACTTAAACTTACGAGCTGTAAAAAACAAGACAAACCCCTGAGATGGTTTGAGAAGCAGATGAAATGCTTGTTAAGCCTCCAGATGTTCCAGTTGCACTTTCAAGAAACTTTGGCCAAGGCTGGTGGAGATGTTTGTGATATGGGGCTGTTCCCATTGCACCTTTCAAATGCCTTTGCCAGGATCAATGGCTCTGGTCAGACTTCTTTGTGCTGCCCAGAAAGCATCGTAGCAACTGCTGGAAAGGGGAGACAGTGATGTGCACAGTTACCTGAGGTTCAGTTCTTAAAGATGTGAATTTTCTCAAAACTCTGTAATATGGGTCCTTTTCCTTGTTGCTTTTCTCTGGTTGCAGCCAGATCCCCATCCAGGATAGGTCAGAGGGCTTGGAAACAGAGGGTCAGATCTACTGCTCTGCTACTAGTGAACTGGGGCAGAAATCAGCCACTCATTTAATTTGTGAACATTAAAAAAATCAACAACAAATTTTTTCAGATCTACAGCCTGCCCTAAGCATGTAATGCAGTCAAATTAAATCCCTAATAAAGTATCTATGAAATGAAAACCAAACATGTCCATCTTTTGTAGTTCCAGTCTCCCCTAATGGAAAATGTCTGTATTTCAATCAGCCACATGTCCAAGCTGTGGTTGTTCTTACAAGTCTGAATTCTTCCCTTAAATGGGATCCATCCGAGAATGTGACACTGTTGTTTCTCTTTCTGCGGACCTACATGACAGTCAGAAACAGTACACAAATGAGCTCAGTCTTGCAACTGTGGTCCTCCTTGGAGACACTGAGCTCTTCAAGCACCAGATGAAGATGTTCAGACATTTGGAGAAGCCAGCAGTGCTGGGTTGTGCAGGAACGCTCTGGCAGCCAGGGATAATGGTGCGGTGCAGCATTTAGACATGCCAGCAGCACTGGAGGCAGCTTTGAAGAGCAAAGTCCCTCTAAACCACCAGAGTGGTGTAGAGAGCTGCAAGTGGGAATCACAGCTGAGCACAGAGCCCTGAGTGCAGTGTCCTTAAATGGGAGAAGCCTGGCTGGCTTCTTGGCATCTCCCACCTAGTTATCTGCTGTTAGAGACACTCAGCATGACACAGCAGAAGAGAATGGGTGAATAGTTACAGGCCTCTAGTGACACTGATTTCTATTTGACTCCCTTTGCATTAATCAGGCTGTTTTCGTGGGCCCTGATGTAAATATGAATTGAGTCTCTCTGGAGCTGTTTGTTTGCTTCCCTGGCAAGTTTTTGCACAGCAGAGACAAAGCTGTCTCCTATTAAAGCTTCATCCGACCATGAAAGACTAAAATACTAGAATAACTGATGGTTATTCAGACACAAATAACAGATCGATTCTACTGACTTCTGCCTCACCTTCTCTCCCCTTTCCCCAGGAAGCATCAATATAGGGCAGATTGCTAGAAAATATTGCCAGAACTTATCTCAGTGTCTTGTTGTCTTTCTATAGGTTCATGGTGTTTTCACAGTCAAGGTGTCAGGATTTTCAGCTTTGCAGCTTTTTTACTGAGCCTTCCAATGCCATTAATTTCCCAGGCTTTGACATATACACTGATACAATCCAGGAAATTCTTTTTTCAACTGTTCATTGTGTGAATTAAGCACTGGTAAGCCTTGTTGTTTGTACCTTTCCCTATGGTTCTACAAAGCGAAGTCAATGACTTTATGTAGCAGATGAAACTGGCCATGTTAATTTTAAACAGGTATTAGCTATTCATGATAGTTAAATGTTCCCCATGATATTGATAGCAACAGCTGGTGTTCACAGATGTGGCTTCTTTTTTGCCTTTAATTGCATTTTTCCATGTGGAACAGTGTTCCTGTCTGAACAGTCCCTTGCACGTAATATTTCCAAATAGCTACTACATCTGTGTCACTCTGTGCTTTAGACCTTCCTCAAGATATCAGAATTTTTTTCTCTTCTACCATATCTAGGGACGGGAGTGGATTTTAGACTGCCTCAATATGGCCTTTCCTGTGCTATTATCTTTCCTGCAGGCTGACTTTTTTGCTCCATCTACTGACTCGCTGCATACATACAGACTGATCCTGATGGTACTGGTGGGCGTTTGGCTTGTATTTGCAGCTTGCTGCTGCATGCAGTGATCTGGAATACAGCTGTCAAGTCCCCTGACACTGTCTGTCCCAGGTCTGGCTTCCTCTGTAGCAGGTATTCCCTGCTTTCAATTTCACCACATTGCCACAAAAGAATCCTCTTTTGGGAACCACAGAATTGTCACAGCCTTAGTGAGAGGTCAGTGTGTGCAGCAGCTCTGGACAGGAAAACAGCATAATGTCTCACACAATTGTTTGAAGATGAATGACTGGAGAGAGACGAGAGGTTCTGCTTCATCCCTCACAAGTGGCCCTGCTCCTGTGAGCTGGCCAGAGCCCCCTGTGGCCTGCCTGCCCCTGTGGCCCTTGGACACACTGTGCTTCTGCCCAAGGCTGTGCCAGCTGTGGGCTTGTCCTTTACGCTAGTGCTGAGCAGAGAATATGAGGAGAGGTGCTCCAAGAGAAGGATTCCAGGAGTCAGCTGCCATGGCAACAATGCAACAATTTTCTACCACAACTGCTCCTGCTGACCTGGTCAATCAGCATTACAGTTTTAAGAACACTCTGTTTCCAATAGTTTGTTCTAGCATTCTTCTATCAGCAGCTTTTCAGAGGCTAGAAATGTTTGGATATTAATACTTTAAGCTACTTTTAAAATTATGAATACAGAAAAAATGCAGACACTTTTGTTACAGCTTAAGCCAGCCTAAGTTCTTATTTTCTTTCAGGCCAAAAAAATTTTTCATCAGCTCTTTCTGAACCTGGCAAGAAAATGACCCTCTGGCTGAAGGAGAAAGAGTGAGCATACTATATAGGCCAAAGAGAGGCTTTCCTCAGGCTTTAATGGTCTGAAAACTGGGGTACCCTTTGCTGTGATTTTGGCATTGTTGGAGCCCCCTCCCTACTGGGTGATCAAGTGACTGGGGGCAAGCATGATAAGGTTGTTTGGGTCAATATGCTTTGACTGTCAGAGCACTCCCTGAGGCATAGCCAGGATCCGATCTCTAGAGCTGTCACTTTTGCGGTTTCATAGTTTAGGCCCTTCTACACAGCCTGCCTGATTTTCAAGTGCTGCCCCATGAGTACTCCTGGACTGCTTCAAAAACAACCCAGCACTCAGCACCTTGAAAATCCACAACTTGATTTCACACCTAGAGCAAAAAATGTCAGTAACCTGCTCCATTTGGACTGGGGAAGATGGGAATGAACCCCTTATTAAAAGAGGCAAATTAAAGGGTGAGAATGTAATTAATGAACGAGATGAACAAGAAACACTGGCTAATGAAACTCAAGATGGCAAACTGCAGAAGTCATGTTCTGCTTAAAGGCTGCTAATTTACTGCTCCTTGAGACACCCAGGTATGCTGAGTTCTCTGACTTTAACAATCCTGATGAAAAGACTTTAGATTGACTTGCGTTACTGGGACTAATGATTCATTAAAACCACAACTCCAGCATAGAGCCCAGCGCTACTGCTGCTTGTCACACCTCACGCACCATGTGCTGCAGTATTTCAGGTTCAATACTGTCCAATTCGTTATTTTTGCTTATTAGAAAGCTGTAGAGTTTTACAGACAGTTGATCTGTTTCTGATGAATCATTGAAGGAACTAATGACCATGCTCACCTCAGCAGGAATTTGGAGGCCAGGCAGGAGGGGGGGCTGGTGGGCAGGGAGGGCAGGAGGGGGAGGAGGAAGGGTTACTTGAGACTGCATTTTCAAAGGTAGGTCTCAGGGGTACTATCAGGTAACAAGTGGATTAACCAGTTATTGCTCATCAGATGAACTGTGGGAATCAATCCTGCATTCATGTTAGCCCTGCATAAACTAAATGTAAACACATCAACTAACTCTTTCTCTGAGGCCACTGACATGACCTTGAATTTGCCATTAGAACCCAAATCCAGTCCCTTATGATCAGTCTGTCTGATTGTCAGACAGGGTATGGACAGTCATGCTCAGCTTTAGAAGAAGTTTGAGGGCATGGAACAGGTGTCAAACATGGGGTACAGAGGAGCTAAGGGACACAACAAATTTAGGATTGTAAACTGGGGTTGCAATTAAAGAGATGGGAGGCCATCCCTAAAGAGACAGGAGCAAGACATAAGGGTAAATCCATAGGGAATGTCAGGTCAAGTAGCTGAACTTGCTTCACGTTCTTACCCGAGGCTGTCCAGGACATGCAGATTTGGTACACAGCAACCCTGGCTGGGCTGGTGCTGCTACTGTTGGGCTGCATGTGGGCTGACAGATATACTTCCAATATCTACGATGTAGGCATCACTGCTTCCATTAGTCTCATTGGTTTCAGTTTGCCTGCATGACTTGGAAAGGGGAGACCAGGTGATGGCTTGACAATATGTGGAGCTGTCTGTCACTTATGGTATGTTGGAAAGAGTAATTTCCACAGTTATTGAGAAGTTTCCAAGTGAGTAATAAAGCTGCTCTTTGCCCCTCTGATCAAATACAGCAATAATAATGAAAAAAAATAACTTCTCAATTCCTACAAGACCTTTCTCCCTCAATTTCTGCTCTAGATTTTCAGGCTCATCTAGACTGAAAACTCATGTTTTTTTTCCTGTTATGTGATCACCACAAACCAGTGGTAGACTTCAGTCTGAGTAACTTATTTTATTTTTTTCGCATATATTAGGGGAATAGTAGAAGAAGAAAGAAAGAAAGTAAAAGATCCCTAAGAAAATTCACTGGCTGGTTCCTATTCTGACCACCTGCACAGCACACACAGTGCAAAACCAAGATGCAACCTCAGCTGACAAGAAACCTGGATAAAACTGCACATCTTTCATAGTTACATGCTTTGTATTGCACATGGATTTAAGGATATAAAAAACTAACCTGTCCAAATAATTTTCCTTGCTTTCTTTTCATAAAGGAAGGTAGAAATAGGGACGTCAGAGTGACAAGGAATTTTTTTAATCAGCTGAAGAGAAGATCCTCAGGTGGTGTGAATCTCCATTGCTCTGGGGCTGTATGAACATCAGACTAAAATACTTGATGCCCTGATAGAAAACAAGTAGGAAATGAAATGAAAAGTCTACTGTAAAATCTAAAATGTAAACAACACAAAGAAAGAAACACAAAAACCCACAATGCACAGAATTGATAATCAGATTGTGTTTTATTCAAACCATCTTGACAATTCTTCAAGACAGTAGGTTGAGAAACTAGAACGTAATGCCATTTTTGTACTCTCTGCTTATGCCTCAGTGGGAAACAAAAAGCAGTATTCAGCCCTAGGGGGCTAAAAGTATATATTTTTCAAACTCAAGCCTTTGTTTTGTTGTTTTTTGACATGGTTTGGTTTTTTTTTTTTGGAAGTATGGCAAAGAAAGTTTCTAATAAAATAGGACATGCATTTACTTTATTTTCTTTACCTCTCTGAATCCAAAACAACGATAGATTGAAACTCTAAGTAACGTTTGTGTATTAAAAGAAATTATTCCTGACAATTTTAATGACAAGTTTCAGCTTGATGTGATTTAAAATGGGCAAGTTACAAAGCCCTAAAAAAATGGGATTTTATAATGGAAACGCTGACAGACCCTTAACTACAGCAGCGTTGCTGGGCGCCACTCTAATAAAAGGTGGCAAGGATCCAGAAGTATTCACAGCTGCATGTCTAAACTTTATTAAGTATCTGACTATAGTTTGCAGGTCCTCGCCAGATCATAACTCACTTAATTCTGACACATTCCAGTTTACAATTAGTGTTGTACTAATATGTTCCTAACTGGTACCAGTGTATTCCTAATTTTTTTTTCTCCTGTAAAACAAGGCTGTTCCCCAAAACCAAGGATGCACTGACATTGGCAAGAAGCATGTGTGCTTTTTTTTTGGTCCTTGGGCTAAAATAATTCATATGTTAAAGGCCAATGTCTGTAAATGAAGCACGATGAACACTGAAACATCTGTAAATCCCAAGGCAGAAGAGATAAAGCAATTTCCAACTTTCTCTAAGCAAAGTAGTTTACTTGCCTTTAGCATTCAGTGAGAAAGCAAATTGTTCTTAAAATACATCAGTAATAGTTTGCAATTGGGAAATAGTTATATAAACAAAATAAGCAAACACAATTGTTTCAGTAATTTGCCAAGTAATAAAATAACTGGGCTAGTACATGAAAGACATAAACATATTTCTTTAAATCTACTGTTGGGTGCCTGCAACCTGAAAACCAGGACGTTTTGGGTAAGCACACATTTCCGTAGATAAGTGTTTCATGATACCGCCAGTCTTTGGAACATGAACCCTTTACACTCAGGTTTGATCATTACTGATGCTGAAATTCCAGCTTGTTGTAGCTGTTTTCCATGCTCTTGGCAGTTCATTTCCAGTGGCTGCCATTCATTTCCAAGCTGCTTCCTCTGTCTGGGCAAGTACCTGGGCAATGTCCTCTGCTGATGGTGGTTTTGGAGCAGCCAAGGAAGGTGTACTACTATGGTGTGTAATAGCAATTTCCAGATATTGATTTTCTATTTGAGCACTGTTCTGGAAAGCTATCTTAGGGTGCTTCTGCTGAGAACTGAAAGGGCCATGGGAGCAGCACCCATGGCGGGAGTAGCTATACTCTTATGGCATTTAATTGAAAGACTGAATTTTCGGTGAGAATTCTTCCGTTTCTTCATGGAGGGACAACGCTCCCCCTCCCTTTTGGAAGAATAACCTTATTGTTCTTTACAGCTAAGACCCTAAATATAACTCAAAGCAAAAATCTAGTAGGATTTTGCATTCTGAATTAATGAGGAACTGAGATCTTAAAATATAAGAATTTTTTAGCTATTTGTGTATTTGCCACAGCGTCCTGAGCAGGTATATTCAGTTGCTGATCCAGTAAACCTTTTCAGTGTTTATGGTGAAAAACAAGATGAGGTATTTATATTTTGTCAAGTATAGCAATAAAGAATGTAAACAGAGAATCTGTATTATGAGATAGATTAAATGATCATTATGGCACTTTGCTTTGACAGTATTAAAAGACAAGACAGATACTATACTTGCATGGTGGTCAGTATTATATTTCTATATTTCTAGTTCATAAAATGCATGATTTGGAGTCTCTGAATAACTCTAATTGTGAAAGTTCCTTTAACACATTGGCTTCCTGACTTTCTGTAAACAGTGTATGTTAGCTCCTCAATGGCTAAAAATTTAGAACTTTTCAGTCACTAGTTCATAGAGAGAAACCGAGGTGGACAAAGCCCTCCCATATATAACACAGGGTTTTGTGAAGGTGAAGAGAACTAACTTTCTCACAAAGAAAGGCTTCACATTCACTTGAAATGCTGCCCCCTTTTTTTTCTGATTCAAGGCCACAGGCACAACATGCAGCTGCTTAGCACTCAGCCCAACATAAACCTTACAGCCTTCAATTAAATTACAGACTAATGTTTGACTCACATTCAAACAAGTATGAACATACATGGAGATGACAACAGGTGATAATTCTGCAATTTTCAGAAGAAAGAAAAGGAAGGAAAGAGTAAAGAAGACGGAAAAATAACAAGATTAAAGAAAAACAGTTTCAGCTCTATATTTGAAGAGACTTTTGGCACATATTGTGGAAGAGCTAACTTCTATGAATAGATTTTTCCATTTTCCAAATTACTGCCTTTAGAAAGTGAAACAACCGGACAAGTCAGAAATATGTGTTACCTACCTGCCCAATATTTGTACACAGAGGCTTAAGTGTTTGCTGCTGGCAGGGTTGTATTAACTTCATTTCTACATTGTCAAGAATGAAAAAAATGGTCTTTTTGGCCTCACAGTTTGTCCAAGAATCCAACTGCCAATCTACAATCACTAGTCTTAAGGGAGTAAATTATGGATCTACCATACCTATGGCTGTGTCAAGCCTTGTACTGTAAGGAGGGAGAACGATTCCTGTTGTGAAAATTTCGGTGGATCAGGCCCAGAAATACCAGACACTGTTTTTAGGTAAAAATTAATTTCTTAGAAGTTACTAAAAATTATTAATTTATTTATGAGTTGGAATAGATTTTGGAGTATTTTAAAACTGTCTTTACAGAAACTTAGTGCAAGACTCAGACCTGGATGGCACCTGAAGCGATCTTAGTGAGATCACAAAAGCATTTCAGAAATTGGGCTGTTCAGCCTGGAGAAGAGAAGACTCTGCAGAAACCTTTTAGCAGCCTTCTAGTGCCTTAAGGGGGCTTGTTAAAGGAGGTAGAGGGACTTTTTATATGGGCAGATAGTGAGAGGACAAGGGAAAATTGTTTTACACAGAAGTAGGGCAAATTTAGATGAGATATAAGGAAGAAATTCTTTTCAGAGTGGTGAAGCACTGGAACAGGTTGTCCAGAGAGGCTGTAGATGCTCCGTCTCTGGAAATGTTCAAGGCCAGGCTGGATGAGACCCCGAGCAACCCGATCTAGTGAGTGACCTCCCTGTCCAGGGCAGAGGGTTGGAACCAGATGATCTTTAAGGTCCCTTCCAAATCAAACCAAACTATGATTCTAGGGTTCTAATAGGCACTTGCTCTCTGCCCACTGCTCTCTCTCAACAGCTGGTCACCATTTTGCTCTTTTGAGTTCTTTCCACTGGTTTTCTATAGCTAGTAAGTCTGACTTAATTTCTAAAAGGTTCCATTCTGCATATTCAGGACTTTGAAACCTTCATGCACAGGATCCAATGTTGTCCTCTGTAAATAAAGTTTAGAATCTTTTTTGCGTCTTTGTTATCTTAATGGAAATTAAGATTCATGCAAAAGCATTTGAATCTTCAGGAAATACATGTCCTGGAGTTATTCATCTCCTCTGAAATAGAAAATTTACTGCATCTGAGTAGGACTGAGTTACTTTAATCACTGGCCTTTGTGTAAAAGGCAGGGAGACATATTGATTGACTAAAATATTACTTGGCAATCATTTTGTCTTCAGTCATGGATTAAATTGTTTCATGTTTTTTCAATCTATCATTAATATTTCTCTCTTTCATCTTCCTTTGTCTTTTCTGTTTTGATTTCAATTTTCTGTTGCTGGAGACTTTGAAGGGAGAGCCAAAATGACTATCATCTAGAATTATCAGTTCTGTGAGCAAAAGTACTCTCCCAGCACTTCTTGGTGATTTTTGTTTCCTTTTCTGGGACTCTGTTCTCTGCACACACATGCACAATGTGGTCTGTGTCCAAGTCCTCTGCAAGAATGAACTCCATGTCTGTGGATGTAAAAGCAGAACTTTCTTCTGCTCTAAATGATCCTGGTTTCATGTTTAACTTTTGCCAAGATGATGATACAACAAGCAACTATGCACAGGGAGAGTGCAAAAGACTTCAAGACTGATCTTGAAGATGAGGAAAGATCCTTTATTCTTGTATTTCATTTAATCTGAAGTCTTTGTTTTAAATAATGTTGCAAAATTTCTTAGTGTTCAAATCATGGCATCTGGTCTGTGCTTGTCTGAACTTTCACTGAATTTTCTTCACTTCAAGCCAAGAAGATAGGTCCCAGAGCTGTTACCACAATTGCTGGTACTTGGTGCTCGATTTGCTGAATCATGAAGGCAAAAACCAAGATGTCAGGAACTCAAGCATTCGTTTCTGCAGACTTGAGGTCACCAGGCCTTTGACTATGCTGTACCCAACGCTTTCTAAATACTCGTTTCCAGAAGAAAAGCCCAACTGTGGACTGTCTGTGACATGCTGGAAGGGCAGAGGTGCTGCTCTGCTCTGCAACAGTGCATAAAGATGAAAGAAGTAGAACTGAGCTGTGCAGGCAAGGAAAGGTTTAGTCATATTTAAACACGAAGAAACTGAGGGTGAAATGGCTAAATGACAGAAGCACCTTTCACCTGCCTCCTGAAGGCCTTCGCAAACTCTGTGACTGCTTTGTCTTTCCAGGATCACGCAGCTCTCACCACCACCACCACCACCACATTCTCATGTCCCCATGTGATGTATTGGGAATGTCAGTACTCAAGAGATGTGGGACCCCACCATCTCCCAGAGCTCGTAGGGTAGTGCTGCCACTCATGGCAACCATTTGGCCCACCTAAACTCATTCTAGTGCTGCTTCTTTACCACTGCTTTAATGAAAGTGAGCTCAGCTTAAGAAAATATACTGTATTGAATTGTAAAATTTTATTGTGTGCCATGTTTAAATAATTTTCAAGCACTGAGTCATGTGGAGTTTTGTTTTCCTGTTTAACACTATTGGTAACCAAAGCCAGTTTTTTATCCAGACCACATGGTGCAACAGTCATAAGAAAAGAAAACCCTCTAAACCTTTGCAATCTAAAATTACACCTGCAAAGCATTATCATACATCTTATTTGAAGTGGGGTAAAATGTTGGAGGGTTTTTTTAGGCAACTTAAAAATCTTCCATTCACATTCATTTCTGTTACAGCAGAGTCCAAGGAGCGAGAAAGAGCAGATGTTGTCCAAATGGGACTAATTTACCCAGACTGTTATTTTAAAACATTGTGAATGCAAATACAGCATTTAAAATTGGTCACGCCTCAGGCAGTATCTTTTGCTGAAGCTATATTAACAATTTTAAAGGACTAGTAGTTTACAATATGTAGTGTTAAATTTCCCCACCCTCTTAGAGTTGGAGTTCCTTCTGTAGCCAGACAGCTTATGCTTTTGTAATTACACCATTAAGCATTTGTGCACTTTCAGGTGTTCTCAACTTCATCTCTTAGCATCAGGCCTACAGCATTCTCAGCTAGCCAAACATGGTCTTATTTCGTGGTCTGTTTCTTCAGCTTATTTCTTTGGTCTATATAAAGGTATATAATCACAGTTGATCTGTGGAGATGTTGATTTTTTGACATCGAAACTCGTCTATATTTTTGTCTAAACTTTCTGTGGAGGAGCAAACTTTTCCTGAGTTTGTGCTACCAGGGTTATCAAAATGTTCAAAATACATATAGGGGTTGTGCCTGCAGCGTGCTTTCATGCCACATAGAGACATTTGATTCAGCTAATATATTGGACATATCAGATTATGACTATATATATCACTCCTCTACCTTTTCCTGCAGAGTTTATCAACACGTAAAAAAGCATCTCAAGAGCTGACAGGTACAGCAAAGCAGGGAACAGGGAAAGCCAAGGCAGCTGGTCAGGAAGACTGAAGGATGTATTAAGAGCAACTGCAATTTACATCCACAACGTTCATCACACCTGTGCATGGCTGTCTGCATCCTTAATCACAGAATCACACAATATTCTGAGTTGTAAGGGACCCACAAGGATCATCAAGTCCAGCTCTTAAGTGAATGGCCCATATGGGGATGAACCCACAACCCTGGTGTTATCAGCACTGTGGTCTAACCAACTGAGTTAATCCCAGTATTTAATGTTTGTGCCGGTCCCTCTCTGTGCCATCCCCACCACTACCACCCTCCTTACAACCCTCACTTTCACATAGAGGTTCACAACTTCCATGAGAAGATAGCAAAGTACAGAGTGGCTACAGGAGTAAAAAGCAAAAATGAAAGGATGGGGTTTGACAGGCTGAGACTGTGGTGGCAGGAAAAGGAGAAATAGAAATATTTGCCACCCCAAGGAAATCCCATCCAGGGCAGCTATCATAGAATTAGCAAGACCAGCAAGGCCCTTGCAGGAAGCATGCAAACCATATACTTTCTGTAGCATTAGGCATCTGACCTAATTACACAGAATGACCCTGTGCCTGGGAAGTGCCTACATCTCTCTCTGTTGACTCTTTAAGGAATGTAGTGTTGATCCTCTGAATCATACCTAAGTGAGATGTCCAAATTTGATGGTGTGAATAACCCTCTAGGAGCAATAAATAAAACTCTGCACAGCTTAATACTGGCAGGAAGTATGTTTTGATAGTAGTCATGTTTACAATTCCCAACTGAATAAGCATTACTCTTAGATTTGACATTGTTATGAGAAGACTTACAGTCTATAATTTCAGTATCTCTTTCTACAAATGCTGTTAGTTTACACAGCATTTCAACTGGTTCCCTAACTGTCCTGGACAGTAGTATTTGCAAAGACAGAGTTTGGAAAAAGTGTCTCTTTAGGCTGACACCTTGCACACCAGGAGTTCAATTCTGATTAAAGATGGTCAATGTTTCCATTTTTAATACTCAGTTTGAGGCAATGAAAGGTCATCTGACCTTCAGGAAGAAGGTTTAGTGTTCCCTGAAGTCCAGGCTCCATTACTACATCTCAGGATGAATACCCCAAATCATTACTCTCATTTGAGCTTTTTCTTCTGTTTGAGCCATGGTTATAAAAGATGAAATATGCTCTTAATCTAGTGGTCTTCTATAGGATATAGCATTTCCAGAGTTCTGTCCTGGTCACTCTTCTGCGCTACAGTTGTGTTGCTTTCAATCCCAGTCTGATCAACTAACTTATCTACAATACTTACCTCTGACATGACACACAGTGCCAGAAAAAAAGCAGTCTGAAATTTGCAGAAAGTAACTTATCTGTAGATCATTTAGTAAATGAAAATGTAAATGGAGAGAGTGAATATTCTCTCAGAGTGGAAACAAAAAGCGTCTCCTGAGTAATGGGATTTGAAAATGTTAAAGATTTCTTGCTTGCTTAAAAAGCACTGCTCTTGGCTTTTCCGTTGTCTGGATTGACTAATTGCCTTGGCATCTATTACTTCAGCTAGCAGTCAGGGTGCAGTTTTTGTGTTCCAACCTTTGCTCCCTTCCTGGTTAAATCATAAAAATGCAAGACCGAAAGCATGCTTGCCTGCCCTATGTATATTGCAGCTGTTTTTCTTCTATGCTCTACCTTCTGTATATCATATGCTATATACAGCACTATATGTGCTGTGTAGTTGTCTCCTGTGCAAAAAGAAACAGGCAGTAAGAGAGTAGTGCTAAATCCTTTCAGTACCCACTTAATGTACAAAAAGCATCCTCCAGGATTTGGAGGACACCACCAAAATAGAGAGCAATGGACATGCTGCCTTTCTCTTGGTCACAGTGTATTGTTGGAGCTGAAAGAGACTAGCCCATTAAAGCCTCTTTTACCCCCTTGAACTATTCACAAAGGAGGAAGAGTGTTTTGATACTCAAAATGGGAGCTGAGAGAGGTCTTAAAATAAATCCTTCCTGCTGTTACATGCACTTCTTTGCGTTGTTGTATAACTACTGAGTCAGGTTTGCAGAGCACAGGTAGACTTCTTGGTCACATCACTAAATGTCAAAATCTTAAGTGGCACATCTGGGTTCATCTTCTGAAAAAAAATAAAAATAAGTGCATTAATATGGAGTAAAGCCTGTTTTATGTGCTCCAAGAACCTACAAGGATAGATGCCTTAGAGGAGTAGACAGATAGAAGGAGAGAGAGGGAGATAGGCATGCAAGCAGGCAGACATTAGGAAATCTGTCCTTGACCTTCATATGCCAAAGAAATTATTTTTGTTTGAGGTGGGGGAAAGTCAACCCCTTAAGGGAAAACAGAAGAGGGGAGAGAGGTAATAAGGAAATGAGTCAGACACAAAGAATTGTTGGCAAATACAGGCACTTCCTAGTAAAGGAGGACGGTTTTCAGCTGATCTAATGTTAAAAACCACAGATAATATGTGCCTGGTTTTTATTTAGTCCCCCTTGTAGCTAGAAATATTAGAGTTTAATAAATGGGAAAAAAGTGAGAAGCAAGTCCCTTTTCTCTCTCTTTCCTGCTTACCCAAATCACATAGGGGAATAAGCTGAAAGTCTGAACCACTGTTTTAATTTTGGGTTTAGCTTTTTTTTTTTTCCCCCCCTCCCCAGATAGGAGCTTTGAGGAGTTGTTTCACTGTAACCATTTAAAGAGGTAAAACCTGTGGTTTCTTCACAGAGCTGTTTGTAATCAGATGGAATTAACTTGTGTAACTGTATAATTACAATGATGATAACTGATATTTTATTTTAGATGTTATTAACCAAGAAACGCTGAATTACTCTAGATTCACTGATAAATCCCTGAGGTCCTTCTTGTTGCAGAATCTGCTGGGTCTGAAAGAGTCACAGACCTCTTCAGAATCCTTCCAAGTGCTCAAATTAATTGCAATCTGAGGAGCGGGCTGGAGCCTTATCCAGATTGCAACCTAACCAGTATAGGATCTATCAAAGCAAAAAGCCTGTGGCTTATCACTATTGCTAAATCAAAGTTGCAGTTATGAACAGCAGAAACACTGGGGGCAGCTGCAACTCAAGTAGAAACAGTCAGAGTCAAAAATAAAGAATTAGGCAATTTTGCTGCCTTGGAAACAAACTATGAGGGAAAAAAAGGAGTATGCAATTGCAGTCGAGGATGGCCAAAGTTAAGCAAATGAGAGGTAAGTGTGGAAGGTCCATAGTTTGTGAGGGAAGATGAGCTGTAGAAACACTGATTAATTCATTAATGTGTTGGTATAAGCCTTTGTTGAAAAGTCTCTATCTTCAGCCACTAGACATTTGAAATCCTGCTTTTTCCTGTGAGATACTGACTGAATGTATTGGTCTGAATTTACTCTTGTCAGTCTGCAGAATCAGAAATCGGGAAGACACCTCTGTACCTTGACTCCCACGGTACAGAGGTGGTATAGACCTGGAAGGCAGAGCTCCTTCTCTGACAATGTCATTAGAATTTAAACAGTTATGCAATAAGGTGCTTTTTATTTATCTCGTTTTCAATCACTGCATCCCCATTCCCTTGTGGGGTGGGAGGGGATTATTTCCGTATTAAATGTATATTTATATACTTGATCTTTAGTACAATTTCAATTGTAGCAAATCTTCCACATAATTTTAACAGTGATGTGTTTACAGGAGTGTAAAGTCACTCTGTTGGCTATTCTGAGAGGTAGAGAAGGAAACTGTAGTGTATAGGTCCTGTTTGCCTTTCAATGACATCTGTTTCGTTGGAGGTCAGACTACGCTGCCTGGTATTTGATGCTTTTGGCTTTGACCTGCTAGTATATGAGTTTAAGCTGTTGTCTTCTTTCATAGGTACAGGTATGAGGAGGTATTGTGCCCGAATGAGGAAAACTATGCATAAATAAGGAAATTTCTTAACCTCTTTCCTTGAAGACACAAACATCTCTTCATGCAGGGTTTATCAGGGGCTAAGGGGAGACATTTTTATCACACCTCATGGTTGAAACACTGTGATTATGGTGAATGAGTCTAGTTACATTCTTTATTCCATATGGTTCTGTCATGAGTGTTTCAATTAATTTTTCAACATACATTTTCAGTATAGGTATCTGTCTGGAACTGAAACAGTGCTGATCCTCAGTTTTGCTTTGGATGTCAGACAGAGTGAGGGAAAACCAGCCAAGCAGCATCCCTTCCCACTGTCCTCAGTGTTGCTAAGATGCATCTAAATGCTAACTGCTCTCTAAGAATGTCTATATGAGCCTCAATATTCGACTTACGTCACAGCTTATGGCATGGAGACATCCTCACTGGAGAAAACCCACAGCAACCGGAATAATTCCACTGCAATTCAGAATAAGAGAAGCCAGTATTACTGAATGCTCGTACTGGCTGCTAACAGTCAGCCCAGAAAGCCTCAATGTCAGAAACTAATTTTAACAAAAAATTAGCACTGACATTGTTCAGATATATATTTTGTATTACAAACATGTTTCAAAATGGAAAATAACTCCAAATGCATTTGCGGATATATGGATGTGATAACTCAGATCTGTGCTTTCTGTGAGTTACAACATAATCATTCTGCTTGGTTTTGTTCCTTCCATTCTGTGATTATTATAAACTTTGGCAACTAAACCTTCTAGAGAAATTACCCCAGGCACAACTAGTTAATTGACTCATTTATTGGTTGAAAGTATGCAGCATTAGAAATTCCTCCAATTCATCCCTTTTTGTCTCTGACAGGATATACAATGAAACACCACTAGATGAACTACCAGAAGTTCATTCAATCTATTGTCTTTTTAAGCAAGTTTGGTGGTGGAAAATGTAGTGAAGCAGATGACTACCACCAATAGAAATATTCCATCAGCCTTTATAAGCAACCTTACATTGACAGGATTCATCAGACCTGTGACACAGGTAGTCTCAAGGTAAAACAGTAATCGCCAAAAGTCTTAAAAAAAATTTAGTAAACAAGAGGTTCATTTAGTTCCTGCAGATGTGCTCCAATGCCTTTCAGAGAGCAGAGAGAAAAAAAAGTTGCAGTGTGCTTCTTCCAACTTTCTATTATCTATCATCACCTGGGGTATTCCTTGATCTGTCATCTTGAATAATTTTGTAGATGGAGATAGTATTAATATTAACAGGATTTCTGAAGATGGACACTAATGTTGGTGTCTTCCTATAAAGCTTCAGTTCAAAGTTTTTATTAACTGGTATTACCCAGGGCTTTTGAAAAGAATCACATGGATGCTTGACCTGTAAAAGAATGAAAAGGTAAAATATTTCTACAACCAGATATACTGGAGAAAAGAATCAACCAGTACATGCATTTTCAACATAGGTGCACATTAACTAGAGTTTTAGTACAGACCAACCTTTAAGAGACAGTTTTGTTTTCAGTCATACTTCTTTAGGCTTACTGAGGACAGTAAATTTAAAAAAATCTGAGGAGTCTGAAAATACATTTGTTTGAAAAGTACCTTTGGCCCCATTTATTCACTAAGCATCAGAACATCTGGGCTTTGTTTGACATTGCTATATTTAGGGATACACTTCCAAGAACAATTACATTGTCAACATCTAAATTGAAATTTGTTGAAATATGGGCACTACTGTTGCATTTTCACTTAGGGTTTGTGTCTCTACAGAGGCACACGCCTAACCTGATGTGGGGGTTACACAGAATGATCTTAGCTTTTGCAGCTGAAGTCCCAGTGAACCAGCTCCATTCTGTGGAATTACTAGGACACTGCCAGCAGGCACGACAATGTAATTGTCACAGGTTGTCCTCACTGGGTCCTAATTTTCTGTCTTTGTTTAAGCGCAAGCACCAAATTCAGAACTGACCTGCTGCACCCCTGAACAGCAGCTACTTGCCTCATTGTTACTGTCTCGAGCAAAGGTAATTGACCACTGTCTGCAGCAGACAAGCAGGCTTGTGGGCTGTACTCCTGTGAGTGCATTGCCAAAACAAGCGATCATGGAGAGCGAGGCTGAAAGAAGTGCGATCCTCATTCTCAACAAGCAGCCGTCGGCACACCAGTAGTTCCATTAATTTTAGACCATTTACTGGGTAAAATAAGTGGTGGTCCACATCTGGCTTGTTTAGTCATGTTTTTAAGGGTAAGCAGTGACTGCCTTGGAATGGAAAGTGTTACTGTTAAAGATCTCCTTATACAAGTGAGCAGGACCGCCAATCAGATATGTGGCATTTCCATGGGATTCTGGCTTTAGGGCTGCCTATGAAATGGATCATAAATGAGTCAGGTTCTGGCAAAAGCACAGGAAAGCCTCAGGAGAAAAATGGGGAGATGAGCTGGCATTTCTGGTGTTGGTGTCGCTACTTCTAGCCATGATCTCCACAAAGTGTCAAAGGGCAAAGAGCCGTCCAAAGGTAGGAGTCATTCCTGAGTAACTTCCCCAGAAACTTTGTCAATGAAGGGCTCTTTTCCAAAGATCGTGGTGGCAGAATGAGACCTATCTTCTCAAGGTCCTTCTCTATTTGATTTTTATTTCTCAAGATGTCAAAGGAAGCCATGCCACCTGTATGGCATGACCCCATGGCAGCTGTCTCATCCACTCCAGCTCTCCTCCCATGCCTAAGAGACAGGCTGGAGCCAAAGGCATACTCATTTGCCTACTCAGGTGGCAATCTTTTATGAAGGGTAAGTTAATAAGTTAATGTAGATAACAGAACAAATAAAGTCCAAAGGAAAGGCCAGAAGCATTATGAGAAATTTTTCTTTCTTCCCCAGAGGAAAAGAAGTAGGGAAGGCTATTGATGAAGGAAAGGACATGAAGAGTAGCATAAGGAAGAACAGGAGAAGGGAAAGATGACTGCAGGGTGACGTGGTGGGGAGTAAAGAAAAGAGAGTTAGAAAGAAAAGACACCATTGCAATATCTTGCTGAAAATTAAATGAAGTAAAATCAATATCTCGATTTTACTTTTATTATCATGCTTGATTCTTGATGTGACAATGGATACACAAGAAATGTTCTCTAAACATCAGATAAGAAAGTGTGAAATTCCTCTCAGTTAAGGTCTTAAAAATCCAGCAATACTATCTAAAGGCGTTTTCTTCCCTCTTGTAACTAATTACAGAATTTTCTTGTTAGTTTCAATATAAATTAGAGAATTTCTATGAGCAGTCTTACATGCACAGAACTAAGTTTCAGAGCAAGGTAAGTGTAGAAACCTTTGGAACAAGGATTCTTTGTATGATACAAGGCAATACTTATATCTTAACAGATCTCTTAGCAGAGATTCTTTCTCTGCTAAATAAGTAATGCTTCATCAATCTATAATTACTTCTAATGATGTAATTACTAGTACAGAGAAGTGACGATGTTGATGTTGGTCCATTTTTATTCATTGCCAGAGATTCTATGACTTGCAGCCCTTTCTGCAAAGGATTTCAGGACAGTGCCATGTTGATTAAAAGGCCTTTTCAAGACATCTTTTTCCCTTCGGCAAGCTTGTGGGACAGGAAAACTGACCTGAAACTCCATCTGATTTCATTACCTTCTCTCTAGGATGAAAGTTCAAGTAGTTTAGATTTTCTATCGTCAAAGACAACATAAAAACCTTATAATCTCTGTATCAGTTGCAGAAGTGTTGGACACTGTCACATCTCCTTATCATCTTTGGTTTCTCATATCCCTAGGTTAGTTTTCTATCTTGACACCGTGATCATATTGTATCATTTTTATAGTTTTTCTAGAGAAACAGGACTGCCTCAGAAGTTGGTGTGTTTGCTGCTAGAGTTTCCAAAGTAGTTCACATTATCTTATATCAATCATGAACGAATAAATGATGTTAAAGGTAGAGATGCTAAAGAATTCAGAATTTGACCATGACCATAGTATTCATTTTGTCTCATCTACCAGAGTCTGTTGAAGCATCTTTTACTATTATACCACCTATCCATTTCCACTGACATAGCTGGAGAATGGGAGATGACAAGTAGGCCCCTAGGGAGGGGACTCAGATGTTGATTTTTTTTCTTGTGTACCATATGATAGAAACACAAGTTGGAAGGCAACCCTGGAAGAATGAAGGATATATGTCATCTTTTTGTAGTTTTGGTTCAAGTAGTTGCATCATGCAGCTTACTCAAAATAAAATTAGCCCTTCTAGTTTTGATTTTAGCAAAAAAAATTAAAATAAATACCATGGGGGACTTCCTTCTGACTTTGTGCCCTGAAGATGAGCTTCCAAGAAGCAGCTCTGAAAGGTTCCTCACCTTGGGGCACTAATAAATTCTACCTCCTTTACTCATTCCCATACTTTTTAAATGTGTATTTATGCACACTCACTCGAATAATGTGGTTGTTTGAATATCACACTCACAGAAAACCAGCCTAAGAACAATAACTAACTTTTTGGCTGCTCCTGAGAAGGTATTTTAAAGAACTTAAAAGTGTTTCACAGTTAGGTTTATGAAAGATATTACTTGAAAGTTGAGAGTGATTTTAAACTCTGTCTCAGTAAGAAGCTGAACATAAGTTCCACTAATGTGAACACTGAAAAGTGTTAGCAGAGAAATTTTCCAGCTTTCTGCAGCACTCTGTAAGAGCTCTGTTTCTCACAGAAACTATGAAAAACCGTGCTACAGTTTTGTAAGCAAACTTTCTCTATCTTGCACCTGCAGCTGCTGTGTGATATTGTTATGATATTGTCTGGGAAAATATTCTGAAAGGTTTTAGCCAACTGGTACAGGAGGCGGATGGTCGGTGACCAATGACCTTGTGCCGTGCTGGCGACCCAAGTTATATAAACTGATTTATAATTAGATAAAGGGGTCATTATTGCTCCTGAACTGATGTGTCCTTCCTCGCTGCTTGTGCTGCACACAGCGACACACTAATGTTTTCTTTCTTTTCTTGAGTCATCTGATTGCACCCAATTTCCTTTGAATTCTGGTCTTTTCTGGTTTGTGTTATACCTCTTCCAATAGTACTGGATGAAATACTAACCAAGAACAAGCTTTATTATGACAGTTTTCTGTGGCTAGGACATCAGCAAGCCAAAGACTTTCAAATTAGACTCTACAGGAAAGAGGCTGCCCTGTTGACATGTTATTGAGAAATGTCTTTCTTGAAAACTCCATCACAGCTAACTGAGCAATAGTCTTACGCCAGTAAGCTGAGCAATTGGAGACTTAGTCTGTTACTTAGAGCTGTGGAGTGTTTGGATGTTTGGAAATACTGCACAGATTCACAAGAGTAAGAGAAAAACAAGCAGATGCAAACGATAGGAAAAAGCATTTACAGTGTTTATTAGAGTAGAAGCTTTCTGACGCACCTCAGAATCTTTTCTTCAGTCACCTTTTCAAGGTGTGCCTGGATGAGGTGATGCACACAATGAGATGTTTCCCCACTTCCAGGCTTATGTGTCAGCTGCAGCAGCAAACTGAGGAGCTCTGTTTTTCTAGAAAAACACAAGCAATGTTTCATTGGTGTGAGAAAGTCACAGTTATATTTCTTTCAGCACAGCTTGGACGATTTATATTGGCTCCAGACAGTCTTGCACAGTGAACTCACATTCTCGTTGCAACAGAGGAGCACAAAATATGAGTAGAAATTGGGGGTTTTGTGTCCCTATAACCATAATTTTAAGTGGTTCTTCATGAGAAGGAAGGTGTTGTTCCAGGAACAATTTATGATTTCTGAACAATTTATGAGCATACAGTTCTGAACAGGAAATTGGTTCAAGACACAAGTTATCACTGGCAGACCTCATTTATATGCAGCAAAAATATCACCTACAGCTTTCCCGAGATTGGCCTGTGCTCAACATGCCTTCACTGATTACATGTGTTGCCTGCAGCTCCGTTTTGATTGCACACACTGTATCCTCAAGGTCTCTTGCAGGAGAGGGTTACACAGAACATGCTGTTCCATAGGAACCTCCTTTTGACAAGGAATCTGTCTTCACTGTCATGTCTGTCATACCAGACATAAATCAGTGTCAATATAGCACTCCAAAAATAGTCTGGGCCTGCTTTACCTTCAGGCAGCGTTAGACAGTTGGCACACAATGCCTCCGTCTCAAGACCCAGAGAGAGGCAAGTGCTCCTTCAGCACTGCTGAGCTTATGAACATTTGTCAACTGAAAAAGAAAGCTCCATGGAGAAGCAAGATCTTCCTTTATTTGACCCTGGGAGGTTTTTTGCTTTTCCTTTTTGGCTTTGTGCATCTTATCAGTGGCTCTTTATGCCCTCCCAGTCTAACTAATTGATTCCTTTCTCTTGTGACGCTTTTGTAATTGGATTGTAATAAATTATACCCTGCTGTTTAAGAATGTGTCAAATATTGTTTTAACTTGTCCAATGAAAAGAATTGAGAACTAGAGACTGAATCATAAAGCATCATAGAATTTTTCTGGTATTAAATAGACACTTAATAATTCTGCTGTCACTTACATCTACATAAATCCAGTATGACTCCACTGGCCTCAAGTACTTTCTCAGCATTTACACCACTGTGAGTGATGGCAGATTTTAACTCTTCATTCCTGTGGTGAGATAGATGGACTGCAGGCCAAGATACACAGACTGTGTTGGGAAAGCAGTGAGTAATGCTACACAATAATTTGAAGAGACTAAATTAAAAACACTGATGGTTGCCTGAGGATGCTGTATTCATAAAGAGGGTGGCTAAAAAGCACCCCCTTACCTAGTACCTAGTATTCCAATGAATCTTTGCCATGGATAAAACTAGAAGTTTCTACATATATTTCCTAAACTTGGTATTCTTTCCTGTATTGAGAGGATTCGGATAGTAAGAACAGGCTGCCAGGCAAAGACCAGACTTTTCTCAAGAGAGAAATTGTTTTCCCTATCACTGTGAGTCAGTCTGGTCCCTGGACTGCTCCAGTCTCCTCTCACTGCAGCAGACTGGCCAACTGCGCCAAATTATGTGTCAAGGCTTTTGGCAGTGCAACCTATTTCCCACAGAACACCAAACAGAATTGCACTCTTCATTTAAGTCACTGACTGGACTGCAACCATTGAGCTCTTTTACACAGGATAGAAAAGCTCGTGTTTCAGCTGTTATTTTGCATGGGGACTTCTTTTTTCATTATTGTGGCCACATACCACTGGCAGTTGTACAGATTAAAAACAATGCTTTAATCCACTCAGCCCCTTGACAGTACTGTCCACACATCCTAGGAGTAAATATTTTTACTCAACTGCTTCAGAATTTTATTTAAATAAAAAATCCTAGAAAGCAAATGTGATGTTTTGTACTTCTTCACCTGCAACAAGAATGTGCAATCATTCACTCCATATGCCTATTTAAAATCCTGGGCGTGAATCATTATGACTGACCCATGTAGAAGCAAGGAGGGTCAAAGCCTGTTTTCTTTCACTCTCTAAAATGCCAACAGAAGTGTAGGTTAACAGTGACTCATGTTAATCTTAGCTGAGGTGGTTGAACCTTGGGAATCCAAAGAATGACTGTTGTTTCATACATTAATTAGAGATTCATTATAAAGACTCCCATCAAATGAGGGGTGTGCAGGCTACTACCTCTGGCATCCTGGCAGACATTCTTGGCTGCATATGTTAGAAATCAGGTCCCAGCTAGGGAAACCTGATCACAAGATGGATTGCGCTGTAGACCCAGACCTTTTCTCAGCATGGACCCAAAAGTGCAGAAAGTTTGGGTGTCAGTGGTTTTGAAGTGGCACCCTACGGTGCTAAGAGCAGAACTCTGTCCATAGGGAGTAAATTTACAACTCTTTTCTGGTCCATGTATTTCATGTTCCTTTGCTTTAATTTAGGACACGTGGAAAAGTGTACACATTCTGTTGATATATCTGGTACAACTTTGAATTGAGTGTAAGAGTTTGCTCTGGAGCCACAAGGAAAAATTCTACCAGTTTCTATGCATTTCCTGGCTAAATTTGGTCCACCAAGATTTGCAGCAGTGCCTACATGATATGGATGGGTTTTTTTGAAGGTCTCTAATTTTGTCTTGCATAATATTCTTGTCTGCATTTCTAGTTACTGTGTCTAATTTAGGAAGATCCTCTGGTTTTCTGTCCACTTTATGTACATCTTGGAAAATAAATGAAAACAGGCATGACTCAAACAATAAAAAGTTCTAAATAAGGAAAAACAGATAGGCACTTTTGGAACATTTAAATGAAAACCTGATACAGGAAGAAGAAATGAGTCTAACAAATAAAATTCCTATGCATTGAAAGATCAAGTAGAATCAAAAGCTGAGCAGTTAATATAACACATATCTATTGCCTATGCTGCAGAATAACAGCACTCTCCTTGCAGGCAGAACTATCAGGAAGAGTCTGAAAAACTTACCACTCAATGCTTTATGGTTTTTTCCTCCATTGTTCACATTCATATGTAGCCAAATCTTCAAGTCTTGACCTACATTATACTCACTCCCTGCCAAGACAGAATTGACACTAGGCCTATATTGTCCCTAGTGCTAGAGCATACAAAATGTTAAGGCTGGTGTTCTCACAGCTACTGTTTCTCAATAGGGAATTTCATGGCCTTTTGAAGTAATTCAACATCTTGTTTACAGTGAAGTTTGAAAGACAAACATGCATCTAAATCACTTACACTAGTTTGAAAACACTGCTCTAGAAGTACTAAAGTGAAGTCACAGCAGCTTGGCCAGAGAGAAGCAGGGTTTCAGACAGGAGACCGATAGAAAGTATTTAGTTTATGAGCTTAAGTGAGGTTCCTATGACTGCCAACCTGCCTCATGCCCTGGCTTGTGTCTGACAGCTGTGCAGCGCTCTGTCTCATGTATCATCGCCAGAGATCTTGGAGCAGGAGCTATGCTGACAGTCCTGCCGGCAGTGCTCAGGGCTAGGTGCATGTCATTCCTCTCTCACAGCAGAGTTGGCTGTACAGCATGGTCAGTCGTCGAAACTTGCTCCAGTTAGTGAACAGCGCAGGAGAGACTTGCAAGATTTGCAGGGAGGTGTTTATCATTGTTACTGCTCTGTTAATAAGCTCACTCCAGACATGACAGATGTTACTCCAACAACTCCCGAGCTTCTTGCAATGCCACGCTGAGAGCCAGGCCTTACTGGAAGGAAATATGAATTCCCATGTCAGGGTTTCTGTTTCTGGAAGCCAAGTCAATGTAATAGTCACCCTTTTGATATCTATAAATAAGTTAGCACAGCATTTTCACTGTTGGAATTAACTGAGTACCTAATTACAGTGATAGAGAACTGTTCTTTCGTGGCCTAATTAGAATATTGAAATACTGTACTTATCCTCCACTAGGGTCCATGTATGTCTGTGTGAACATTCTTTCTTTAAAAAACAAAACCAAAGCACCAAAATCACACATGGGCTTATGTGTTGGTAAAAGACAGGAGCAAACCTGTGTATGTCCTACAAGGAAGGTATTTTCTGTGAATTGGGCCGTAAGATTGCAATTCTAAGCAGCCACACAATTAATTCTTCAGTTATGCAGTCCAATTAGGACAAATGCTTCCTTTCTAGTTTAATTAGAGATGGGTAAGCTCGTTTGAGCTTATTTGTATAAAATATGTGCTCATTAAACAAGGCCTGGATTTTGTTCAGCTTGTTAGAAATGTTGTAAAAAAAGAGCTTTCTCACACTGGCTCTAGCCTTTTTAACCCTTTAAAGACCACGAATCTGACAGTCCATCAGTTACTCTCAAAGCACAGTACACTTGCTTCTCCCAGAAGAAGGGTGATTGCACTACAGTTGGAATATTTGTAAACTCCAAACTGTCATGCAGATAAACATATGCCACCGACAGAGATTACTTATTGTGACATCCCTCCCTGGCTCTAATGCAATTAATAAAGGGTTTGTAGGGTTTGTGAATCTTTTTTCAGAGCTCCCTGTCAGCAGAATGAAGGAGAAACTTTGTGACTGACACATAACCTGTCTGCTGAGAGAAGAGCAGAGAACTTAGGAACCAGTACATGGATACCTCTGTGGGGAATGAAGTAGAAAGATTTACATGAAAACTATACAGTATGAAGCCACAAAGTGCATAAAGTCAGTTGAAATGTCCCAAGAAAAGGCAATGCCAATTATTTGAGCATACTGTTTTCCCCTTTTCTCCTCTTATGTTAATTATTTCTTTTGTGAGCTCAGCTATTCAACAGAGAGTTGTTTCATGGAAGTGAAAGCACATGCATGAATCTCATGCTGAAAAATGCCCCAAAGCAGGACATCATTTATTCAAACCATACCTTCAGAAAATCAAGCACTCCATCCTTGTGATCACGGCAGATTTTCTCCTGACATGCTCCTTCAGCCTTGGGTCTTTGAAGCGGAAGGGAGGAAAGATTGAGCCCCCTTCCAGGCTACATGTGGGCACAAAGAAATGAAGCCTCACCAGACACAGCTGAAAACAACCAAACCTTGGCAGAAACTATGGCACAGGGGCAACGCCAGAGTAGGAATCTCCCAGATGGCTAGAAAAGGCACAAGGGTAAGCTGTCAAAGATTAAAGTCTAATTTATCCCTCTTGGAGCCACACATTACCTAACACCGTCAGCAAAATGGACAAATGCAAACTACAGGCTCACACAAAGTGGTAGATGGCAGCCTTGGCCAAATGAGCTCTGGGGCATGACACAGCTATCTTACAAATGCAAATCCACCCCTTTTCTCCTGCACGTGAGGGGGATTAAGCATGCAACAAGTGTGCATTCAAATATTGTGTGCACAAACACAGCTCTTGCCCTTTGAAATCCTAGCCCTGAACGCCTCTAGTTTCTGCTGTAATACTTAGAGCCTTGGTTTGAGAGGCACGGAAGGAGGAGAAAGCTTAAGCGTGGTTCCCAGGTGATTTCTACAGGGCAGAAAATAGCCCATACATTAAACAAAGCTTGGATTTGGAGTTTGGAGCCCATTGTTCAACGGCTGAAAGAAAATGGCATGGCTCTGGAGTCATGACTCTCTTGGCCTAAGAGCTGCCTGCAGCCATTTGCAGGTTGATGAAACCTCTGAATCAAGAGGGAAAATGTAGCACATATACAAGATGAAGTTCTAGGCAGTGCATTTGGGACCACATTAAGAGTCTACTCTGATGGAAACCTGGGCTTCAGAGACCATATGATCTCATAGCAATGAGACACGACTCAGCCTTACAAGCTGGGGCTTTGGCTTTGTCCAGGGCTCGGTGCTGAACTTCTTACTCTCTCAACACTCACACTCTCAGGATTGCCTTGTGGGTGATACATGGTGTGAAATAAAGACACTGCAATTTTTGTAATTTTATTTAATTTCTGCAGATTTACAATGACATCATGGTATTTATGATCTTGTATTTTCACAGGTGTCATGTCGTCATCTCTTAGTCTGACCAGTTGCTTCATTACAGTTAAATGGGATGGGGTGGAAGGGAAATGTTGATTTTGAGCTGGGACCTACTGGGACCTGTCATGTATTAGAAAAATAACCGAATGCAGATCTTTTTTCAGCCATGTGTCAGAGGAAAATAACAGCAGAATTTCTCTTTAAGGGTATATGCTGGTCCCAAGATACTTTTTTATTTCAGAGGGAGATTTTCTAAATAATCAACCAAAATGCAAAGGGGAGACCTTCATAACTGGTAACATGAAGAGCTAGTGCAGAGCTACTTCCTCTTTTCTCTCTCACTCTCTTTACAGACAACTTGTAAAAAAAACTCTATTGACAGACAACCTGTAGCAAATAGAATCACTAAAAGAGATGACCATACCTAAGGACTGGAGGATCTCCCTATCAGTTACAGAAGGGGAAGCTCTTCTGGAAAAAACAACATGAAATTTTCTCTTACTTCTGCGAATGAATACTTTCCTGCAAAGGAAATATTTTTTCTACTCTAATTTTCTGCTGTGGGAGCAAATTGAATCGTAGGGGTCATTTTACTGGCACTGTGCTTGTCCCTCAAAGTTGGACTTCAAATACTTTGCAACACATTAATAAAATACATAGGCCAAAAAAAGGAGAGGAAATACTACAACAGAGACATGTCTCCTGTTATGTAGGAGACTTTCAGTTTTTATTTTTTGGTTATGTGCTATACAGGGATCCATATAGTGTTAGTATGACCATGATTTCTAAACATAAGTCTAAGTCATTTAAGTTGGGGCTCCCCTGACTTCCCTTTCTGAACACTGGCAAGTCATTGTGATTTTATGTCAAACCAAACCTCAGTGTCAGGGAAGTGACTGGCCTAACTCCCAGCTCCCATGTGCCTTTGCCCTCATTTTATCTCAAACTTCAGTGTAACTGTCAATATACTCGGAAAAGCTAGGATAAAAATGTGTAAAATGATTACTTCTGGTTTTCAAACACTATATATACTATAAGATACAACGAAGTGTACCAATACTTTTTGTTCCCTAACCACAGTCCTGTGAACTGAGAGAGGGAGAGCACAGTTATTCTAGTTGACACTTGCCCAAATATGTTAAATTTGCCTCAAGCAATTGCCTTCTGGGTAAAAAATTCTTTGAGCACTCACACAGCCCAGAGAGAGCAGGAACAACTGTCCTGTCATTATGCCAAGCACTTGGAACAGGAGCTACGCTGTGTGTCACATTAATGAACATTTACAATTGCAAGAGGTTAAAGGTGGAAAGGGAGTGTGGATGATAGAGATACCTCTGGAATTTGGCTGACAGATCACAGGGAAGGCTGAGAGGCCTGTAAAAAGCTAAGAAAAGCTCCCAAAGTGAGAATTCTTGCAGGATGAAGAATGCTTGCCTACACCTGCTGGATTTGCTGCGTGTTCTAATATATCTGAGATTGAAGGGAATATTTTTCATTAGGGACAGAGAGCACAGGCATCTCCCCATCATTGCACTGAACAAAGAGGTACAAAATGGCTATGTCCATGAAGCTGTTAATGAGGTCCTGATAACTGGGGCCAAACCTGAGTTACTGACAAGGGGATTTTCAGGTAGTGCTGTTGCTTTTGGCAGTGTGGCGAGGAAGGATGCACAGCTCTTGTCTTGGCATCAGTCAGCAGCACTGTCCCTTAGCAGAGATTCTTCATGAAACTAATCAGCCTTTGGATATGGTGGGTAGACTTTGCATAGACTAAAAGAAGGGATAACATTCGATGGCAGGAACTAATAATAATTTTTTATGGTGGAAGCTGGTCATCAATGGAGCCCACAAGGGTTTCAGATTTGGAAAAGGGAGATATATCAGAATCTGCTGATTATATCTGTTATTTAGGAGGTAGAGATAAAGCCTGATGAAAAAGATCTGCAGAAAGGCCTCATAGAACTAAGACATAAAGTAAGAAAATAGCAGATGAAATTCAGTGTAGATAACTGTAAACTGCACGTCAGTGAAAAAAGTTCCAGCTTAACTTATTCTTTGAGCAGCTCTGGTGGGACTGTTTCTCTATGGAAACAGGATCTTGGTTTTCACACAAAAAAACATCCACCACTGTTCTGTATGGGTTTAAATGATAATTTGTGTGCTTGGAATTATTTGAGGGGAAAAAGAAAAATACCACAGTAGAAAATGGCACAACCTTTATTCTCCCACACCTTAAGTACAGTGTAGTCCCTTAAGGACATAGAAGAAATGGAAAAGGCAAAGAGAAAAACAAGAAGAGTGTTCAAATGTTTTTGTTGAAGGAAGAATTAAACTAGAGCTCTATGGGAAAGGCTATTGCGGTTGTCATTGTTAGTAATTCCTAATAAGGCAATCAGTGCAATGGGAAATAATAACAGGGAAAAAGCATTCATAATTTCCTCTGTAGCAGGAACCAGGGGACATCAAATGAGATGCAGAAAACAAAACACAAAATACCTCTGCAGGGTGCTCCACAGAGAGAGCATCACGGCAGTGGGCATATTAGGTATGCAATGTTTCAAGAAAGAATTGCACAAATTCTGAGAAGGAAAATCTGATGGGAGGCTACTGCTTACGTAGGCCCAGGAATTACTGAACTGCTTGTCATTGGATATTAGGAAAGTGTTCAAGAGAAATATGCCTCTTTCCTTGACATCTGGCATCGGACACTGCTGGAGATGAGACGTTAGACAAGGTCAGTGTTTAGTTCTGATTTTTTTTCTAAGTTTTTGGTCACCTTTCTGTTTATAACATACCACAAACTATCCCTCTGGCACTGCTATGACACAGCTGCAAATCTTTTTGTACTCTCCCCACCACAACCATGGTGATTCAGATAGCTGCTAGCATATGAAATCTGCTCTTATCCTTGAGCTTCAGTAGGGCTATTCCTCAAACCAAGCTGGTGTGCAGTTAACTTTGGCTATAGCAGTCACTGACTTCTGTAGGACTTGGTTTAAAACTATATATCTGCTTAAGAATTTTTCTGAAAAAGGAAAAAAAAGAATTATTACTTTGCTAAATGCAGAATATCACATTTATGTCTTTTAACTGCAAGAAATTATACCACTCGGCAATCAGAAATATATATGGAAGCTAATAACTCTCCCAGAAATTTTAAGAAATACTCTCTTTGTTCTATGTTTCAGACTGAGTGTTTTGTTTCTAATTAGCAAATGCTGGCAGACTCTTTATAAACAACATCATATTTATTTTTAAAATTTTATTTATTGTAGACAGACAGGTGCAGGCCAAGCATATGTCTCACTTTATGTAGTGATAAGATAGTTCTTATCTAGCAAGATATTGGTTGCTGAATTAAAGGAAATATTTCATCACAGGAAAAATTTTTATCCACAGTAAAACTTGGAAAAATATAATGACAAATCTGGGTATTAGTAGTCTGGATGAATGAAATGACCCAGTCTTGCAAACAGACCTGATCACATTTCTAGACTGTTCTATTAGTTGTTTTCATCAAGACGTATTGAATTACCTCCTTTTCAAGACCAGTATTAAGCCTTTGAAGAGATGATTACTTTATGCAAAGGATCCAAAATTATGAAAAATAACTGCGAAGTAGGGAAATGTACTGATGATAGATTCTGCAACTTTGAAAGCACAGTTACTACTCTCCAGAAACTGGACTGCTTTGAGGAGTTAAACCAGAAAAGTCAAGACTTACAGGCAGTTTGTCCAAGGAAGATATGAGATCCTCCTGGGTGTAGGTGACAAACACTTCATGGAAAGACAAACCCTCAAATTTCCCTCCACTGTTTCACGGGATAAGATGGCTGTACAAGTCTTCTCCTCAGCCTGTCTGGACAGGACAAATAAGCCAACCCCAGAAAAGTTTTCATCCCATAATAAAGGAAGTGTTGATCCAGAGGATGTGGTTTAGCCTGTGAACTGCTTATTGCTTCATCCTTACATGATACTACAACAAAGTAGGCCTGTCTTTGGGTTTGTGACAGTGGAGCGGAAGAAGCTACATGTTCTTTCAGCCTCTTCTGCATCTCTGCAATCCAATTTCCCATCATGCCCTTCTAAGAGACAGGCGAGTGAAGTTATTCCAGTTTCGAAACATTTATTTGAAATCTTAAGCAGACTGCTAAGCTCACAAGCCAGCATGCTGCTGGCAGCATGGGGTCTCCTAATTTCCAGTTCTGAGTTTTCATCACAACATCTTCTGCCAGGAGCAGAGTTCAGACAGCCTCTAGGCACTTCTCCGGAGATCCAGTCAAACCTTCACATGAATGCAAAGTGGCTGCAGGCAGCCCACATATGCGTGAGCCAGAGGAAGAAAGCAGGGATCAGAAATTTAATATCTCATTGTAAAAAGCGAATGCCTGGAACTTCAAGTATACTTCCATTCTGAGGACAACATTACAATAGAGTTGTCTGTGTCTCTATATAACCATGGGATTAAAGACGTTTTCCCAGTTTTATCAGGGTATAGCCATGTCCCCTGCAATCTTTTGAGACACATCCTTTGTTCTTTTGGTTGTCAGATCACAGCATTGTACAAGAGCTACTTGAGGTTTTCTGTTCTCCAAATACATGCCTCAGGCAGACCTAAACTTTTCACTCTCATGGGAGGACTTACCATTTCTTAACTGTGAAGATGTCTGCCTTGTGCCTGCGTGCCCCGGCCACTCATCATTGCGTTGTTCAAGCTGTGCTACAGAGACCTGTATTCTGCTTCTGGGAATGTGTCATGAATTCCAGCAGGCAGGTAGGTACCTTCTAAGACTCTCCTGGCTGTGCAGTTATTGTGGGGCAGCAGAGAACAAAGGGTCCTGACACAACATGCACATGTCTTCTCATCTACTCTTATGCTTCATTACTAGTTACATTAGACAAAATAGATCAACAAAAATAGATCAACATCTACTCATATTCATTGGGACACAGTCCATTTTCAGTTTAACTCCTGAAGTGTCTCTATCTCCCAGCTCTCTCAGGGAGATGAGTTTGGATTTTTATTTCCAGAACATCTACCCACTTTGCATGAGCCTGGACCCGATTATGTGATTACAGAAAAACAGGGTCCTTATGATGAGGCCATGCAGTTCCCCCAGTCAGAAAGCCAGGTTGTCTACAAAATTTCTTAAGAAGTGTTCTCAAAGGCCGTTGCTGGAGTGAGTAGATCTGCTGAGACTTGCAAGCTTTGAGTACCTTGTCTTGGGACCCTGTCCACCTGTGGCAGGGGTATCCAGGCTTTCTGGTCCACCCTTGTTAACACAGCACAGGATCAACACCCTTGTCACACCTGGGGCTATGGATCTGAAATGATGCTAGAGGTGCCCATAGTGACTGTGGTTTGGTCACAAAGATGATTTCTTGAGTGGCTCTTCTGTGTGTGTTCTCTGCAGAGCCACACGTCTCCCATCTCTTATACTGGCCTCGCTAAACCAGTCATCATGTAGCCGTCATGCTTATATTCACTTGCATATCCATACAACACAGCACCATCCCATGTGATGAGTCCTGCCCCTTCTTCTTGCTCTACAATTTTCTCTTTCACCCTGTCTCTTCCACTGTTTCAGATCTGAGCCTTTCAGATTGGAGCCCTTCAGATCTGAGCCCTGTCTTTGCCTTCTTGTCCAGCCTCCCTTCTTTGCCACTTAAAACCTGTGGCACAGTGTTTTTCAGGTGGAGAGGAGTTTATGGCCTTGGGTATACAACAAGGCTATGCAAAATAATTGCAGCCTCCTCAATCAATTTCGAACACATTATGACTGGGTCTTTTCATCTGATTGTTTCTGCAGCTTTGGAAAAGCCAGAGATATGAGCTCAACATCTGCTGCTCCTTGCTATTCTTTTTTAAAACTATTATTATTTTATTGGCTAGTATAGTGGGAAGCTGAGGAAGTGCCTGTTTGGTTTGACCAAACTTCTCAAACAGATGTTTTCCAATTGTGAGAGGATCTGACCTTTATATAAATCAAGAACTTTTTTATGTTGTGCCCAAACACTGGAAATAACAGCATATTTTAGTGGTGGTTTTCATAACTTAAAAGGTAAATTTCTAGCTGGGATGAAGAGTAGTTGTATTTGTACTTGTATTGTTTAAATTAAAATCCAGGTCTATTGACTGTTCTTCGTCCATTTGCCTTCAAGCATTGTTCTGAGCATCTTCGAAATTGTAAAATGAGACATATTAATTGATGGGAGAAAAGTGGTTAGTAGAAGCAGAATACCAGAAACCCAGTAACTCACTAATCAGTTATCATAGTGACTTTGTCAGACCATAAATTGCAGCTATTGCATTTCCCTATAAACAGACTTCCCTACTCTGATACTGAGGGCTGACATCTGGGACATGTTTGAAATATCACAAAGTGGGTTTCTTCCAGTTCATTAAGAGAGATAAACCAGAGTAGATGAGATAAAACATGAAACTAAGGGTGGCTTTGGTCCTGTGTTTCCCATACTTCCTATAGCTTTTTGTCTCTTTTGGGAGACCGTATGCCAGCAAGTTCCTCTGATTATTTATTTCCATTGCACTCAAGTGCACAATTCATTATGGACAAATTTCCATCTCTTTCTTCTAGCAAAAGAAAAGTAATATTGAAGTTCTGGCTCTGATGATATTTACTGTGTTTGCGGAGCATCAGGAACGGGATGACTGGATATTCACTTTCTGACAGCGAGACCTACTTCCAAGCATCTTCCTCTTCTTGCTTTCTCTTTTCTCAAGGCTGCCCTCTGGCCACACAATATTTTCTACCCCTCTCTACTGAGATTGCCTCTTTACTTCCAGATATGAACCAAAATCTCTTCTGACAATCTTGGAGCAATTGCAAAGTACTGGATTGGGATTATTTCCTTACGACAATGAAATGAAAATGCTGCTTACAGTGATACAGATCTGAGCAGCTTTTGAATGCATGACATGATTTTTAAAACCTCATTATTTAAATCCTGATTCCAGTGCTTGGGCTTGAGTTTCAAAATACAAATTACTCATGTATTAAAGGGCAAATAAAAACAAACGAGTAGTCTTATGCAAATTTGGCTGTGGAGCCATTATTTTTTCACGTGATCATTTTCTCTTGCTTCTACATATTCAGAACCTTTAGCTTTGAATTTTGCTTTGTGCTTTACGTTGAGCAAGCCAAAAATCAAAGTGCAGTTTGGATACAACCACAAAAAAAAGTTCACAAAGCTGGTGAAATACAAATTTTGTAAGGTCTCCAGCCGAATACGGTAAGTAGCTTTCCACATACAGACACTGGTCACAACTTTGCTTTGTAGATTTGCAAACCTGTGACTAATCAAAATTCATTTATGGAGTGCATTGCAAAACCTGAAGCCAGATGTGTTTTGCGTCATTTAGAGTTTATTGGGTACATTTAGTTGGAAAGCACATTTCTTTTTTACTCTCTTCATTGGGCAATGTTTGCACACAAAAATTCCTTAAGCAACCCACAAACTGTCTTTAAAATATTAATTTGCTTTGTAGCTGAATACTTGGAAGTTATATATCTGAGCATATCAAGCTGTGTGACACTGCTTTTCCATACATACATGTAGGCATCTACACTTGGGGTACTCCATGCCATCATATAAGAAATCTGGTGATAACTAGATGTTCATAATAGGGTAAGCAATGAGAGAATTCACTAATATGTTGTTTTCCTGTACTTATTTGTCATGGGGATATTCATCTGCAAAAAAAAAAAAAGACAGTAAAAAATTGATTTTTATAATTTGGTAGTATTAATTCATGTCAGCTAAAGAACAGCAATGTATTCTGAAGCTCAGTTAGAAATGTGCACACATATTTTTAAATGCATGATCCCAAGAATACAGAAGATAATGCATTTTGCATCATCCTAAATGAATTTTAAATGGACTGAGTTTTAGAAAAATACATGGGAACAGAAACTGAAGTCACAACCAAGTATTTTACACATTTGAAAATCCATAAAGCAGTTCTTTTTGGGCTTTTCCATACAGGTTTCTAAACATAAGTCTAAGTCATTTAAGTTGGGGCTCCCCTGACTTCCCTTTCTGAACACTGGCAAGTCATTGTGATTTTATCTCAAACCAAACCACAGTAGGTAAATCTATCATTTTTCAAAATTCAGCTCACACTACGGGTGACTTCACAACAAAACTATGGTTTTATTATATTTCTGAAATTCCTGTAGCCAGGATTAACCAGGGAAAGTTTAATATCATACCTGACACATACAGGAAGAGAAAAAGCATTTATCAGTTATGTTAGAAGCCACCGAATGGCATTTGCACTTCATTCTTTTGTTCTTCTGTGTTTTGTCTGAAAAGCTGCTCTCCTCAGTTTAGAGACAGCCCACAAACTACAGTAAGAAACAGGCCTTGAATTACTTATATTATTTAAAACATTGCAGCCTGTTGTCCCTGGAGAGCAGAGCTGCACACTTATGTGCAGAGAACTGAATCAAGGACCTGCTGTTTCCTAGGTTTCATATGCCAATAAAATCCAGGGGTTTTTTCCAAGCTTGTGATAAGCTCAGCTGCTGTATAATTCTTTGAAGAAATAAAGGGATCATAACTGAAGCATGGTATGAGTCTGTTTCATCCAGCACAACCCAAGCAAGAGCTCGGGTTCGGTCTTACCCTTGCGCCTTGATTAATACCTTATGCCAGCATATTAAGCCCTTAACCATCACAGAAGGAGGCAATATTATAGCAAAAAAAATCTCCAGCAAGACCCCTAGTTTCACAAAACAAACAAACAAACAAAAAAACCCCCAGCAAAACAAAAGAAAATGCTTAATCCTCACATCCTCTCATTTCAGAAAGGAAATGTTTTATATAGCCACTACTATGTATAAAGCAAGCACTACAAGAAGAACAAATCTCTGTGCAGCACCTATATCCATTTTATAAAGAACCTTGTGGAGCCCAAATGGAGTGGAGTAAATGGATAAATTAAAAACCTGTTTCACCTGTGGAATCTACTTATAATTATGAAAGCATTAAATTGTTAGAACTGTGTCATAGGGGTTTTTAGGAAAAACATGCTTTGAGAAGTCTGTGCTTAATTAAGGTTTTATCAAGAAAATATTTGTTAATGGCATTATTCTTTGTACACCAGCTGTTTTAAAAAGCTCTTCTCTCATCTGATGGGGCTAGTAGGGTCTAGCATGGGGCTAGCAATACCTTTTCAAAAGTTCAGTTTATTTGTGGAATATTATATATGTGAGAGAAGTCTTCTCCTACAGAGTTTTTTCTGATTTATATCACTCACTTTTTCCTTATAGTCTGTCTCTTGCTGATAAATTTACTTGTGTACACCAAGTGAACAGAATTTCAGAGCCAAAAAGTGATTTCTGCTATTTTATAAGGGATGGTATATCTCTAAAGCATTGGTTGGTCTGTTGCTGTCTATATGAAGTATACTTAAATAGCTGAATTTTCTCCTTTTCATTCATGTAGAATGCAATGCTACAGCTAAAATGGCACTAATTTTTACTTTTTCCACTATATTGTAATTTTCAGAAGAGTATAAGGACAATGAAAAATAATATCTCTTGAAAACATTAATTGCACACAGTTCTTCTAATAAAAAATTATACATCTTAGAAATAATCTTAGTGCTATGCAATTCCTGTAAAAGTATATATAACTCTCATATTTTGACCTGGTGGTCAGAAGGCACCTGATGTTGTACTTGGGCACCAAGTCCACTCTGGGGATCCTGTAACATCTTCATGAACTTCTGGTGACAAAAGTGAGCATTCTCAACCAGATATGAAGAAAGACATGTATATGTGTTACTGATCCTTTTTAGGCTGGAGTCTGGGCTTCACTCTTCCCTGTATCACTTATAAAACTAGGGTAAAAACCACAAAACAAAAAATAGTTAGTATGATTTCTGCCAAGTAATTTTTGGACTAGAAGGCAGCACAGTGAAAATGTGTTCCTAAGAGAGTGCAGGTGTGTTATATTCAGCTGCACACATAACTTTCCCTGTGTATTTCTCTTTGTCTGTAGCCAAGCTGGGGCTCCCTGAGGAAAGAAATAAGGAAAGCTCACCAGGGACTTAGTGTGGGTTATCTAGAAGAAGTATTCCTTTTGTGTTTCCCTCTTATATTGTAGTGACCTCCCCTGTCTATGAAGAAAACCCATCATAGGTGTGTTACTGGCTGGGTTTTTTGAAAAGAGCAGCATACTTCTTGGCTTAACATGCCTCATGTCACGTACTGACTGTGCTGCAGGAGAGCCTCCTGGAAATCAGAAACAACCAGAAAGCAAAACTTGCCACTGCTTTACTCAAGACAGAAAAAAGCAAGTTTCTAGAGAACATGCAGGTTTCTATCAGACAATCGGATTTTTTTTTTTACATAAACCTACCCATATACAGATAGAATCTGACAGTTTTGTTCTGTACAGAGGAGCTCCCTATTGCTTTGCAAATTTTTTCTAGTTTATCCAACAAACTACAAAAGAAAGCACTGTGGACAAAGCTAGTAGAGCCTGGAAAACCTTGTGAGAGTTTAGTTGTTCTACATTCTTTCTTCCTTTCTGGACCCTTATCCTCCTGTGTGACTGCAGGAACAAGGGGAAACTGCATGGCTCTTGCTTGGATGGGGGAGTGGACAAGCATGTGGGGGTTGGTCATTGCAAGACTGCCAGGAGACCATGCTAAGTGCACTGGGGCCTTCCTCTAAACCTACAAAAGGAGACAAGAAATGGACTGCAGACACAAAAAGATAATATCCCTTCAATGAAGTTATGATTTACTTTTAAAAAATGTTTGCTGCTGGAGTACAGTTTTACAAAGTGGGTACCTGCTTGACAATGTCTCCTTGCTCCTGCTCTGTATGCTTCATTGCTTCATTTATGAAAAACTGACATTTACAATGTAATTATTTTAAATTATTTGGGTTCTTTTATGTCTAAATGTGCACATTTTCAAAAGGCCTTTTTTCATTAAAATATATAAAGCAAATAAATGCAATATATTTTGGGCATTAGATCAGAACACTTTAGTTAGGTCTTCCTTTCCATGTCACCTCCTAAGGGAAGTACACATTAAATTGCGTCGTTTGCATGGCAACATAAGTACAGCTTTTCATCACCAGTGGTTCTCAAAGAAAGCTTATTTCTCCAGTGGGACACACAATCTTCTGCTGGATGGAGCTCTGAAAGCAATCTAGATGTTTCTCCATTAAATAATTGTGAACACAAGGGATATTCCTCTATTGCCCTTGAAAAAGTCCCTGAATGAGCTCCTGAGGAATTTGGGCTGAAGATTGCTTTCAGATTTGTAACAGATTGGTGTGTTTCTGAAGTATTGCAAGTGTGTTCCTGCATTGTGTGTATGTATGTGTGTGTGCGAGCATAGATAAAAAAATCCTCGTGGTCAAACATCAGTCAAAGGGAATATAGTCTGTGTTTTGGCTTAGATTGGCAAAGAGGAAATTAAATGCTTCAAAGGATTATTAGGACATTCTAAATACTGGAACATTTAAACAAGAATAGGAAAAACATGAAGCAGGAGAAGATGAAAGAGAAAGGCATGCATGTAAAACTAACCCCAACAGATAAGTGTCCTGCTTTCAGACTTTCAGTAAATTTTCAGGGACTGGCAAACTTGGTTTTGACTGCCTGCCAAACATGACGATTTGAAGACATGCAAGACCCTATAACCCAAGAAATACTTCAGATGAGTTATTTTGCACTTTTCTCAAGCTCTCCCTTTCTTGTGCTAGCCTTAGTATATTTCTTATATATGGACATTTTCCTACTACACACTCCCCTCCCTTCCTAATTTTCTTAATACAGGGGTTTGATTTAAAACCCACAGCTGTATTAGGAAAGAGCTAGAAGCTAAGAGCTAGAAGCTGCAGCCCCTGGGAAAGGGGAGTAAGAGTACTCTGCCCCCAGGAAGAAGGGTTTGTTTTTCCCGGCTACTACACAGCAATTTTCATTTGGTTAGCAAGGAGAGGATACACCAGACCTTCCCCTCTCCTTTCTTTTAAATGGTGATGAAGGTAATCTGGATTTCTTTAAACTCTCTAAAGGATCTTTAGCTAGTATTCTTAAAAGTGACATCAGAAGTTACTCTAGAACCTTCGGAATGACATGTTTTCACAAGCGTAGAGACGGCTGAGTATGCATTGAATAAGCAGCAGGTAGCTGATAAGAAAGTCAAGGCTTTGCCCTCAAACTGGGTTACCACCTGCCAAAATAAAGCCCTAGCCTGCCAGAAAATGCTCAGAAGATAAAGACTGCTGTGTCCTAGAGACTCTGAAACAAGGCTGTGATTTTTTTTTTTG